>JAQHUG010000009.1:7530552-7540989 GCA_028555095.1 Dicrostonyx torquatus | reverse complement strand
AAAAACCTGGAACACCAAAATGAGATTTTCTTCTCTCTCTCTCTCTCTCTCTCTCTCTCTCTCTCTCTCTCTCTCTCTCTCTCTCTCCTTTCTTCATCTTCAGAGTGTTCCATTGGTCAACTATTGAAATGGAGATTTAATATTTGATCTCTAAAACTACAATTCATCTCCAAAAGCTTAGAGAAAGGAAAAACAGAGAAAAACACCAGACAAGAGAAATTGCACATTTGTGTTCTGGAAGGAGTGTGGGGTTGGGAGCCAAGAGGCTTTGGTTTCTGGTCCCAACTGTGCCACGGAAAGTAGCTGTGAGATTCTGAATAAAGAATTGACATTTTCTTGGCCTTAACTATCAAAGGATGAAGTCTGGGCAAGTGTCTTTGCTCACTGGCCCGCATTCCACCCTCTTCTTGTTTTAAACCTGTGAGTTAGTGTTTCCCTTGGTTCTGCAGCATCCTGTTATTCCTTTCCCCATGAGTCCGGGTGTGTCCTGCACTGGGGGGAAATTCAGGCAGCTAGAATAACTGTCCTATGTGTGTGTTTTAAGACATGGTCTCACATAGCCAAAGCTAGCTTTGAACCCCTGATCCTAATGCTTTCACTTCCTGAGCATTGTGATTGTTGACTCTCTGACTACTTAAAAGTAATGCAGTTTCTCAGTCTCTTTCTTTTAATTCCAACATTCTGTTATCCTAATAGTTGTAACACATTTTAAGAATTATGTTGAAGTCACAAGTACTTCCACACTGAGCCACATAAGCCTCCCAAATGTGACGAACCTGTTGAAGTAGGCTGTCAGATGGTAACAGATTTTTTTGCTCCTTGAGATTTAGCTCCATAATATATTAGGGTTCTTCCAACTGAAAATTCTTCCTGGAAATCCAGCTCCACATAGATACTGTCAAAAACGGGAACTTTGGGCTAAGAACATAGATCAGTCGTTAGCTTGTTTTTGAGTTGCTAGTTTACTTGTCTAACATTTATGAAACCTAGATTTGATCCTCAGCATCATGTCAGAGATGGTATAAGGCAGACGACACCTGTAATCACAGCACTAGGGAGATGGAGACAGATGGAAGACCACAAGTCCAAGGGCATCCTTGGCTACATGGTGAGTTTAGAGACAGCCTGGGATACATGGGACCAAACCAAACCAAATTCCAAGAGCTTAATGGCTTAGGAAATTGCAGTGTTTCAAGGGTACATCTTCAGGTTCAGCTTGATCAAGGAACTCAAATTATGAATGTCTTATCTTTTCTCTCTATATATTCTGCTATTCCTTTCTCTATGTGTATTTACAAAAACAAATGTTTGATGAAATGCACTTGCAATGCATTTCTCAAGACTCATGATGGGCTTTATGATTCTAGATTTGTGTAGTACTTAATTTAACAAAATAGAATCTGCTCCCACCTCTCATGTATAAGCACATGAAATATGGTGAACTACACATCATTCTGAGAACAGTGACTAAACACAGCTGTGCCAAACATCTGTAATGTTTACATTTTTATACTAATACAAATGTTAATATGGATAATCCTATATACTGTGTAAATATATGTCATTGTGATTGATTTAATAAAGAAGCTGAGTGGCCACAGCTGAACAGACTAAGATTAGGTGGAAGAGTCAAACTGAGAATGCTGGGAAGGAGAAGGGCAGAGTCTGCAGTAACAAGCAGATGCAGAGAGAAGCAAAATGGGTAAGCCATACTGAGAAAAGATATGAAGACACATGGCAAAACATAGGTAAGAAATATGGGTTAACTTAAATGTAAGAGTTAGCTAGTAATGTGCCTGAACTATTGGTCAAGCATTTGTAATTAATATTAAGTCTCTGTGTTGGTTATTTGGGAACTGGTGGGTGGGAAAGAAATGTTCACCTACATGTTAACAGGACATTTGCAAGGAGAGGTCGCAAGGCAGCAGATGACTGGTGTGTACTACTTACTGTAAGTGGTGTGAGTCACTGTGAGACCCCAAAGAATTGGTGCTGATGGGTTGAAGCAGGCAGAAGAGCCAGTGAGAAGTGGCTAGATTTGAATATTCTTTGACAGTAAAGCAGGAAGGTGATGACAAAGAGAGAGTGGAGTCAAGGATACCTTCATGATTTTTGGTCTAAGAAACAGAGTTAACAGTGGAGTCCTGTAAGGGACAGGAAAGGATGAACACTAAAAAATGTTTGCTGTGGACATGTGGATACCAAGAGTTGCTTTGGATGTGTTAAATCATGACCTCAGATTAACAGCAAATGGAGATGACATGCAAGCCTGCGCTTTAAGAGAGAAGCCCAGAGGACTGGAGAGATGACTTAGTAGTTGAGAGCACTGGTTCCTCTTCCAGAGGACCCACCTTTGATTCTCAGTGTCCACAGGGCAGTTGACATCTATCTGTAACTCCAGCCACAAGAGCTCAGACACCTTCTTGTGGGCACAGACATGCATGCAGGCAAAACACCCATACACATAGGAAAAAAAATACATGTACTATATGTCATATTATATTTGATATATATTATTAATTATATAATATATCATATTTTTAATACATATTAAAAACAGAAAGAGCTATGCTAAAGCCCTTAGTGTGAGGAGTGTTATAACCCTAAGCAAATTTTTGTTTATGATTTTGAGACAGGGTTTTACCAGGTAGTTCTGGCTTGCCTTGAACTTTCTAAATAGATCAGGCTGAACTTGAACTCACAGAGATCTGTCTGCCTCTGCTTCCCCAGTTTTGGAACTAAAGGTGTGTGCCACCACATCCAGCCATTGAAATATACTTCTGCTACTTAGCTGCTCCAATTCCAAAGGAAGGGGAAATGCCCATCTTCTCACCACTGGAGCAGAAATCTGATCTGTGCTGGTTACTGGGGTCACTGTTATTGCAACCCCATTTTCCCGGATACCCCTTACATG
Source organism: Dicrostonyx torquatus (assembly GCA_028555095.1). Taxonomy (NCBI): domain Eukaryota; kingdom Metazoa; phylum Chordata; class Mammalia; order Rodentia; family Cricetidae; genus Dicrostonyx; species Dicrostonyx torquatus. The sequence continues at coordinate 7,538,075 of JAQHUG010000009.1, read as the reverse complement.
TGCAGGAAATAATCCTCTGATTTCACCACCCAGCCCTCCCCCAACATTCGTTTGCTCACAAATAGAAAACTATTTCAGAGGAACATGGAAGAGAGAGGCTATTTTTCTTCAAATTTTATTTACTTATTTTTGTGGGCCAGGACATGTGGTGACCAGAGGGCAATTCTGCAGAGCTGGTTCTTTCCTTCCACTTTCATGTTTATGTGGGTTCTGTGGACTCAGGACATCAGGCTTTACACAGCAAGTTCTTTACCACTTAGCCATTTTGCTGGCCCAAGACAGAGACTCTTCTTTTTTTTTTTTAAAGATTTATTTATTATGTATACAGTATTCTCAGTATTCTGTCCAGAAGAGGGCACCAGATCTCATTACAAATGGTTGTGAGCCACCATGTGGTTGCTGGGAATTGAACTCAGGACCTTTGGAAGAGCAGGCGGTGCTCTTAACCTCTGAGCCATCTCTCCAGCCCCGAGACTCTTCTTTAAGAATAGTCAAGATTGACAACTATGGGATGGCTAGTGGGAGCCAGTTATTTTGTGGAATGTCTTTCTCTTTTTGAATTAACTAAAGTAGAAACCATAGAGGAAAGCTGCTTACAGGCTTGCTCTCTCTGGCTTTCCGAGCTACCTTTCTTTTATAGCTCAGGCCCACTTGCCTAGGGATGATGCTGCCCACAGTGGGCTGGGCCCTCTCACATCAGTCATGAATCAAGATCATCCCTTCTAGATATAATCTCATGCCAATTTGATCTGAGCAGCTTCTCATTAAAGGGTCCCTGTTCCCAGGTGACCCTGGGTTGTGTCAAGATGACAACAAAAACTTACCAGCTCAGTCATGTAAGTTGTTAACCTTTGAGAAGTCAAGTAAAGAATATAAAGGCCCATGGATACTGTTTTTGTAAGTTGGAAGTTATGAAGTACAGAAGAGAAGGTTAGACCTCCTGGAACTCGAGTTACAAGTAGTTGTGTGCTGCCAGACACGGATCCTGGAGAGTGGAGTTGGATCCTCTGGAAGATCAGCAAGTGCTCTTAACCAGGCACTAAGCAAAAAGGCTTTTAATTTAAATAAAAAAATCAAATACATATTTGAAGTGGCTCTTTGCTAGTATACTGATTAGAATTTCCCTTGCCATCTTATTTTATGAGTACATTCAGGGTGTGGGTTTTCAAAACTTTCCTGACAATCCTTTTATTTGCAGTGTTCATAGATCAGTGTTCATAGATATCTGTCCTGGAAGCCACCAGGCAGAAGCTAAGCCTGTTCCTTCCATGATGTCTTATTAAGTATATCTGACCTCGTCTCAGAAGAATGGAAAAAATGTTCTCATTTAAGAGTAAGACAAATATCAATCCTGCAAGATGTAAAAGCGGGCAGTTGTTCAAAGAAGACTGTCGGCCTCAGATTGGATAGCAAAGGGATTTGACAGGCAAATGCAGAGAAGACTCATCCAAAAGGCTTGTCTTGGCGCCCATGAGTGGACCGTGAGCCAGCGTTCAGGCGGGTGAGCCTGGAAAACAGATTTTCTGGAAAAGGATGATTCACTCACCAATAATAATAATAATGATAAATACTGCTGACAAGGAACTGGTAATTGGCAAATGGACAATAAATCCAAGCCACATATACTGAATACTTGAGAAATAAGGTTAGAATATATTCTCTTCAAAAACAAGAACTTTTGTAGTAGCTCCTATCCAGGAATCCACGGTGTGCGTGTTTGTGTGCATGCATGTGCATGTGTGTGATGTGAGATATGCTGTCTTATAGAGGAAATCTAATTACTTCCTGGACTGACATTGCAATTACTCTGAAATACATCAGAAGAGCATTTCACAGCATATTCCTCCCATTCTCTAAGTGCAAAGAATCATGTTAAATTTTACTTTTCACAATCATCATCTATGATTCTGATTCGTATTCTGTAACTGGAAAAGGCCAGTACCAAATTCTGGGAAGTGAGCTAGATCAAAAGCAATTATTTGAGAACTTGTTTGGAAGATTTCAAATCCCAGAATGTGATACAGATCAGGCTTTGAGATTAGCACTCTCAAGACATTCAGAGAAGGATTAAAATGCTGTGTGTCATGTGCTCAGATTTATATGTTCTTTTAACATTAATTTTTTGTTTAATTTTTAGTAATGTTCCCATACAATATACTTTGATCACATTTCCCCTTCCCCAACTCCTCCCAAATCCTCCACACTTCCCTATGCACCCAACTTTGTTTTTCTCTATCCCTCTCTTCTCTCTTTCAATGCAATAAAAAAGAAACACCAAAACAAAAAATACAAACAAAACAAAGAAAATTAAGAAACAAAAACAGAAAAAAGAAAATCCCCCACAAAAACACAAAACGAAAATCTAAACGAACAGGAAAAATACAGGTAAGGAAAAATTACCCAAACAAAGCAAAATGAAACAAAAAGTCCACAAAAATACCATTGAGTTTGTTTTGTGTTGACCAACTAATCCTGGGCATGGGGCCTGTTCTAGAGTGTGGCTGATGTACCCAGTGACACTGTGTTGGAGAAAACTGATTTTCTATTTGCCAGTGGGTGTAGGTGGAGTTTCTCTGTGTCCTAGCAACCACTCCCAAAATAATCACTCAGAGACTTGATATTAATCATAAATGCTCAGCCAATAGCTCAGACTTGTTACTAACTAACGCTTACATTTTATTTTTAAATTTTTTCCCCCTTTTCCAGCCCCCCCCAAGCTTTCCCTATCCATTCCACCATCCCCTCCTCAGAGGAGGTAAGGCCTCCCTTTCCCCAAGAAATTCTAATTAACAGAGTAATAGCCAGTGAGTACCAGAGACATCCTGGTGCCTACCTCCCTTCCTTTTCTTCATAGACAATGGCAGAATTGTGAGGAAATATTAGAGCGTGGTGTTAATAACGCTTACATTTTAAATGACCCCTATTTCTTATCTACACTCTGCCTCATGGAAGTACCTTCTGTCAACACAGCATGTTCACACTGTCTGCATCTGCTCAAGACTCCCAAGATTCCAAACTTCCTCCCAGTGTCCTCGGGGTCTTGATGCCCTGCCTATATCTCCTGCCTAGCTACCGGTCAGTGAGCTCTTTTATTAAACAAATCAGAAAGTCCCTTAGCAAAAACACATCTTCACAGTGTACAAAAAGATTATTCCATGGCAAATGAGTTACAGATGCAGATAGTTTCTTTGTTAGTTCCCACCTACTACAAGAAACAGCTTCTCTAATGAGGGCTGAGAAAGGTACTTATCTATGTCTTTAGGTATCATTATATTGCTTTGTTTCTTTAGCAGTTTTAGGATTTCCCTTAGACACATGACGTATCTAGTCTCAGGTTCTTGGCCATTTTATCGGTGTCAAGTGTGAGCACTTTCTTATGGAATGGACCTTAATTCCAAAGAGGGAGGTGGGGAGGTTGGTTGCTCCCATAACATTTGTTCTGCTATTGTACCAGTATATCTCAAAAACAGGTTGTTGAGATAGGTCACCAGGAGGGTTTGTCATTTGGGTGGTATTAATGAATACCTTTCTCCCCGGTAACATGCAGAGTACTTTCCAGTACCATGAACACTAGTCAATAGGCTTCTCTGTGTTCCATGACATATTTATATGCTGTCTTCAGCAATAGGGCCTTATCAATAGGCTGAAGAGAACAACCAATAGCCTGTGATGTTTAAAGGGCTCCAGGGGACCCTTTTGGCTAATGACTTCAACAAAATATAATCCATTTGTGGCACTGGACATTTTCCTTAGTGGCATAAGATGTCTAATTTGGGGCTTTGTCTTCTCTATTGTTTGTTTCTTTGTGTCATGATTTCTTGTAAGAGACTGGCCTTGAACTCTTCATCCTCCAAAATGCTAAGGTTACAGGCACAGCTGTTACATCTTGGATTTCTACATCAGCAGCAAGCTATCCTGTCAGACACAGGGTCACCCTGCTTATCTCTTTCTCTGGGAGACAGTAGTTTCTTTTCCTCTGTTTGGTTGCCCCCTTCCTTCTTTTCTCTTTTCTCATCCCTTTAATTCTTAGATCCATACATGCAGCCTTCTTTGACCCCACTTTTTGCAAAATTAACTATAGAGTCTCATTTTGCCTGATTCTGGGAAGTAGGGTGTTGTAAACAGAAAGCAACAGCAAAAGGGCTGGCAAAAGGACTCATAAGATCAAAATGTTTGCTGGTCAAGTCTGACCACCTTAATTTGATCTCTAGAACCCGAGTTGTCCTTTGACTTCTGCAGGTGTCTCATGGTGTACAAATACATGAGCACACACACACATACACACAACCAAATAAAATTTAAAAATTAAGTTTTATGAAAGTCATGGGGCAGTAAGATAGCTCAGCAGGTCAAAGTGTTTCCGACGCAAGCATGATGATCTGTCCTGCATCCCAGGAGATAGGAGAAAACTGACTTAAGAGTGTTATGCTCTGACCGCCTCCATCAGACATGCTTCATGGTGCACCTATCTACCCTCACATTCATACCAGACATACTTAAAAAATACTTTAGAAAAACTGGTCCTCAACGTTTGAGTTTTTCTGGATTTTCCAACCCCAACTTCTTCTATTCAAACCAAAATTCTAATCATTTGATCATTCTTTTCTATGTCAGTGTAGATTTCCATCCTGATCCCTTCCCTGATTAAGTACAAGCTCCACATGGCTACCTTGATCCTTCTTTCATACCCCACAAGATTTGGGCATGATTGAACTATTGTTTCAATTTTAGTTGCTTATAATAGCATTTACATGTTAAAACTTTTCTAGTGTCTCCAAGTAAAATAAGGAGGGGCTTCTGGTCTCTAGTTTGGGATGAAGGGACACACCACATCATCCTAGCAGCAATTAAAACCAGAGTGTGGCTGGGGGTGCTCAGGTACTATCCTTAGATGGCAAACAACAGACATGAACAAGCTAAAAGTTTGATAAATTTCTTAGGCTTGGCCAGGTTGGTGGGTGTAGCTCCATGGTGTGTCATATGTCTAGATTGTATTAGGCATAGACTCACTACAGGCTGGGTCCTAATTATGGGACTCTAAAAAGCTTTCTATGCTGGCTAATTGTATGTCAGTTTGACCCAGGCTAGAGTCATTTGAGGGGCAGGAACCCCAACTGAGAAAATTGCCTCCATAAGTTTAGGCTGTTGGCAAACTCTAGAGCATTTTCTTAATTAGAGATTGATGTGGGAAGGCTTAGCCCTCTGTGGATGGGGTCATGCCTCGGTGGAGTTCCATAAGAAATTAGGCTGAACAAGCCATGGGGAGTAAGCCAGTAAGCAGCACCCGTCAATGGTCTCTGTATCAGCTCCTGTCTCTAAGTTCCTGCCTGCTTAGTTCCTGTCCTGACTTCCTTCTATGAGGAAATAGCATTGTGGAAGTGTAAGTCAAATGTACCCTTTTCTCTCCATCTTGCTTTGGTCATGGTGTCTCATGACAGCAATAGAAACCACAACAAGACACTTCCCCTCCCTGCACACCCTGCCACAACAAAATAAAAGCCTACTTATCATAATTCCTCTTAACCACAATATCATGTCCACTTTCCACCAAAATGCAAGGCATGCTCAAAAGCAAATACACAGTTTGAAGAGTTTGAATAAGCTTTAGACCCAGAGCTTGATACAGCAGGGTTTGTTAGAACTGTTGAAATGGATCTTAAATAACTAAGACTAGTATACAAAAAGCATTAATGGGGAAAACAGACAACACGAAGAATAAGATGGGAAATATAAGCAGAGAGAGGCAAATTTTAAGAACAAAACCCTCCAGAGATCAAAAATGCCATAACCTGAGTGAAGAATGCCTCTGATTGACTTATTACAGACTGAACTCTGCTTGCTCAAGTAATTGTGTCTGGGCTTGAGATTGTTTATAGAAACCTCCAGAACAAGGATGCATTTGGATAGGAAAAGTAAATCCCCTTGTTCTACAGCACAGGGTTGTTGGCGGAGGCTGCTTATTCATTCCCAGCCGCTCAGACCCAAAATAATTACACAGAAATTGTATTAATTAAATCACTACTTGGCCAATAGCTTAAACACATTTCTGGCTAACTCTTATATCTTAAATTAACCCATTTCTATTAATCTGTGTATTGCCACATGGCTGTGGTTTACCAGATAAAGTTCCAGTCGGCATCTGTCTCAGCAGGGCTACATGGCTTCTTACTGATTCTGCCCTCTCTCTCTCTCTCTCTCTCTCTCTCTCTCTCTCTCTCCATCACATCATCGGTCACATCCTCATCTTTATTCAACTCTGGTTTTGTTTTGTTTTGTTTTTTTGGGTTTTTTTGGGTTTTTTGGTTTGGTTTGGTTTGGTTTTTCGAGACAGGGTTTCTCTGTGGCTTTGGAGCCTGCACTGGAACTAGCTCTTGTAGACCAGGATGGTCTCGAATTCACAAAGATCCACCTGCCTCTGCCTCCCGAGTTCAACTCTGTTTTTGCTAGCCTATTTTTTGGTATCCTCTTCTGATCCCTGTCACCTGGCAGGATGCACTCAGGCAGTACCCTGGCCACTCCAGGGTCCTATGATTGCTGTGTCACTATGTTGTCTATACAAAAGGTCCCTTTAAGAAGCAAGTTCTGCTCGTTCTACTCTCTTCCCATGAAGAATCAATAACACTTGCTGTCAATGCACTTTTGACTAGCTTAATGCTCACTATGTAGCCCACAGCTGGGCATGACAAGACACACTTCTGTAATGCATTTAGGGAGGGGAAATTAAAGAATCAGAAGTTCAAGAAAAGCTTGGCTACATAGCAAGTTTGAGGTTCGGTTAGGCTCTCTGAGATCCCATTTCAAACCAAAAATCTATTAGATGTAGCCCAGGCTGGGACCAATGACAAACATCCTACCTCACCCTTCAAAGTACTGAGATTATAGGTGTGATCCACCATGCCTGGTTTCATCTCTCTCTTATTCTTGATTGTTATTCAAGGTAACAATTCATTCAATATAACAAAGACAACAGTGTAACTGGTTATATGTAATAAAACTGAAAAATAGAATTATACAAGTATTAGAAGAGAGGAATTAGGAATAGTTTATTACTATAAGCTATTTAAACTACTTGTAGAACAATACAGGATTATCTGAAATGGACTTGAATTAGTTATGAATGCATACTGTCAACTCTAGGGCAATACTTTCTTATTAAAAAATCTATAATGCATAAGTATAATGCAAAGATGGGAGAGAAAATGGAATTAACTTTTTTTAAATCAAAATCACAAGGCAGAAAAAGTATGGAAGATAAAAAAGTAGAAAAATCAACAAAGGCAAAAAGCAGGAAACAAATATGGTAGCTTTCACTCCAATGAGAGCACTAGTGCTTCAACTCATGTCCCGAGTGCCCTGTCAAAGACAAAGATGGTCAGCCAAACAAGTTGGGGAGGAAAGGGTTTATTAGGCTTATACTTCCACATTGCTTTTCATCACCAAGGGAAGTCAGGACAGGAACTCAAGTAGGGGACCTGGAAATAGGAGATGATGATGCAGAGGCCATGAGGGAGTGCTGCTAACTG
>JAQHUG010000009.1:7449252-7469569 GCA_028555095.1 Dicrostonyx torquatus | reverse complement strand
CCAGTACTGGGATTACAGGCATGTGGCATTGTGCTTTGGTTCTTCTTTTAAACCCCCTTGTAATTGATTGTTTTGGTTAGCACACAAAGAAGCAGGTTTACTGTGACATTTCTATATTTATTTCAGGGGTTGAGTCTGGACCTGGTGTTTCTAGGTTCTTGTACTGTTATCCAAAGAATTGAAAATAAGGGCTCACAAAGACTTGTAAGAGAAGCAAGATAATTTTATTTGGATTAAATAGAGGTACACTATCAAGATTAACAGGGACCACATGAATAAAGATACTCAAGGGCTCTAGCCTACAACATTGGGTCACTATTTGTGGTGTCAAAGGGGAGTAAGTTACTAAGGGGGCATAGTTTGGGTGTTTCTCTATTTTGCTTGATAGCTTAGGTTATTTAATCATTTTTCTGTTGTGTGTGTTCCTCTGTACAGTGCATTTGATTTTAGTCCTGTGCTTACCCATAAGAATCAGATGACAAAATAGGGTTAATGATGATACAGTTTTGCCTTACTTCTCATGCATCCAAAACCAATTTAGGCTGCACTGGTCCTTCTGTTCTTAATACCTGGGTATGTTGAGAGTATATCTAAATAGAAATTGTCTAAATCTGATGGTTTCTAGAGGTTGCTAGGTGCATTGTTTGGAGAGAGATGTGTGTATACAGTATTGGCAGGTAGATGATCTAGGCTTCCAAATGCATACAAGAACAGAAGTGTGTGTGTGTATAACCCAAAATCAAATAGGGGTCCCAGCATACTAACCTATATTCTATGCTTGCTTGCCTCAATTATAATCACTCCCATTTCTTCCTTTATTTGTTTATATATGTGTAACAACAATTAATGAAAAAGAGACTGAATTTGAAAAGGGGGGTGGGCTTGAGGAGTTGGAGGAAAGGGAAATAGAAAATGATATATGTCTTAATTAAAAATAAAAATTAAATGAAAAATAGTGCTAAGACTAACTTAAATTTTATATAACAAAGATAAATTACACGGGCTATTTTGTTGAAAGCATTCTGTTTGGCTGGGAATGCTGATTAATGCTGGAACACATACGTAGTGTGCACAAGGTCCTCGTGATCCTCAGCACCGCAGCAAAACCAGAAACTAAGCAGACCAAGCAAGAAAGCCAAGCAACTTAAGAAAATAGCCAAAATATTCTGTTTAAGCTATATGATGCTTTAGTTTTCTGGCTAACTTGATTTATCTGTAAAAGCTTCCTATAGGAAGGAAAGATCTTAATTCATGTCTGAAACTGAGTTTTTTTCTAAATCAGTGGTTCTCAGCCTGTGGGTCACAACCCCATAGTGTCAAGTGATCCTTTCTCTAGGGTCACATAAGACCATCAGAAAACAGAGTTATTTACATTACAATTCATCACAATAGCAAAATTACAGTTATGAAATGACAATGAAAACAATTATATGGTTGGGGGGCTCACTACAATATGAGGGACTGTATTAAAAGGGTCACAGCATTAGAAAGATTGAGAATCACTGAATTAAGTCCTTTATGGAGAATACATTTGGCACAGTTTCTTGCCTTTGAGTCTTTGTTCAGTCCAGTGGATTGCTTTCTTATAAACGTGATGTTCTTTATGACATGATTTCCTATCAAGATGACTTGTATTTTGTGGTAAAAAGAAAGTAGATATTTGCATCACTATATTGTATATATTTAAAACTCTTATATTTGTGTGTGTCTTTATATCCTCTTGTGCTAGGAACCAATTGCATGCATCTTTAGGCACTCGAGAAGGCCATTCACCTTTGTGTAGTCTGTTGTTGGGAGATCCTATACCATGCATCTGTTCGCCCGTAGGAGTTGGCTACACTCCTTTCTTCGGGCATTGTACATTTCTGACTGAAATTGTCTATGTTCCTCAGGTGTTGGAGAAATAAATTACCTGCAGCCTACTGGTGCTTGAAATATGTAGTGGTCATGAAGATGGTGTGGCTTACAGTTAGCGTATGTCATACCCGGATGGATGGATGAGCACAATAAGGAGGACTGACATGTATCAGCATGTTTGCTTGAGGGCTCCTCTGGGATCAGATGTCAGATGTTTCCTGTCACCTGTTCTGTGCATCACTTCAGTCTCCTATTTTTTAATTTTTTTAAAAATTGACTTTCTAAAATTACGTGTGTGTGTGTGTGTGTGTGTGTGTGTGTGTGTGTGTGTGTGTGTATGTGTATGTGAGGTCAGGTGGCTGGGGCCAGAAGCATCAGCTGGAGATTGTGGCAGTTAGGATCTACCTGATGTTGGTGCTGGAAACTGAACCCCTCCTCTGGGAGAGCNGTGTGTGTGTGTGTGTGTGTGTGTGTGTGTGTGTGTGTGTGTGTGTGTGTATGTGTATGTGAGGGCAGGTGGCTGGGGCCAGAAGCATCAGCTGGAGATTGTGGCAGTTAGGATCTACCTGATGTTGGTGCTGGAAACTGAACCCCTCCTCTGGGAGAGCAGCTAGCTTTATTATTTTTCTTTCCTTTTGATACAGGGTTTCTCTGTGTAGCCTTGTCTGTCCTGGAACTCGCTTTGTAGATCAGACTGATATTGAGCTCACAGAGATCTACCTGCCTCTGTCTCCTGAATGTTGGGAATAAAGCTTGTGTCACTACACCCAGCTTTTCAACTGCTTGCTTTTTTAACTGCTGAGCCTCTCTTTAGCCCTCAGTTGTTGTTGTTTTTGTTTTTAGTAAAAGACAAAACAAAACAAACAGAAGGTATCTGATTATTTCTATTAGTTGGAGAGGTTAAACATTGTCTAAATAAATTAGTACCTCCGTTTTGTAGAGTGTTCCTGTTCTCCTGTCCTGGTCTCCTTGTGGAGCAGTTCCCTGTCCCCTTCCCTTCCCTTTCCCCTCAGAGCTGCTGGTACAGTTAACTAACTAACTCTCTCTCTCTCTCTCTCTCTCTCTCTCTCTCTTATACCTTCTGTCCTTCAAAATCCAAGTTTTCTTTTTCATTGATGATGTCTTTTATTTGTTGTAATGTGGGAGGGGGAAATCGTGCTTTTTATTTATGTGGAATAAAAGATTTGCCTTTAACAAATGATTGCTTTTTTTCCTCCTAGTGCTTGCAGTATATTCATTGCATGGAATTGTAGCTTTAACTTGAGATGTTCCTTCCTTTCCTTTTAAATAGTTGGTGTCTCCAGTTATTTCAGAGCCCCAACTGTGCCTGTCTCTCTAGCAGTATTTCCAGTGGTGCTTCATTATTTCTGTGTGTTCCAGCTATTATGGAGTCTTTATGTTTCTCTGCATTTTTTGTTTTATTTTTTGAGGTGTATACACACCGTTACACTTCATGGAGTTGCATCCAGCCAAGTCTCTGTGTTCTTCTTGTGAAGAGGCAGAAAATCACCTCTCCCAAGAATTTCCATCTTCTGGCCAAGGGAACTGTGTCCTGAAGAGCTGTACACAGACGGGAGGCACCTTGTTTGCTTGCTCTGCTGCTAGAGCATTGATTTAATTAGAAGACAGGCTGTGGGTGGCCATGTGCAGACAAAGAAGCATCAGACAGAGCCCACTTAGTCTGGGACGGTCAAAGTAAGTTACATTCTTTTAAAACACCTTTTGGAGTACTAATGCTGTTTCTTGCCTTTAGTACTGAGAATAAACTTGTAACTTACTGTGTTTACACTTTAGGTAGGTACAGCTGCTCTCTTCCCAAGACTCTAGAAATCATGTCTGCTTTCTAGCACAGAGTACATGCTTAGGGGAAAAGCAATGCTTTTTTTTTTCTCTTTCACTTTTTTTTTTAAAGAATAAGAAGAAAATCAAGCCAGTTATTAAAATTTACTTTTAACTTTACTCTGTATCAAAAGCCAAGTGAAAATATTTAACTACAGATCATGTCATGATTTATTTTGTACTGATGGGAACAGGAAGACTTTCTTCAGTCTTTCTAGTCATTCTTGAAGAGCTCTGTGGGCCCCATCAGATGTTTCCTCTTGGCCGAAGCTGTTAAGGGGATGTGTTCTAAGACTAGACTTATCAGTTTCTGAGAAGCATGTAGCTTCACGTATGAGTTTCCATTTTTCTCTGGGCATTGTTACTCTCAAGAATATATTTAATTTGATCCTCAGTTTTGAATTGTTTAAATCATACTCTATGGTATGATTGTAGAATTGGTGGTATTTCTGTGTTTTGACTATGTGGAAGTAATTTATTTGATCTTGACTAATATATGCTGTGGTTCAGTATTCATGGATATAATTAGATTTATTGATTATTGTTTTTTGAATCATTGCATTTATATTTATAGTTACTTGATTAATCATTTCAGACATCAATCTTTTTTTCTCCGTAAAAGAAAATCGGAATTTTTATTACACTTTGTGCCACATTGCAATTATATTTCTGCTTTTTTAAATTGATTTTTATTGAGCTCTGCATTTTTCTCTGCTCCCCTCCCTGCCTCTCCCTTCTCCTTTAACCCTTTCCAAGGTCCCCATGCTCCCAATTTACTCAGGAGATCTTGTCTTTTTCTACTACCCATATAGATTATATCTATCTAGGTTCTCTGGGATTGTGATTTGTGGGCTGGGTTTCTTTTCTTTATGTTTAAAAATCATCTATGAATGAGTACATGTGATAATTGTCTTTCTGGGTCTGGGTTACCTCACTCAAAATGATGTTTTCTAGCTCCATCTATTTGTCTGCAAAATCTGAGATGTCCGACATCAATCTTACAGAATTTTATGTTTTTACAACTTTTCTCCTTTTGTTAGTGAAGGATTGAAGCTGAAAATTTTCTGCGTGTTTCATTGCATTTGAACGACTACCTTTCTTTTCTTTCTTTGGTGGAGGGGTATGCTGGGTATTAAAGATAGGCTTAAGCTATAGGGTTCCTTTTGCTGTGATAAAACACTGTGACCAAAAGCAACTGTGGTGGAAGGAGTTTATTTTAGCCTACAGTTCTATAGCACAATCTGTCAGTGAAGGAATTCGGGGCGGGAACTCAAACAGGAACTTGGAGGTAGAAACTGATGCAGAGGCCATCGAGGAATGCTGCTTACTGGCTGGCCCCCCATGATTTACTCAGCCTGCTTTCTTATAGCATCCTGACCACCAGCCCAGGCGAGGCATTGCCCACAGTAACCTGGGCCTCCCAGATCATTCATCAGTTAAGGACATGGAAATGCATGCCCCTGAGGCTTGCCCACAGACCAGTCTGTCAGTCCATTTTCTCAATTGAGGTTACTTCTTCCCAAATGATTCTATCTTCTGTCAAGTTGCTAAAAAACTAATTAAGACAGTTGATCTCTTTTCAACTTCACACATTAGTTATTAAGCTATAACTTTTCCTTTTTGTCCCTAAGATGTCATGTTAATACTAATATGGCAATATAAAACATTTCAACTTTAAAAAGCCCCACAGTCTTTAAAATTGACATACTTTACAATTCAGTGTTTTTAAAATATTCAAGATCTCTTAAATTTCACAGTTTTTCTAAAATATCCAGTCTCTGTAGAATTCCTAAGTCTCTTAACTATAGGCTTCAGTAAGATTAAAACCAACAACAACACCAAAACAAAATAAAACAACAACAAAAAAAATAAGTTTAATGCTTTCTTACTCCAAAAGGGAGAAATCAAGGCACTTGTACAATCAAACCAATTAAAACCAAACTCTTATAGTGGATATCTCACTGTTAGGCTTCTGGGACCCATTCATGATCCCCTCTGCTCCAAAGGGCTTCATTTCTCAGCTCTGCCATCTGGAGCACACACGACTTGTCTCCTAGGCTGAGTAAAGCTGGTTCCATCCCATAGTTCTGGCATCTCCAAAATTCTGAGGTATCTGCAACAAGGTTACACTTCCACCAGTACCTTCTCCTGGGCTCTCTTCCGAGACTGTGACCTTGCCACATACTAGCAAACCTTCTAGAACCCCTCCAGTCCTGGGTATTCTACTTCATCTGAGTCTGCGTCCTCACCAGGGCCCTCTCATCAAAGATTCTAGCCCTGCTGCACAGTTCCAAACTTCAGCTGCTCTTTATGCCTTCAAAACCAGTACGACTTTAGGAACTTTAACATTACCAGGTTCAGTTGCCAGCACAAGCTACACCCTGGCTTCTGTTGGACCACAGCTTCTCTATGCTGACTCTGCGGAAAGTATTTTGCTCTTCAGTGATGCCAGTTCCTTCTTAAGTACAGCTGACTCTTCAGCTGACCAGTATCATTTGCCCCTGTGAAACAAAGGCTTCACTTTAGAGGTTTAAGTCTGAAGGACAGCTGATATTTCAGTTCCAGCTGACCAGAACCACACAGCCTTAAAACTCAAAATATCAAACAGCCCTCATATAGTCTTTAAGGGATTCCAAAAACTTCCCTCTGAAATGTCATAAGCCAAGCTTCAATGGCATTCCTATCTTTCAGCTTCTCACAGCAGCCCATTAAGCTCTGAACACTCAGTGATTTCCCAGTCCAAAGTCCTTTCGCTCTCTGCTCTTAAACATGGCTGTAGTACCAAACTGTAGTAAGGAGAGGGGGGAGGGAGGTTGTCCCTTGTTTGTTCCGGCCCCTTAGTAGTGAGGAACAGGCCTTTTGTTTTGTTTTGCCCGGCTCCCGGCCACCCGGCTAGCTTATACCTGAAATAACCACAACAAAATTATATTAATTAAACATTGCCTGGCCCATTATATCTAGTCTCTTTTTGGCTAACTCTCACATCTTGTTTTAACCCATATCTAGTAATCTGTGTATCAGCATGGGGTTGTGGCTTACCGGGAAGATTTTAACCTATGATCATCTCAGGCCGGAGATTTATGGCATCTGCCACACTGCCTTTTCCCCAGCATTCCGTCCCGTCTATTCTGCCTATGTGGTTTCTGCCCTATCAAAAGGCCAAGGCAATTTTCTTTATTTAACCAATGAAAACAATACAAGTGCAGAAGTCCCTTCTACACCACATGGCCAAGTCTATCATAGTAACACCCCACTTCTGCTACCAATTTTTGTCTTAATTACCGTGATAAAACATTGTGAACACAAACAAGGGTTTATTTTAGCATACAGTTTCACATCATAGTCCATTGTCAAAGGAAGTCAGGGCAGGAACTCAAACTGAGCAGGAAACTGGAGGCAAAGACCTTCTCCATGGAGAAGACTGCTGCTTATTGTCTTCTTTCCATGGCCTGTTACAACCTGCTTTCTTATAGTATCCAGGGCCACCAGCGCAGGGGTAGCATTACTTTTTTTTTTGTGTGTGTGTGTGTGTGTGTGTGTGTGTGCGCGCGCGCTTGCTTGTACATATATGTGAAGGTCAGAAGACAGGTGTTTTCCTATAATGCTTTCCACTCTGTGTTTTGAGGCAGGGCTGCCATTTACTCTGGGTCACTGAGGATAGAGGAAGCTCTCTCTCAATCAGCCTCTCAATGCTAGGGTTACATGCACATGTGGCAAGTTATGCCACACATGACCTCATTTTGCTTCAAAGATTTACTTTTAATTAGGTGTGTTTACATGTTCCTGTGAGTGCAGGTGTCCATGGCTCTGATTCACCCAATGTGATTTCTTGTAGCTGAACTCAGCTTCTCTGGAAGAGTAGTGTGTGCCATCTTTCCAGCCTCCACGCCTGTCTTTTTTAAATCATCTCCCCAATTCCAGAATATTGCCCTTTGATTTTAAGTTTTTGTGTATCCAAAAAAAAAAAAAACCCAACAAACAACACCAAAAATGGGTGTAGTGGTGCATTCATTTAATTGCTTCCCTTGGGAGCAGAGCTTGCTGAGCTCAAGGCCAGCCTGGTCTACACAGTGAGTTCTAGGACAGCCAGAACTACATAGTGAGACCCTATCTTAAAAACAAAGTTTTTGTTTGTTTCTTAAATTCAATCTTAATTCAGAATCCGGGAAAGAATGAAGAAATGTGGCACATAATTTTTAAGGCTCTCAAGAGTATCATATAAGTCTTCCTTCAAAATTGTTTAAAATATTGTTAAAAAATTTCCTGTTATTTCTCTGTCTTTTGTCTTATTTTTAATGTGAGAACTTCATTGAAGGATCTTATGACACTGTAGAAAACAACATTAAATTGTGAACATTCTGCTTGTCAAAAGTTCTTTGGTTGTTTCTACTTCTAAGGAATATTTATTAGCAGTAATATTCACTTCATATCTAGGCTTTTGCATGATCTGTACATTTCCTGACAGTTGGTACCCTCCTATTTCTTGGCACAGGGCATCAACACTATACAGAGCATGAAGTTTCTTACAGAATTCAGGGTGTAAAATTAATTTATACTTCCTTCTTCTGGTATATATGTAGTAGTCAACAACATTTTGTAGTAGGGTAGAAATGTTTTTAATAAAAACAAATATAGTTAGTAGAGGATTTAGAAGCTAACTCTCTCCCCCGCCTCCATTTTGACTATGTCATGAAAGAAGAATGGTGTAAATGCTGTAATTCCATGAGCTGGTGAGTTTTATTTGAGTGATATTTTCCATATTATTGTCAACATTTTCAAAAGGTATAATGACTTAGGTTGAAGGGAAGTGTAAGTGACCGCCAAGTCTGGCAATGTTGGGGAAGTAGCTGCATTTGTCTTTTTATTGTAGCTCATGTGGAAAGAACAGTTTCAGGTACTGTGTGTGCTAACTTCCTCCTGGACATAATAATGAGTCCAACTAAAACATTTTAAAACTCTTTCAGATGTGCAAGTCTCAAAGCCAGTTTAGTTTAAAGGTTTCTGTTGTGTTTGACAAGTAACTCTTGTACTGTAGCTCTGTGGCTTTCAGTTAAAAATGTGGAAAAAACTGCCATGATGTAATTTTTCTGCACAATTATATTATGTTTATTTGAAAATTAGGCAGATTAATATTAAAGAGGTAAGTATAATGTTTTTACTAAAATATTTTAAATAATGAAAATATGATTATATTTTTAATAGACTATGCCAGATAAGCAAATGTTCTTGTGAACAAATATCAACATTTATCACAATTTTTCTGGCATTTTCAAAGGATGTTACATAGAATAGGGTTGTAAGAGTTTTCTAATGCATATACTGTTGTTCCCAGCCAAAGTATGTTGTCTTTCGTACTGCTAGACAGTTTTAGCAAATGAACTGTCCCTAGTATTAAACCTTAGCATTCACAGAGTGTGATGCAAACAAATGTTCTCTCAACTTACATCCAGTACGTCTAAGATATTACTTTAACACATGTTTAAGTAGAGCATTCTAACTGTTTGGCTGGATGCAATTCCGGGCTGTCTAGCTGAGTAATTTCCTCAGGCATTCCAGCTTTGATCAACCACAGCGAGAACTCTTAGCGTGTCTGTAAAGCAGCCAGTGCATCTGCAAGTATGTCCTGAGGAAGAGAGGAAAGGGAGAGCTCCAGAAAAGAAAGACTGCTCTGTCGTTAGGAGTTACGGAATGAAGACGGAAAGTTTTCTGATTTCACTAGGAACTCTTCCCCATAGTTGACTCTCTTATTTTAAAGTATGCTGTGTTGTTAGTATTAATGAATAAAAAAGACTTCAGTTGTGCCTAATGAAAATGTTTTCTGGCTAACTCTGGTGCTTTATCAAAGTCTATTAATATTTGAGCTTTCTACACTTTAAAATTGTGATAGGTTGCTAACATTTCAAACACACTGTGTATGTACCTTAGTAAAGTATGTCTTCATTATTTCTAATTGTGTAGGTTTTTTTTTGATAGAAATGTTGGTATATAACTTCATAAAAATCTTAAAAAACAGAATGACTGAGAACAGGCATCCTAGGAATACTTTAGCTGCCTTTTCAACACACACAATAAAGCTGTTTGCTCTCTGTCCTGAATAGATAAGAGTTAATTATTCTTTAGTTTCTCAGTATTTTTGGTCTGTTCTTTACCCCCTTGTCTTGGTACTGGGGATTAAACCCAAGGTGTGTGAGTGTATGAACTGTATTCCCACCCCTTAATTAGTTTTAGTTTTGAAAATCTTGCATTTGGGTTCAGTTTGTATTAACATTTTTGGGAAGTTCATATTCTTCTTGTGACTTCCATATGTAGATTTCTATCATTGCCTACCTTTTCAGTTATTTATCATGGAAAGGAAGACTAACACAGTTAAATAAGGTTTTTGAAAGTAAGCATTTTGTTTTATTTTTACTTAATGTTTCTTTAGAATTGAACAAAGGACAGTGCAATTTGCAGACTTACACCCATTAAGTCTGTCATAAAGAATATGTAGAGAATTGGTAAATTGGCAAAGTGAAGAGAAGATGGAAGGCAAGTCCCAGGTCCACTAACTGTGATGTTCAGTATAGGAGTATGAGCAGACATGTAAATGGAGGTTACCCATTCTGACTGCCCTGTTGCAAATAAATACACAGAGGCATATAAATTACAAAATGCTTGACCGATAGCTCAGGCCTATTACTAACTAACTCTTATATTGAAATTAACCTATTTTTATTAATCTACGTATTGCTGCCCAGCCAATGACTTTACCAGTCCTCTAGCATTTTGTCTTTTGGGCAGCTAGTTGGCATCTCCCTTGACTCTGCCCTTCATCTTCCAAGTCCTTAGTTTTGATTGTCCTGCCTAATTTTATCCTGCATTGCTGTAGGCCAGTCAGCTTTATTATTAGCCAATGAGAATAATATATATTCACAGCATCCAGAAGATTATCACACAGCACAGACATCTGAGTTGATTACTAAATTAGCCTTTTTCCATTGTAATGAAATAGCAGAAACTGAACTTCCTAGAGAAAGTATAGAACTCAAGTGTTTGGAAGTTCAGTGGTATGGTACCTTCATTGGCTGAGTTCTTGTCAAGACTTCATGGTGAATGGCAGATAGTAGGGAAGCATGTTGGACCAAGAAACAGAAATCTGGGAGGGGCCAAACTCAGAGTTTTATAAGAGTTTTCTCTGAGAACTTCCAAAGAATCCTGTAAGATCTGCCTTCAGAGAGAATGACCTCAGTTATTTAAAGCTTAAGATACTACTTCTGCAGAAGCATGAGACCTAAACCTTTATAAAATGTTGAAAGTTAAAAAAAGAAAACACACAAATGTGTATGGATGGACCTGTATACTAGAGGGAGATAAAGAGGTGGCTCAGTGGTTAAGATCACTTACTGCTCTTGCAGAATACCCACATTGGGTTCTAGTCACCATCATAACAGCTCATAGCACTTGTAACTACAGATCAAGGGGATCTGTTATCTTCTTTTGACCTCCATGGCACTATATGCACACAACACACTTACATACATATAGATAAAGCACATTAAATAAATCTTTAAAAATCTGAAATTTGTTGTTAATATTTAAATATGAAGAGAATCATATAAAACATGGATTTATAACTTCTGTTTAAAAAGAAAATAGATCTTTCCAAATGAAGTTTGCCTTTTTCAGAGCTACAGTCTTCCAGAGCTGAATGACAGCTGGCCCTTGAGTTCAGAGGTTCTGAGTGTAACTAACACTATTTTAATTTAGGTTATAGCTGAAAATAATCTTGGATTGAAATGTCAAGTTTACCTTGTTATAAAGGCCAAGAAAATGAATTGATAGTTTGACAGTAGTTTGATGCTCGTAGGGGCCAAAAATTGTTAGGAAAAGAATTTGTCTTAGTGTCTTCCTTGTTACCTAGCTTCTTAGGGGCTGTGTATTGTAGCCTGGTTATCCTTTTCTTTACATCGAAGATCCACTTATGAATGAGTACATCATTGTATTTTTCTGGGTCTGGGTTACCTCACTTAGGATGATTTTTTTTTTCTAGTTTCATTCATCTGCCTGCAAATTTCAAGATGTCATTTTTTAAAAAATTATTTATTTTTTAAATTTTATTTATTATGTATACAGTGCTCTGCCTGCATGTATCCCTGAAGGCCAGAAGAGGGCACCAAATCTCACTACAGATGGTTGTGAGCCACCATGTGGTTGCTGGGAATTGAACTCAGGACCTTTGGAAGAGCATGCAGAGCTGTTAACCACTGAGCCATCTCTCCACCTGTCATTTTTTTTTTAACCATTGAATAATACTTCATTGTGTAAATGTACCACATTTTCTTTATCTGTTCTTCAATTGAGGGACATCTATGTTGTTTCCATGTTCCGGCTATTATAATGCTGCTATGAACATACTTCAACAAATGTTCTTGTGGTATGAGTGAGTGTGCATCCTTTGGGTATTGAGGTAGATTGATTCCTTATTTTCTGAGATACCACCATATTGATTTTCAGATGGATGCCCCTTAGAAGGGGAAATAGATAAGATCTCCTGAGTAAATTGGGGGTGGGGATGGGGGGTAAGTATGGGCGGATGAAAGGGATGGGTGTGGGAGGAGAACATGAGGGAATGGTATGGTTGAGTTGTGGTAGGGTCAGAGAGGGAGAGCAAGGAAAGAGATTTCTTGATAGAGGAAGCCATTATAGGGTTAGGGAGAAATCTGGTGCTGGGGAAACTCCCAGGAATCCATAAGGATGACCACAGCTAAGACTACTAGTGATAGTGGAGAGGGTGCCTAACCTGGCCTTCCCCTTTAATCAGATTGATGGCCACCCTAATTGTCACCATAGAACCTTCATCCAGTAATTGATGGAAGGAGATGCAGAGATTCACAGCTAAACACTGAGTGGAGCTTCTGGAGTCCAGCTGAGAGGAAAGAGGGATTATATGAGCAAAGGGGTCAAGATCATGATGGGGAAACCTACAGAAACAGCTGACCTGAGTTAGTGGGAGCTCACTGACTTTGGACTGACAGCTGGGGAACCTGCATAGAACCGAACTAGGCCCTCTGAATGTGGGTGCCAGTTGTATGGCTGGGGCAGTCTGTGGGGCCACTGGCAGTGGGACCAGATTTATCCCCAGTGCAGGAACTGGCTGTTTGGAGCCCGTTCTCTGTGGAGGGAGACCTTGCTTATCCATCACACAAGGAAGAGGGACTTGGTCCTGCCTCAGCTTGATATGCCAGACTTTGTAGACTTCCCATGGGGGACCATTCTGAGGGTTCGGTGGGGGAAAGGTGAGGTGGGGGAAGGTGGAGGGGGAAACAGGTGGAGGAGAGGGAGGGTGAACTGTGGTTGGTAAGTAAAAAGAAAAAATTTGAATTCCAAATCAAACTAACAGCTTTTCAAAAACACCAATTGCATCAGCTTGAACCAGTACCCAAGTGTATCTCACTGTGGAGTTTTGAGCTACAGGTAAAACTGATCAAAGTACTGGGTGCTCTAGATAAGCGTGAACTAAAATCTTTATTCCCTTCGAGTCCCTGGAGTAAAGTATTGCACTGAGTATTTTTGGTAAAAAATGTACTGTAAGTCCAAATACATTGCCTTCATTTCTATCTTTGTTTTGCTAACCTCCTCCAAAGAATATTTAGCTTCCACCGCCATTTATCATATCTTCATTCTTTTACTTAAGAGAAAACAAAACAAAATGAAACAAAAGCCAGGTGTGGTGGCACACAGGAGTTAGAGCAGGTGGATCTCTGTGAGTTCGAGACCAGCCTGGTCTACAAGAGATCGCTCCAGAACAGGCTCCAAAGCCACCCTAGTTATTCCCATTTTACTTTGTTCTGATTCACATCTTTCTCTAATGTAGGGTGAATCCTGCTACCACAGTGATAACCTATGCAATGTTTCAGAGTTGTGTAGCTTTTTGCTGCTTATTTGTGATGTGCTAATGTTGATAGACTACAAACTTTCTCAAAATGGGCTTAAGTTCAGCAGCTTAGGGAGTCATTGGCATTAGTTTCTCAGAGTGACAGCATGATCCAGCTATGACAGAGTCATGTGTTAAGAACCTTAGATTTAACTTATATGTTTCAAATGAGGCTCTTTGGAGGTGGGAGAATGGAGAATTTCACTTAATGATTCTTTTATTTTGAGCAGACAGACTGATTGGATCCACAGTTGTAACAGTCTTTAAAAACTTTAGTTGTTCTGAGAAATTTGTATTGTGGTTTTAAAGTTATTTATTGAGTATAGTGTATATACTAGAAAATAATCAAGTTTATTGTTTATGAATACCTCTGATAATTTTTCATAGTGAATATATATCTGTGTCTATAGCACCTGTACCTGGAAACATATTTTTGCCCCTCTAGAAGGTCTCAACGACACTAGGGTAACAATATTTTGTGAGTTACAAAGCTTGACATGTGTAGAATCATTGAATATATGTACTTCTGTGTCTCCTTTTGTATGTTTTTTAAAAAAGATTTATTTATTTATTTATTATGTATACAGTGTTCTGCATGCCTATATGCCAGAAGAGGGCACCAGATCTTATTATAGGTACCTGGGAGGCACCATGTGGTTGCTGGGAATTGAACTCACGACCTCTGGAAGAATAGCTAGTGCTTTTTAACCTCTGAGCCATCTCTTCAGCCCTCCTTTTGTATGTTTAATTGAGGTGAAGCTCATATAACAATTTGAAAAACTACTAACAGTATGTTCACAGTGCTTTGTAGACACCATTTTCTATCTTGTTCCAAATTTCTATAAAGAATCCTCATACCCCTTAGGCAGTTACTCTTTATTTGCTTGTCTTCTATTAGATGACAACTCACAGACTGTTGTTTCTCTCTATGAATGTATCTTTTCTGAATAATTCATATAACTTAAATCATACCTTTTGTGCCCACCCTCCCATTTAAGTACAGTGCTTTTGAGACTTCCACACTGCAGCATCTGTCAGTACTCCATTCATCTTTTTGCAGGCCCAGTCAGCATTGTTTTTGTTACATACCACAGCACTTTTATCCGTTTATTCGCTATGGGGGCTGTTTCCACCTGTAGGCCATTGAGAATACCCTTGCTGTGAATAGCACCTGCACAAATACTGAAAGCTTAATTTTAGTTTCTTTGTATATTTATTTACCTATACATAGATTTTCTGGGTCGTGTGTTAATTCTACATTGAACTTTTAATGCAGCTATTAAGCTGTTTTTCATAACTACGGAATGAACCATTTTTCACTGTAGTAACAGTGTGTGAGAATTGCTTTGCATCCATGTTATTATGGTCCGTCCCACCCTCCGTTGCCCTTGCCACTAAAGCTATCCTTGTGAATGAGGATTGGTACCTGTCTTAGGGTTTCTTTTGCTGTGGAGAGACACCTTGACCATGGAAACTCTTATAAAGGAAAACATTTAATTGGAACGGCTCACTTACAATTCAGAGTTTTAGTTCATTATTTCACTTTGCTAAGCATGGCAGCATGCAGGCAGACATGATGCTGGGGAAGGAGCTGAGAGTTCTTACATCTTGATCCAAAGGCAACAGGAAGTAAACTGAGATCCAGCATATTTTTATGTGTTTGTAGGCCATTATTATGTCTTTGGGAAAAGTACTTGTTGATGTCACTTCATGTTTTATGCCCATTTATAATTTTTATTTTCTGATCCTTCATGGTTGTAGAAGAACTGTATATATTCTGGTTTTTGGATTACTTGAAATTTTAACCATCTTTTCTTTATTATGTGCGTTAACACACACATGCCATGGCATCTACAGGTCAGCAGACTGCTTGTGGGGTCAGTTCTCTCCTTCCACCCTGTGGATTTATTTATTGAACTCAGGTCGTCAGACGTGATGGCAGGTGTCTTTACCCACTGAGTCATCTTGTTGGCTCTAGGATATTGGATTATACTGTAGGTTTAAGTCTGAAATAATGTCTGAAGAAACAAAGTAAAAACTAAACTATGGACACCTTTGTGGCTTACTTGACTCCCCTGTTTATCTTTCTGATCATTACCTATCTTCTATTTTAGATTTGTGTTATTATATTTATTGTTGTATATTATGCCATCCAATTTATCATTAGTCTTTATAGTTATGATTTCTGAATTTTTGTAGGTGCAGATCAAAAACATTCCAACTGAAATTCGCATCCTTACTGAATATGTAGTTTTTCTTGTCATTCCTTAATGTAGCAACTATATTATATTAGTTGTGTAGCCACTGTCTTTGAACTCATGGAGCTCTTTCTGCTTCACTTTCCTGAGTGCTAAGATTATAGGCGTGGGCCATTATGCTTCACATGATTTTTGATTTTTTGAGATAGTTCACTGTAACCCAGTGTGGGCTTTTTTTCTCCTTCTTTTCCCAAAAAAAAAAAAGATACGTATATATTAAAAGTGTCGAGTGTTTGCCTGCATGTATATATGTGTACCATGTGCATGACTCATGCACTTGGAGGCTGGAAGATGGTATGGTATTCCCTGGAACTGGAATTTCAGGTGGCTTGTGAACTGCCATGAGGGTGCTAGGAACATACCTCAGGTCTTCTGCAAGAGCATCAGTTTCTCTTAATTGTTGAACTGTTTCTGCAGTCCTTTCAGTCTGACTTTGAATATGTGTGTCTCTCCTCCTTCAGCCTTCTGAGCATAGCAGACAGGAGGCAATATGTCTAACAAATATGTGTTATTCAAGGGTCATAAACTTTCTCTCTTCATAATACTAGGTGATACTGGGGATTGAACCTAAGACCTCATGCATGCTAGGCAAGTGTTTTACCACTGAGCTACATCTTCAGTCTTCACCTACTTTATATAAGGGCTTAGTGTGGTGGTGGGATTTTCTGAAACTTACCCACTTCAGATACCAAAGGATATCTATTTCATTCCCTTCCCACCCTGCCAACTTCTCCCATTTTTAGTACTGGGTGTGGGACCCAGGGCCTTGACAGTGTTAAGCATGTGCTCTGCTGCTGAAGGCATCTGCCTCCTATAGCTGAGACTGAGGCTTCTTGTTGGGAAGACTGTATTCTGTTTTGTGTATTGATAAGCTTTAGGATTCATCTCACTATTTAGCAAATGGGTCAAAAAGCCAAATGGGCTCTCTGCCTATTTTTGATGGTCTGTAAACCATCAAAATGGTTTTTAGTTTTTAAGATGATTGAAACAAATTCAAAAGGAAACTAATATTTCATGATACTACAAAATTATATGAAATTCAAATTTCAGGGTACAAACTGCAGGCATGCTCACTCATTTGTGTATTTTTTCTGGCTGTTTTTGTCCCTCAGTGGCAGTTGAGTAGACGAAGCATTGTGTGGTCCACAAGTCTGAATCATTTAATATATCTGAGCTTTTACAGCAAAAGAATTGTCTGGCAATAGGTTGCCAATAAATATTTGTTGAATGAGTGAATGCTAACCTATATTAACACAAAGGAATTTAAGTGGGAAAACCTTCAATCATTTAGTTCTTGAAAATTTGAGCTTAATTGATTTTTAAATATGTCCTTTAATTGTGTGTGTTGATTGTTTTTGTCATAACTTAGATTCATTGCCACTCTTCATCCTGCAGATATTATGAACCAATAATGAAATAATAGAGAGGTAATAATTCTTGGAATAGTTTTGGCTAAGATAGGCATACTACATTTTTTAAAGTTTTTGCTCATCCCCCGCCTTCCTCCCTTGGGATGGGGTCTCACTATGTAGCTCAGGCTAGTCTGGAGCTGCATTTTTCTCATTTTAATTTGAAAAAAGCTGTGAAGGAAAAGCACCCATTTTTATTACTCTTTTCTATACTGGGGATCAAATCCAGGGTCTTGTACACACTAGGCAAGTTTTATGTCACTGAGCTATATTTATGCACCCTATTACTCTTACTTAGAAATATTCATGAAGGTTTGTTTTAAGACTATTTCCCACTTGTTACTTTAAGATCAATCTCTTGCTTATCATTGGAGGCAGTAATTAAATAATTTCAATGGAATAGTTAATCATGCATGGCAAAAAAATTGTATATCCTCTCATGTCTCATTTACCTTATGATGTGCTTGTTACATTTGTACTGAGACAGTGTGAACACTAATGTACTAGTGATCTGTCAGTAGACAGTGTGAACACTAATGTACTAGTGATCTGTCAGTAGACAGTGTGAACACTAATGTACTAGTGATCTGTCAGTAGATAGAAAAGCTTCCTTGTCATGTTAGTAGAGTAGATTCTGGCTTGGTGCTTCTTCTGTCGTTTTTCAAAGGAATATTGCTATCTGAAGTCTTGTTTTTTTTTTTTTTCTTTCTGGAATTTCTCTGTAAGAATGCCATGCTAGAATTATTATCTAGCTGGCTCAAGGGGTGAGAGTTCACAATAATAATTATTCTATTTTACCTAGTTATAATTAGCTCCCATTTAGTCATTCTACACGTTTTTACCATGTGTGGATGAAACATTGGTTGAAACTCTGGAATAAAACCCCTGAAAAGATAAAGGGGCTTATACTCTGTGGGGCAAATTAATAGCAGAGATTAGGATGTAAGATGACTGTGGTGATGCACACTGTCTTAGTTAGGTTTGTCTCAGGGTTAATATTGTTGACCAAAGCAACGTGAGGAGGAAAGGGTTTATTTGGCTTTTATTCTCTTACAACTGTTCATCACTGAAGGAAATCAGGACAGGAACTCAAACATGACAGGAACCTGGAGTCAGGAACAGCTAACTCACTTAGTCCTTATGGCTTGGTTATCCTGCTTTTTCCCAGGACCTAGAAATGGCACCACCCAGAATGGACTGAGCTTTCCCCCATTAATTACTATTTAAGAAAATGCCTACAGGTACAGGCTTGTCTATAGCCCTATCTTATGGAGTCATTTTCTCAGTTGAGACTCCCGCCTTTTCAATGACAGGAGTTAGGAGTCAGTGTGAACCACCGTGTTGGTGCTCGGCATCTAACCTGGGACTTCTGCAAGAGCCACAAGTGCTCTTAAGCACGAGTCACCATTCCAGATTCCATAAACTTATTTTCATTGTGCCCCATTTTAACATTTTTCTCATCCTTTGGAGACAGGATCTCATGTAGCTCAAGCTACATGGCCTAACAGAACCAATTATTTTGTACAGGTAACTCATGCTAAAAAGATTATGTTTACTTTTCTTTCTTTTTTTAAAAGAGATAATACTTGATCCTTTCTAGTTTAGTTGCTCTTTATTTCTTTTCCTTGCCTAATTGTCTTGTTGTGGTTATCTTGCATCTTGTTGAATAAGAAGTAGTGAGAATGGATGTTTCTCTTGTGTTTTGATAATTTTTTATAATTTTCAGGGAAAATTATTGAGGATTTCCCCTTTTCCCCACTTTGCAGTATTAGCTGGGGGCTTTTTTTAGGCTTCCTTTATCATGGCAAGGATGTTGGTTTCTGTTTCTAGGTTACTTAGGTTTTTTTTTTTATTGTTTTTATAAAAGGGTTTAGTAGTTTGTTAAATGTCTTTTCCCTATAAATCCTGACATGACTATTTTATTAACATGTGGTATTTTGATTGATTTTTTTCAGATATTAAACCAGACTTGTTTTCTTGAGATCCCTCTTGTTTATGATATAAACACTTGTTTATATTCTGCTAGATTTGGTTTGCTTTTGTTTCTTTGATGATTTTGATGTTAGCATCTACAAAGTATAAAGTATATTGGTCTCTAATTTTGGTCATAATTTTTTTCCTTTGTCATCAGAGAAGTACTGACATTGCCTGAGTCTTAGAAAGTGTTCTCTTACCTTCTAGTTTTTGGAGGGTTTATGAAGGATTGACATTAATTCATTTTTAAGACTAATAGTATTTAAATTCATTTTTGTTTTTCAGGATTCTCCATTTACAAATGCAGGAATGGGATCTAATCTGAATCTCTTAGGAGAAATTGAGTGTGACGCCAGTATAATGGATGGGAAATCCTTGAATTTCGGAGCAGTTGGAGCACTGAGTGGTATGTGGGCATTATTTTGTTTGTTTTAGATATTAAGCATATCTTTTAGATCTTTCTATATCTGCTTGCCTTGTAGGTTTGTGTGATATACCTGCAATCTGCTTTATATTGTAATATGCAAAAAATTGTTTCATTTTACTAGAGACATATGCTGAAGCATTGTTTGTCTTAATTTGTATAGATATCCCCATGATGGTCATAACTTTGAATAAATGTGTAATTACAGAAGCAGCGTTTTTAGATCTCAGCAATTGCCCATTGAAATCATGAATATGTATCTGTGATATGGGTATACATATTTTATTTTTCCAAATTCTGCAAAAAGAAACACATACATCTGCCAAATTTCATTTCTTTGAGTACCCTTTGGGTTACTTCCTGAAGGTAGTGTAGTTTGGTTATACAAGGAGCAAACAGGACATTTTCTTATAATATCCTTGGCTTATTTCCAAGTGATAGAAAAACCTTTTTTGAATGCCCTGCTATTACATGATGTTTTATGAAATTCTGTGGCTTCTAGCACAGTTCCTACCAATACCTGATCATTTTCATCATTATCATGTGCTAGAGGGCCTGGTAGACCTGAATAGGATATGGTATGTGTTATATATGTGGACTTTCTTCATTTTTGATTATTTCTTGTAATTCAATAAATAACAAA
>JAQHUG010000009.1:7381703-7399401 GCA_028555095.1 Dicrostonyx torquatus | reverse complement strand
AGAAAACCCTTTTATATGGCTATGTCTTCAATGTTTTCCTCCAACAGTTTTAAGTTTTTAAGTCTTACCTTTGAGTCTTTAGTTCATTTTGAATTTTTCAATGCCAGTTTGAAATGCACATCTTGTTTCATTTTTCTAAAGGCTTAATCTAGTTTTGCAAGCGCCACATGTTGAAGAGTGTGTTCGAAGAGCCCAGTATGGATTCTGACACCTTTGTTGAACATTGGTGGTTGTAACTGTGTGTGCTAATTTTTCCATCCTCTGCTTTGCTTCGTTTCTGTCATGTGTCAGTAACATTCTGTTTTGTTACTGTGGTTCTCTTGTATAGTTTAAGATCTGGCTCTTTCCCCCTGAGAATTGAATCTAGAGTTTCTCACATACCCTGTGACACTCAGCTACCTTCCCAGTTTGGTCTTTATCATGGAAGAGGGTGGTACATGTACTTATTTACTTGTGCGTGGGGTGGTGGTGGTGGTGGTACATTGCTACTGTGTACTTTTAGAGCTCAGAGAACAATTCGTAGGAGTTTATTATTTCTCTTACGATGTGGTTTTTAGGGATCAAATTCAGGTTGTCAGTCTTTGTGACTCTTACCCCTTGAGCCATCTGTCCAGTTCAATATCAGGTATTTTTCTTTTTAAAGGGGATTTATGACTCATTTTATTGTATTGTCTCTTTTAAAGTAAACATAAGACGTTGCGTTTTATTAGAAATTAACATATTTTTTGATGAAAGACATGATGAAATTGATAGAAGTTACTATGAAATGTGATGAAAGGGCTGAATTCAAAGCGCCCTCAGTTATTTACTGCCAAGTGCAGATAGCTGAGCTTTGCATTCCATCAGATTTCCCATTGTTACAGACAACTGTAAGGTGGGACAGTAGTTGGTTCTGTGTGCTAAGTCCGGGGAGAGGTAGATTCAGGAATAAGGGACAGGGGACCCGTTTAATCCACTGGCCACAAAGCTGTTGAGATAAACTGTGGTACATGCTACAAAAAAAAAAAAAAGACACCTTGTGAATGCCTCCCTGAGCTTTAGAACACAGGCTAACTAGCACAGGCTTCTGTCTACAGACAGTGTTGTTCTGAGCAGGACTCACCCAGTTTAGAAACATCAAAACCATGAAGAATCTAAATAACATGACTCACTCATTCCCACAATAGGCAAATTTCAAGAGTGGAGGAGCCACCTCATAACTGACAGAGGCTGACTTCCAAAATATATAAAGAACTCAAGAAACTAGATATCAAAATTCCAAATAATCCAATTAAAATGGGATATAGATTTAAACAGTTAATTCTTTTTTAAAAAATATTTTTTATGGTGTATTTAACTTTATTTTATGTGCATTGGTGTGAAGGTGTCAGATCCCCTGTAACTGTATCTTCAGACAGTTGTGAGCTGCAATGTGAGTGCTGGGTATTGAACCTGGGTCCTCTGGAAGAGCAGTCATTGCTCTTAACCACTGAGCCATCTCTCCAGCCCCAACAGTTAATTCTTAATAGAAGAATCCCCAAATGGCTTAAATATAATTAAAGAGTTGTTCAATATCCTTAGTTATCAGGGAAATGCAAATCAAAATGACTCTGAGATACTACCTTACATCCATTAGAATGGCTAAGATAAAAAACAACAACAACACTGATGACAGCTTGTGTTGGAGAGGATGTAGAGTAAGGGGAACACTCCTCCACTGCTGGTAGAGGTGCAAACTTGCACAGTCTCTTTGGAAATCAATATGGCAGTTTCTCTTTACCTCAAGATGCAGCTATACCAATGTTGAGCATATACCCAAAGAATGTTTAACCATATCACAAGGACACTTTCTTAGCTACGTTCATAGCAGCATTATTTTTAATAAACCAGAACTTGGAAACAACCTAGATGGCCCTCAGCCAAAGAATAGATAAGGAAAATGTGGTACATTTGCACAATGGATTATTACTCAGTTGTAAAAAATAATGACTTCATGAAATTTGCAGGCAAATGGATGGGGCTAGAAAAAAAATCATGTTTAGTGAGTAACCCAGACCCAGAAAGACAAACACGGTATGCATTCACTCATAAGTGGATATTAGGAGTAAAGTACAGGATAACCAACCTACAATCCACAGCCCCAGAGAGGCTAGATAACAAAGAGGGCCCAAAAGGGGATGCCTGGATTTCCCTTGGAAGGGGAAATAGAAGAGATCTCCTTTGTAAACTGGAGGCTGGGGTGGGAAGAAAATGGGGAATGGGAAATTGAGGAAATAGGTTGGATTGGCTGGATGCGAGAGGTGGATTGGGGGTGGGACTGGGGGGGAACATCTTGATGAGGGGCATTTCTGTGTTAGGGAGAAATCTGGTGCTAGGGACCCTCCCAGGAATCTACAAGAATGAGTTTAGCTAAGACTCCTAGTAATAGTGGAGAGGGTACATGAATTGGCCATCTACTTTAATTATATTGGCGACTACCTTAATTGTCACCAGAGAGCTTTTTAAAAAAAACTTACATTGGCTCTTTGCTGATTTCACATCGTGCATCTTGATCCAACCCATACCCCCACCCCAACATCTGTCCCCCTGCCAAAAAACAAAACACAACAAAACTGAAAAGCTAACAAGCAAAACAAAATGGAAACAAAAAAGAAAAAAAAGGAAGATTCTTATCTTGGAAGCTGTAGTGTGGCTCATTGAGTCACACAGCTCACCCTTTAGTTCTTTCTTCTTCACCTGCAAGTGTTCATTTTATGAGCCATTGGCCTCTGGCCTCTGCTACACTATCAATAGTGGGGTTTCTCTTAGATATCATGTTGTTGTCTTATGTTGTGGAGATCCTGCTGTTTTGGGTCTGTAGGTTTGTTGTTGTTCCAACAGTTCATAGCCTTGCTTCTGGACCTGGCTCGTAGGCGGACTGGTCAGCCCACTAGCTTTCCCTCATAGTCACTACCTGGATGAGCTTCCAGCACTGCCTCAGCCAGCCCACCCTTAGCAGCCAGCAGCAAGGAGTGTGAACCAGTTCTCAGCCCTTAGTTCTGGCTTACCCACATTTACCACAGCTCTAGTGTGCTCCCCAGGCTGGGAACAGGGCCCAATCGTCCATGTAGTGTAGTTGGTGAGGTGGTGAGGGACAGGGCTAATTCTTCAACTCTTGTAGTCCTGGTGCCACATCTCTTGCTAGCCATTGGTAGCAAGTGGAGTGGGGGTTGGTCACAGGGCATCTGTCTCTCACCTATGCCATTACATGGCAGGGGAGGGGGACAATGACATGCCATCTTTCCCAGGAGTGTGCAGCTCTCCTGCTACAGTGTATGCAGTGAGGGGCAGTGCCAGCTATCACAGGACCAATGAGGGCTGGCGCCAATTCAATACATTTCTCAGATTTCATCATGCATGGTTCCTATTCCCGAAGCTGCAAGCTCGGTTGAAGAGGACAACCTTCCACAATAGGAGGACTGGTTTTTGGCCAATGGGATACTCATGAGTTTTAAATTTCTAACACTTATTTCTTTACTTAAAAACTTAAATTTTCCTGGTTAACTTTTCTTCTATGTTAGTAACTTTTTATCCATGCTTACTATTTCTCATCTATTAGGTTGGTGCAGAAGTAAATGGAGGTTTTGCATTGTTGACATTTGCCGTGAAATTGGAATGTATTCTTAATAAATGTGGTTATGTTATACATCCTTTTAATACACATTTCTCACTTTATTATTGTGACAGTTTTATTTAAGACACACAAGTTTAATAAGGGCCAAAATACACACAGATTACTATACCAGAAAGAGCTCTTCCGAAGAAGCAGGCAGGTCGGTGATCCGCGCAGAGAGAGCTTTCCACGTGGGCCTATCATTTTATACCTCTTGGGACCTGGTGGTCCAGCCCCATTAATTAACAACTAATTAGGGGGTGGAATAATTAGCTAATGGCGGGGCGTGGCTATAAGCCGAAATGGCCAAGACCACTCCCCTTCATATTATCCCTTTGCTAATGACTTATTTGCTGTTTATTTTATTCCATGTAGATTATTTTAGACGAAAACAAAATTGGAACAGTTTTCTTATCTGTGTTGAAATAAGTTGTAAAGCTGTAGAGACAATTTGCTTGGTATGTCAACAATGCATGGGTCTTAGGAGCTGCGAATGAATGTTCAGGGAGCCCATGTCCCAAAGGGAATGGTGAGAGCCCTGCTTATTACAAACAATCTCAGAGCATTTTAAAGAAAAAGAAGAGAAAATTTGCACATGACAGCAGGAGAGACATCAAGCAATTTCCATAACTCAGCTGGAATAATTAAATATGTCTTAATATGGCATTACAAATAGCAATGCCAATCTCCCCAACCTTGCTAAATTATTGCTTTATAACCCCAGATTCTCCATGAATTATACTCTTAGGAAACTCAAAAACAAGTGTCACAGGACTACATACTGGAAGCTGGCCAGCAGAATACGTCTAGATTGCAAGAAAGGACCTTTGATCTGAACTATGCAGTGGTTAGAAAGACGGGAACTTTGCTGAAGCTAGAATATGGAAGGTGATGTAGGTTCTGGTAAGCAGTGCACTGATATCAAGAATTGCCCAGTGATTGAACCAGTGTTCCTAACCACACTAACTGTTCTGGTTTGCTTTAGTTATCATTATCTGGGAAAGAATCTCAGCTGAGGATTTGTCTGCATCAGATTGGCATGTTGGCATATGTGTATGTGGGTTATTTGATTGCTACTTCATGTAAGATGGCCCATCCTTTTGTGGGTGGCACCAACTGGATATAACAAAGTTAACTGAACATAACACTGCTACCAGCCACCAAGCAGCATTCTTCATGGGTTTTTGCTGCACTTCTTTGGCTATGAAGTGATTTCCCTGGTCAGAGGTAATGTTGGGAGGATAGCAAGTAGGTCTGTCTCACGCTCGTACCTTGACTTCTCAGTTATCTGATAACCTGAGTTCCATCCTCAGGATCCACATAGTGGAAGGAGAGAACTAGCTGAAGCCTGCAAGTTCAGTGCCCCTGGTGTGCATGACCCCAGCATGTATGATACCCCACCCATAAATAAATGTCAAACCAAGATATCAAACCAAGAATTACCATATAAATTAATATTAAGGCATGAAGAGTATTCTAGGTTTGTAGGATACTATGAAAAGGCCAAATTTAGGAATCATGGATGTAGAAGAAAAATTCCATGTTTAAGACAGAAAATAGTTTCCATAAAATCACAGCAAAAGTTTTCTAAACCTAGGAAAAGGAATATTTATATAAGTTATTAGAGGCATTTAAACACCAGACAAGACCAAAAAAGAAGATTCTGAAGTTAAAATGCTGACAAGTCAGAGTGAAGCACCGAATGGCATATAAAAGCATGCTTTGAGGCCCATTGCGCACCGCAGCAGAACCTTAAAACTCAAGAGCACCTAGAATGCTGCATTTACTTTTCTGTTTAGTTTTTTAAATGAGTTTGTTTCAGTGTCTCAATCCTGTTTTT
The DNA here is from genome assembly GCA_028555095.1 of Dicrostonyx torquatus. Lineage (NCBI taxonomy): Eukaryota > Metazoa > Chordata > Mammalia > Rodentia > Cricetidae > Dicrostonyx > Dicrostonyx torquatus. The sequence goes on along the minus strand of JAQHUG010000009.1, from coordinate 7,393,930 downwards.
ATGCACATTTCTGTATTTATAGAATAATAATTGGTTATAAAACACCAGCTATTTTTCTGCCTCTTAGCGTTTTAATTCTAGTCCTACTTTAAGAACTAGCTCCAGTTCTCCTGAGATCAGAATACATTGTTTCCTTCTACTTAGCTGGTGAACTAAGCCAGAAGTACTTGTCAAATTGGATTACTTATGGTTCACATCTGTCAGTTTGAGATTGCAGTATATTTTTATTTGAGCATATTTGTGTTAGCTCATAAATGGATGAACATTTAACTTATTTGTATCCTTTTTATACTCCATAGAAAGTGCCATTTAATTCAGTTAGCACTGATACTATCCAACTGATTCCGATATTAATTTCAAAGTGAAAAAGTGCATTAGTAGTTTTGTAGTTTTACAAAAAAGTTTGATTTTGTTAGATGGTTAAATACACAATAATTCAAAATTCATGCTTAGATAATAATAAAAGAGTTGATTTAATTTATATTAGACTTGTATAAAGGGATTAGCAACAAAACATAGAAATTAGGTTAATTGAAATATTAAATAATATTGCTTTTTCCTCAGTGTTATAGCTATTAAGTGGTGATATTAAAATACATAAACAGATTAGGGAAATATGAGTATCAACAAAGACATTTCTGAAAGGTAAGTACAGAAGTGCCCACAAGGGGGTGTGCTCATCCAGAGATATTTTAGCAAGTACCTTTCCTGTCACACAGGGCGATTTTTTTTTTTTTTTTAAACATATGTACTTCCACACCGTGTCCTCCACATCCTGGGAAAGAATGAAGCCTTACACAGCAAGAGTTCCCATTCAGTTCCTGGAACCTGTTTGTTTTGATGTGTGATTTTCCAAGTGTGAACAAAGGTCTTATAGAATGAAAATATCAACTACCTTGTAAAGATAGGCAAGTTTACAAATGTCTGCACGTCACTGCAAATGACAGGTTTGTGAGTGCTCTTTTCTCTGAGGTCTGTTGATGCCCTTTGGGTTTGTAAGCACCATTACCTTTCCCGTGAGGAAGGAAGGGTTAAGGTTCATAAAACCCTTATTGGATCATTAGCCCTTTTAACACGCAGGTGCTGCTGTTATGTTCATTTTCCTTTCATCTGTCTGTAGGAGGGTTTTCACAGGAGGTTGCATTGAGAAGTGCACAGGCCCTGAGTACATGGCCTCATGTGATCTTTAGGTTTTCTTGTTCAGTACCTTTATTTTTCTTTTGTCCTCAGCATTATAGCCAGCGAATAATTGCTGGATTTCTTGTGAAGTTTTAAAGACAGGTTTTAGTGAGTGAAGAAAGCATTTGGAGCTTAGGCTCCGCCTCTTACATATCTGACTCTGGGCTATTAAACAGTACATGGGAATCATATCATTTGATATGTGCCCAGAATCAAAAACACCAGTGAGAGCTACAGAACTGGATGCAGAGCTCTTCCTGAATTCTGCTGAGTTCCTCTTGGCCAGCTTATGGAAAGAGAGGAATGTAAGTTCAACTGAGGAAGTAAAAGTTCTAGGGTCAGCATCCTACAGGTGGAGCAACTTGGTTCAGACATAGGATCTGCACAGGTGCGAGGTGTTGGACTGATTGGCAGTGCTGCTCCAAACCCTGAAGTGCTGTTCAGCCAGACTCTGCAGCTTACATTTGGCCCCAGTGGTTAGCTGACCAAGTTAAATTATCTGCAGAATCTAGCAAACTGTCACGGCCCTAGAGAAAATGAGGTGTTTCCCCACACTCAATGCCTCTCTAACTGCACTCGGGACCGAATGTTTGGAAGTATGTATGAACGAAGGTTATCCTAGGTATTATTGCATTATATTATTGCATTAACGTAGGCTTTTGAGTGCTGTAAGCCTCTTAACATCATTGAGGTTAAGTTGAAAGACATATTATTATTTATGTCCTAGAATGTACTTTGCTCTTTGCTCATTCCTTTAGTTCTTTTGACTTATGTCTGTTTTCTAATAAGATTTTAGTTTATTGGAGAACAAATGGAGAAAGAGCATATGAACATTTTTTCTTTTTACTTTTAAGATGCTTGCCTTTAGTCATTAAATTTCTGTGAGTTTGAGTAATTATTGTTTATGTGGACATACTCATAATTAACCGGCCAAACAGATAGTGGTATGCTTTTAAAATCTCATGTCATATAAAACAACTTATTAGTGTTTTACAAGTCAATATAATTATTATTCTTCAATATGGAGAAGGTCCCATTTAAATCCAGATTAAGTGACCCATCCTAATTGTTATAACGTTTCTCTGGCAGGAATAAGATCCAGATTGTCTGTGTTACTTTCTAGTCCTTTATCTGTTATTCCCTACTGCTTTAAGACGCAGTTCAAAGGCCAGTGGAGTGCTGGCATTTAAAAGTGTAATTTTATCCAGAGAAAGTGAGGGTATGCCCAAAATGAAAGAAAGACCTATGTTCCAGGCTATGGCCAGGTGTTCCTTAAAAGAGCTAAATTGAACAACTAAATTGAAAAACGTGTCCCACTCTTATAAAGAGTTTGCTGCCATTTATTTAATTAACAAAGTTTTAGCTTGCTTGTTTATGTGACTTTTAATCTTTTCAGGTACTGAGTCCATATTCCATTAGCATGTTGTACTGTGACTATCAGTGAAGCGGTTTGGTGCATGTGCTCTATGAAATGTCCCCTTCTCTTTTGGGTTTATTTCTCAAATATTGATTATTGATTATTGCAAAGGATAGCCATCCTTCCAGTGGAGAAAACATAGTTGAAGTAAAACTTTGGTATGAATGTTACTTTTTAGAGCTTTTAGGAACTTAGAATACTTGCAGTCAGAGTATATATACATTTAAAAATAGATAAATAAAACATTCAAAAGGAATAGTTTAATAATTTGAAAAATATTATGTAGTTTAAATAAAAGTTAATATTTGAGACAATATTACATTACAGAGAAAGGATGAAGTGGGGCAGAGAAAGTGAAAAAGACGCATGCATGAGTGTATGGTAGGGAGGATGCATGAGCAGGCAAGACTGCAGTTTAATAGAGAACGGCCTCTCAGGGTTTCTTTAAAGGAACATCTCCTATTTGTATATCCACAAGTATATGTATTTAATTTTGCTTTTTAAAAATTTAATTTTATTGGTTATCTATTTAGATTTGTATCTTATTTGGGGAAGGCACCGTGCCAACCAGTAACTTCTGGCAAATAGGGTTTTTGAGAATCTGCCATTTCATTGTAAGTGACCCCCCTCCTCTCCAGCCTCATTCCTGTCCATTTTTGATAAGTTCCTAGACTTCTGGATTTTTTGTTCCATCATCAGTTCTGGAACATTTGAGTTATTTTCTTATTAAATATCTTACCCCTTTACTGTACCCATTGTTCTGAGTTAGACGTAGACTAGACATTCTTTTACCTGTATCTCCTCCTGTATTAAAATTTTCCAACGTATCTTTACTCCTTTGCTTATAATTGCTATAAAATATGTAGTAAGTATGTCCTAAACACATGGAAATAGAAAAAATTGAAAATTAAATTTGTTTGTAAGATTGTATATATAAAGGGTATAATTCAATGAATCTTGACATATGTGTAAAATCATGTAGCCCATAAGAAATATTTCCATTACTTGATAAAATTTCCTCATGCTTCTTAGTTAATGTCCCTTTGCCCTAAGTCACATCTCAATTGCTTTCCTCGTATCTTGATACGAGGAAACTTCACATAAATGGAAACATCATTTCTGTTTTGTGTCATTCATGTTTTTTTCTGTCTATGTCTAAAACATCTTTGTTATGTGTTAATTCTGATTGCTTAGCTGTCTTCTGCTGTTGGTGCCATCATAATGTGGCCACATATTCTTTTGTTGGTAGACATTTGAGTCATCTGCAGCTTTTGGTTCTTGCAGATTAAAACAGTTTGAATAACCTTGGTAAGTCTTCCTGTGGTGATAGTCCTTTGATTTCTCTGTGATAAATACTTACGGGTGTAGTTGCTGTGTCATGTTAAGTTTGTGCCTCATATAGGATTTGATTTTGAGTTAGATGCATGATTAGCATTTATTCTACACAAGTAAGAAATCAACTGAAATGTGTTCATTATTAAATGCTTAAACTAATTTCTTTCTTTGTTTCTGTAGTACAGTCTTGCTGTGTAGCCAGGCAGGATTCAAACTACAGTCTTCCTTACTCAGCCTATTGAGTGCTGTGATTATAGGTGGTACCACCTTCAGCTCTACACAGTAATACTTGATGTCCTTAAGTGTAATTTATGATCTAATTTATATTATCCTTAAGAGCTTGTCAAAATTATCATATACATATTTTTCAACTTTCAGTATCTTAGGTCACTGTGTTTAACCAGTGACTTACTATGCCTGTATATTTAGTATTGTTAAATATGTCTCATTTAGTTCTGAGCATTTCATAGTCTTTCAATTTTTGCATCTTTACCAGTCAAGGGTTTCTGTGTTGATCATCATCTACTGCAAACAGAAGCTTCTGATAAGGTTTAAGAGATGCTCTGATCTATGTTTCTAAAGATAAACAATTAGGAGTCAGTTTAATATTGTGTTCATTTAGGAGAAAATAGTGGTCGGTTCCACTGTAGGTCCTATGACTTGTTTAATCCTGGTGTCTCAGCTCTGATAATGGTACTGTGTATGGGTTTCAACTTGTGGAGAAGACCTTAGGTTCAATCAGAAAGTGGTTGGTTACTCTCATGGTATTCATGCCACTTCTGCAGTGCTGGGCTTACCTTGCCAGGACAGTTCCTATTGCAGCTTGTGGGACTTACGGTGGGTGAGATTGATAATGACTTTCTGTCTGTGTAAACAAGCACCTTTCAGCACCATGAAAGCTGGCCAATAGTGATGAAGTTTCCAGCTCATACCAGGTTGATTTCTCCAGTCTGTGTCTCAAATATATAGTGTCTTCAGCAAAAGAAGATAGCCAATAGCACTGGCAAGCACCTGTAAAGTTTGGTGGTCTGTGGTACCTCTCCGGCCAACAGTTTCAAAGTGCTAACCCATTCCTACCGTAGGCTTAGTATTTGTTAGCCTGTTGTGTCTGGTAAAGTGTTCTTGCCCCATCTACTCATTCAAGTTCATACTGTTTATTCACTATAGCCAGGGAATGGTAAAAATATAGGTGTCCCTCAGTTGATGAATAGATAGTAAAACTGGCTGGCATACATTTACACATGCCGTATTATTCAGCTGTTAAGAAAAATTAGAATATGAAATTCCCAGGTAAATGGGTGGATATGGAAACATTTATTCTCAGTGAGTACCAAACCCAGAAAGACGGATATTGCATGTTTTCTCATTTGTCAATGTTAGCTTTGAATCTTCAAATATATGTGTGTTCCATTTGGAATTCCCATGGAAGCCAGGAGGGTTAGTAAAGGGGTGTAGGGGTTAGGACTTTCAAGAGAGGACTTTTCAGTGGTATAAAGGGTTCCAGTGAGAATAATGGTGCATGAAGGGTCAAATGGGGTGGGTTATAGAAGACGAGAGGATAGGAGGAAATTCACAGACAGATTACCAGAAGTAGAAACCTTTTAAAAAAACTCACAAGAAAATCCATCTACTACTAAGTTCCCTAAAATATATACAAACCCGTATAAAAAGAGTTTATATTTTAATAAAATATTTTTTACTTTTTGAGAATTTTATAAAATACATCATAATTTCATCATATTTACCACTCCCCTAATCCTGCACATTACTTCTTCTCCCTGACTTCATGTGTCTTTCTGTCTGTCTGTAACCCACTGAGTCCAGTTTGTGCTGCCCTTACACGTATGTGCGTAAAGCCATCCCTTAGAGCATGGTAACCTCCCAGTGGCCACATCCTTCTAGAAAACTGATTTCACCTCTCTTCTGGCAGCCATCGTTGGTTAGTTAGTAGCTTCTTACCTAGTTCTAGTTTTCCAACCCCAGAACATTATACAGAGATCTTACCTGTTGGAAAGTGTTGTCCTTTGCAGTTTTGAGAATTTGTGATTTTTCAAGATAATTTTGTGACACTTCCCTGTGTTATGAATTTATAATTATTATAATTCATATAATATGAAATCCCCTTTCTAATGTATTTTAATATGAAAATTTCCAACTTTTGTTGACTAACCTAGGAAATAAATATGAGTTTAAATGCTATATGACTCTATTGTGTCCTGAATGTTTATGTGAACTAATATGATACTGCAGAGACATGTAATGCATCTTGGTTAAAGGGAGGAGGGATTAATTAGCACTAGAATTCTTGTCTATAATTTATAAGAATCATTATAGTTTTGGCAGCAGAAGATGGTTTTCTTCTCTGTTCCTTTCCTTTCATGTTTGGATCAAACCCAGTGCCTCAAGCATGCTGATTGTGTGCTGTTCCACTGAGCTATATCCAGCAAAGGATGGCCCCTGCAGAGAAGAGGGAGCGATCACTGAATCGTCTTAGCCCACACTTTTCCTTGGTTTTGGTCAGTCTTCATATGTGATGGTAGATAATTTGGACTTTATTCACAGTACTCTACTCCACAGTGGCCACTGGTAGAGGCTAGTTTGTCAGGGGCAAAGAGTGAATGAGGACTGGATCTCCTGTGGCGAGAGCCATCTTTCCCTTCTTTCACAGATACTCAGAGATGGTAAAGCTAATGGCTAGGATGACTAGCAGTTAAGGGCGTTTGTTGCTCTTTCAGAGGACCCAGGTTTGGTTCCTAGTACTCTCAGCTAATACCCATCTGTAACTCCAGTTCCAAGGGATCCAGTGCCTTCTGACCTCTGTGGGAACCAGCACACTTGTGACACATGTAGTCATGTAGGAAAAATCTCATACACATAATTAAATCTAATAAAATAAAAATGGTTATGGTAGCATTGATATATTGCCTTGTGGGGACAGAGACTTTTCTTTCCACCAGGGAAAGCTTCTACTAGCTTTGATGCTGGCCTTAGATCTAATAATTATCATTGGGAGGATTTAATATATTTTTACTGTTGCCTTGATTGACCATCGCCTTCATCTTTACTATTGGGCTAATTCCATGGCATACTAATTTTCAGATACATGTACATACATAAGACTTATTTTTGTATCTAGCTGGTTGGCATTTAAGTATTTTTTCAAATATAAGACAGTTTTCATGCTAATGAGACAAGTAATTTTTAACTGGTGACTTTTAAAGTGTTTCAGAACTAGAGAAAAAGGCTAGAGGTATAATTTCTGGTGAGAATCACCAGCCCTCCCCCCAAAAGAGATTTATTACCTTTAAAGTACTTTACACGTGTTACTTCCATGACTTCTTATGATAATTATGTAAAACCTGTCTCCATTTTGGAGCAAGGAAAACTAAAATTACTGTCAGAAAGTTGATTTTAGTCTTTTCCATGGTACTGGTATGCTTTCTGCCAAATTCACATACGTGTCTTTATTCTGAAAAAAAAAAAAGAACCCTCTAGTTTATATATTTGTTTTCTCATCACATTTTATCAGAAAAAGTAATGTGAATGGCCTGATTCAGTCAGGGACAATAGGTACATGTGTATCTGTGTGGCACACACATTTTAAAGTATTTATGGGGTGTAAGAATGTAATGGTAGTTCTGAATAGTAACAGTTATTGTGTGTTTTAACCCAAGATTTCATTCCCATACAAGTGAGCTCTATGAGATTATTATGCCAAAATACCAATATTTGTCTATCACTCAATTTATCTACACTTCATAAAAATCTTTAAATATTACTTTATTATCTTAAAATTTGCTTTGCAGTATATGAAGTCTATGGAATGCCTCTTAGATATTTATGAAGTAGCTCAGATTTTTGCAGGTGTTGTAGACTCTTAGGAATATAGAGCTTAATTTAGAACAGAATCCTCTTTTCTGCATTTTTCATTTTAAAAATCAGATTACAGCAAATCCATCTGTGTGATCCAGCTATACTGACATTGGTTTTTAGTTCTCTCTGTAGTGTTTTGGTTAGGCAGAGAAGTTCTCTTAGTTTATAGTATCTCAATAGTCACGCAAGAACAGTTACTATAGTTAATACTCTGGGTTGTTGTATTCATGTCATGCTTCCCCTGTAAAATTATTATCCTGTAAAATGCTTAGGCAAGATCAGCACTGTAGTTTATTTAAAACAAACAAATACAACAAAAATGCAAACAATTAATAAGATACCCTTATAAAATAGATTTTAAGACTTGAGAGTTTAGTTGTGTAGTAGAATATTACCTTATGATGGGAAAATTAGCAATCTTCTGTCCTAGGAATGATGGGGATTAAGAGAAATTTTAAGAATTTTGCCAGTCTGCACATATATGTGCACACTCCAGAATGCATGATCATGAATGCGTATGAGCACATAGACACACACATACAGACACACAGGCTAAGTGTGGGTATAATGCATATTTTAATTATCTAGATTCTACCATACATGGTACAACATATATTTGTGTTAAAACATCATGCTGTATATTGTAAATATGTTTTTATCATCTTTAAAAAGAGGGAAGGAGACTGTCCTTAGATGTTAGAGAGTGCAATAGGAAAACTGTAACTAGCATATTTATCAGAACTTGTCTTTAGCAAGCTGACAAAGCCTTACCTTATGCTGTATCTGGTCTGAGAACCAACAATGTATTATTGATTTCTAAATAGTCCTGCTATATATCTCCCAAAAAATAATTTTGCTGCCAGGCGGTGGTGGCACACACCTTTAATTCCAGCATTAGGGAGGCAGAGGCAGGCGGATCCCTGTGAGTTCGAGGCCAGCCTGGTCTACAAGAGCTAGTTCCAGGACAGGCTCTAAAGCTACAGAGAAACCCTGTCTCAAAAAACAAAAAAACAAACAAAAAAAAAAAGAAAAGAAAAAAAAGAAAGAAAGAAAAAGTAAATAGTATTGCCAAGGTAGTCTCAAAATAAAAAGAGTATTCTTTCTTGATTTTATGTCAACTTAACTGTTTAAAAAATTAAGCCTATTCATTTTTGTAAGAGTTATTTATTTTAAAAAATAACTAAAAGCACTTATATCAGATTAGCACTTGAGGTCACTTGGTAGTATGCCTGTGGTAGCATGTAAGTGATGATGTGCTGCCAGCTGGTAATCGGGACAGAATACACATCTTATTGTAGTAGCATCTTAGTCTCAGCTGCTTTAGGTTTCTCCTTCTCCAATCTTGTGTCTGTATATTTTAGTTCAGCTGTTGATAGCCCTATGGAATGCTATCAGACCTTGCTTTTCAAAGTAGGGGCTGTGGACCAGCATCAGTGTTACCTATAAGATTGTTAGACTTGGTCTTGGCTAATTCCTGGGTTACTACATAGGAATCTTTGGTGCAGGAGACTTTTCTGTTCAGTCAATCATGTTTTAAATAAATGCTGATTGGCCAGGTAGGAAGTGTGGGCGGGTCAACCAGACAGGAAGTAGAGGCAGGGCGAGGAGAAAGTCTGGGAAGCAGGAAGCTTCCCTGGCATTCCTGCGCAGTCCATCTAAGAAGCAGGATGTAAGCTGCTCGCTGAGAAAAGGTACCGGCCATGTGGCTTGCATGGATGGGAACAATGGGTTAATATAAGTTACGGGAGCTGGTAGGAAGACTGAGTTAATGGGCCAAATCAGTGTATAACCTAATGTAGACTCTCTGTGTGACTTTCTTTGGGGCTTGCCGGCTGTGGGGTACCAGACAGGCCCCTCATGTTACAAATCTTCACTTAAACAGATTCTTGTGATCTATGTGCCTTAAAGCTGAAGAATCCCTGCTATAGAACACAAAAGACTTGTAATTTGGATACTTTTCTTATAAAGTTAAAGAATTTAGTAATGATTTGTAAGAACATTAAACATTTTTACCTTAAAAGCTCTCCTTTTGGTTTGGCTGATGATAGTCCCCATGGAATGCTACCAGGCCTTGCTTTTCAAGTGCATTTTGTTGTATTTCTGTACTTTGATTCTTAATCTTACCCAGCAAAGCAGATAAATGATGCGAAGAAGCAAAGCCATTGCTGTTAAATCTATTTACTGACAGCCTCTGATCACATAAAATCAGCTCTTCAGAAAAGGAGAAAGACTTGCTCAGACACTGGCATGCACAGACTATATAATCGTCACTGGACTTTTATGCACACAGGGAATCCAGATATACTTAAAACATAATAGATGCCAAGTGAACTAGATGCCGTACTCAGAGAGTTGATAGTCAACCCGGAAATTGTCCTTGAAGATTATGATCCTGCCCATGACTAGAACTATGGTATTATGGGATGTGCCCATGTATTTCCACTCGCTGCCCTTCCTTCGAGTGTGACTACATGTATGATTAAAAACGTTACACTTACTTCATCCCCATGAATTTTTTCTTCCAACATCAGAACTCTTGGTCATTGTTTCGTTACACTTTAGGGTGTTAGTATTCTGGATAAGAAGTAGAAACATGTAACTGCTTCCTGTTAACACATTCAAAGAAAAATTTTATGACACGCTCTACCTCTACCCTTCCAATTTAGTTTAGAGAAGAAAGCTTTTGTTTGAGTTCTGCTCTGATATTTGAAAGCTCCCTTCAACTCCCTAGCTGAGATGGCTGAGGCACTCACAGACCTCTCCTGATTCCTTAGTGTCTCTTCACCTCTTAGTGCACTGAGGGAACAAATGAAGCTTTGCCAACAGTCTGAGTATCAAGTCTGGGTAGCTAGCTACTCTTGTGAACCTGGGGTTGTTCTTGGTTCTTTCATTCATGCCAGAGGTTTGACAAGCTTGCCCTAGGCTAAGAATATTACCATGACTGTTCTTTGCCTAACAGTGTACACTAACCTCCCTTTTAATATATGGTAAGGAAATTTTCTCCATGCCTCTTTTAATTCTATTCTTATCTAGTGTTTTATTCTTTGTCATGGATGACCAGGAAACCTTTGTGATAGGAGACAGCTGCTGTTAATTAATAAATTTTAGATGTCTTAAACATGGGACTAGTGAGAAGGCTCAGGACACAAAGATGCCTTCTAATAAACAGTTTTCTGTCACCAGTTGCCAAGCTTATTAATAATAGCAGAAAAGGGACTGTGTGGTAAGATTTCTCTTAAGCAAGAGACTGATGGGAAAATGATTGTGTCTTGATTACAAGATGGCGAAAGCCATTTTCTTCCCTTTCCGAAAGCATTATCCACTCCTAGAAGTCTGCACATAATCTACTTTAAAACATGAATGGTAGCATTTCTTGACTCATTTTGATCACAGGTCTTTTCACCCACATTCTCAGTCACTTATTTAACTTTTTGGGATTAAGAGAAAAGCAATAAAATAATAAATTGATTATAACTGTTGCATTTAAGGATTAATTCAGATTTTTTTTTTGTGTGTGTGTGTGTGCGATGGTTTCTCCAGGATTGCTAAATACTGTGCTCCCTGTGTAGTTAGTTCTAGATCCCTCACACCAGGCCTGCTGTGCACTGTGCTTGATGTGCAGTCATGTCTAGGTGTCTTGTGCCAGTGGACACTCATGTCTCTTTTGTTCCACAGGAAAATGACTCAGGCACTTTGGACACAGTGGGTGCTGTGGTAGTCGATCATGAAGGGAATGTTGCTGCTGCTGTCTCCAGTGGAGGCTTGGCCTTGAAACACCCTGGGAGAGTTGGGCAGGTAAGGATCTATAGGTTAATAATTCTGCTTTTCAAAAAGAAATCTTATCTAAGCACAACCATTCAAGTACTAGGGATGCTTTTTCTTAGGAAAAAAAAAATCCATGTTCTTGAACATTTACTTTTTATAGAACAAAACCAAAAATTCTTTAAGTTTTATTTCTTTAAAGAGCTACCTCATAGTGACAGGGCTCTTGTAGACCTTTATGACCAGTGACCCCGACTTCCCTGCTCTCAGCACCCTGGGCAGCACTAGCCTTTGTTTGTAGCAGACATTTAATAATCGTGTATTGATTTACATCTTTTTTAGTGAACATGACTGTAGGAGCAAGCACTCCCTGACTGTATTGCCCATTGCTTTCGAAGTAAGAACATGGTTTTAGAGTAATGCGTTTTACTTTCTTCATTCAAGTTACAGTGACCTTTTGGTATTCTGTGTCTCCTCTGACTTTAGACAGTTTACAGAGTAGCTAGGATTTTTGGTCACCCCGTATCATAGGAAAGGGTCTAGCAAATGAAGAAATTTTAATTTACGTGAAGTTTTCTTAGCCTGAGTTCTCTTGCAGAGCTTTTTTTCAGCTTTCCTTCTTCACCTCCAGTCTTTAATTCTGTATTGAAAATGAAATCTA
>JAQHUG010000009.1:7343287-7362310 GCA_028555095.1 Dicrostonyx torquatus | reverse complement strand
ATATGCAAACTTGTGGGACTTAGTCAAAGTGATGCTAAGAGGAAGGTTCACAGCACTATGTGCTTTCATAAAGCGATCAGAGTTATCATACTACTGACCTATCAGCACACTTGAAAGCTGTGAAACAAAAGGAAGCAAACATACCCAAGAGGAGTAGATGGCAGGAAATAATCAAACTGAGGTCTGAAATAAAATAAGTAGAAATAAAGAGTATATTACAAATAATCATTGAAACAGAGAGGTTTTTTTTTGTTGTTGTTGTTGTTTTCTTTTTAGAAATCAACAAGGTAGACAAACCCTTATCTAAACTAACTGAAGGGCAGAGAGAGAATATCCAAATTAACAAACTCAGAAAGGGGGAAAAAGACTATAACAGCAGACTCTAAGAAAATCCAAAGAATCATTCGGTCATATTTCAAAAACCTCTACTCCCCCAAATTGGGAAATCTAAAAGAAATGGACTATTTTCTCAATATATTCCACTTACCAAAGTTAAATCAACTTCAGATAAGCAGTCTTAATAAGCCTATAACCCCCAAGGAAATAGACACATTCATTAAAAGTATCCCAAGAAGTCAGTAGGAGTCTGGGAGCTAGGCTAGCTAGATAATGTGACTCTTGACTGAAGAAGAGACCTGAGTAATGTTTGAGAAAATTTCAGAATACATCAGGGAGAGTCTATAGTTCCTGGTGGACCGGCCCAGTGGCACCTACTGTTTCTAGCTACACAATGACCGAGTGTACTGTTTGAGTGAGATGATCCTGAATTGGCTACCAACATCTCTGCAGATAAGCTAGTGTCATTGGGGATGTGTTTTGGAAAGTTTACCAAGATCCACAAGTTCTGGTTAGAGCTCTCAAATACCTTGTACCCTATGCCCGATATAAAATGAGGATCAAGCCTGGAGTAAAGCAGCCCTTCTTGTGTGGAAAGCATGTGTTGAAGTCTGGTCTGCGTCAAATCACTGAAAACACTCTCAGTACCAGGGAGCAGTGGTTTCCTCCATGGCAGACATTCCTTTGGGTTTCTATCTACTTAAGATTGCAATAAAGTTGACTCTGTGGCAGTTGTGGTGTTTCACTAAGCAGACATTGGGGAATATGTACTGCATGAAGAAACATCAACTTAGGATAGTTGTCCCAAGATATTTTTGCTATGTGAGAGGACGAAGCTTTGTTTCTTGTATGTGCAGAAAGCATCATGTTAAATTTTGATAATACTGATATGTGCAATTTGGTTTCTTAATCAGTGGAAATGAATCTGAAATAGGGTTTCAGGTCCTCTAGAGGCAATGGCAAGTGGATCATATGTTTAAGATCTGCTGGGGCTTCTTTGCAAGTTCAAGGCTAGTCTGGGCTATATAGTGCTGACTGAGGTTTCTGTCCTGCTTGGATCCCACAGTTGTTAAGTCCCAAAAAAATCACACAGAGGTCTACATTAATTATAAATTAATATATATTAATTTATATTATAATAGTATAAATTGATGATTGGCCTAGTATCTTAGGCTTTTTTATTAACTCTTATAACTTATATTAGCCCATAATTCTTGTCTGTGTTAACCACGTGGGCTGGTACCTTTTTTGACGAGGTAGTCACATCTTGCTTCCTCTGAATCTGAGTGATGGCTGCAGACTGAAACTTTTCTCTTCCCAGAATTCTCATTGCTCTGCCTCTAATTCCTGTCTGGTCACCCTACTCACACTTCCTACCTAGCTATTGGTCAGTCAGCATTTATTTAAAATACAAGTGACAGGGTATGGATCATTGTCTCACAGCAAGACTCTGTCTCAAAATCTAAAACAAACAACCCAAAACTTGTTAAGTGTTTGTGTAAGTAAATAGAGCGTTTCTGTTCTGAAAGAAAACTGAATTCTCCCAACCAAAAGAGCCCTGGGCCAGATGATTTTAGTGCAGAATTCTACCAAATGTTCAAAGAAGATCTAATGTCAATACTTAACAATTATTCCACAAAATAGAAATAGAGGGAACATTGCCAAATACAGTTTATGAGGCCATAGTTACTCTGATACCCAAACCACACAAAGACTCAACAAAAACTTACAGATCCATTTCACTCATGAACATAGAAACAAAAATACCTAACAAAGTACAAACTTTATCCCAGAGCACATCAAAAAGATCATCTACCATGATCAAGTAGGCTTCATCCCAGTGATGCAGGTATGGTTCAACATATGAAAATCTGACCTTGTAATTCACCATACCAAAAAACTGAAAGAAAAAAAACTCATCTGATCATCTTATTAGATGGTGAAAAAGTCTTTGACAAAATCCAACACCCTTTCATAATTAAAAGTCTTGGAGAGATCAGGGATACAAGGGACATATGTAAACAGAAAAAAGGCAATTTACAGCAAGCCTATATTTAACATCAAATTAAATGGAAAGAAACTCAAAATAATTAAAATCAGAAACAAGACAAGTTTGTCCACTGCCTCACATCTAATCTATATGGTACTTGAAGACAATGAAATGAGATCAAGGGGACACAAATTGGAAAGGAAAAAGTCAGACTATTGCTATTTGTAGATGATATGATTACATAAGTCACCCCAAAAATTCTACCAGGGAACTCCTACACCTGATAAACACCTTCAGTGAAGTGGATGAATAAAAAATATTAACTCAAAGTAATCAGTAGCCCTTATATACACAAGTGATAAATTATCTGAGAAAGAATCAGGGGAAAAACACTTTTCACAATAGCCACTAATAATGTAAAATATCTTGTAACTCTAACCAAGCAAGTGAAAGACCTGTATGACAAGAACTTTAAGTCTTTGAAGAAGAAATTTTGAAGAATTTGAAGAAATTGGAGAAGATATCAGAAGATAGATCTCCCATGGTCATGAATGGGTAGGATTAACGTAATAAAAATGGTCATCTTACCAAAAGCAATCTACAGATTCAATGTATTCCCAATAAAATTCCAACACAATTCTTTATAGACGTTAAAAGAACAACTTCAATGGCAAAACAAAAAGCCAGGATAGCTAAAATAATCCCATACAATAAAAGAACTTCTGGAGGTATCACCGTCCCTGAATTCAAGCTGTACTGTAGAGCAATAGTAATAAAAACAGACAAGTTGATCAATGGAATTGAGTCTAAGACCCAGAAGTAAATCCACACAGCTTTATGGATACCCAATTTTCGAATTGTATTTGTTTTGTTTTTTGTTTCTTTATATCGTGTGTGTGTTCTTTATACATTGTATATATTAGCCCTCTGTCAGATATGTAGCTGGTTAAAATCTTTTCCTATTCTATAGGCTTCTGCTTTGTCGAAGATGGTGTTCTTTGCAATGTAGAAGCTTCTCAGTTTCATGAGGTCCCATTTATTAATTGTGGGTCTTCTTAGTGCCTGAGCACTAAGAAGTGTGCAGTGTCTGTTCAAAAACTTTTTATGTGCCAATGAGTTCAAGACTATGCTCAGCTTGCTCTTCTGTCAGGTTCAATGTATCTGGTTTTATGTTGAGATCTCTGATCCATTTGAGGTTGGGGTGTGTGTGTGTGTGTGTGTGTGTGTGTGTGTGTGTGTGTGTGTGTGTGTGTAGGGTGATAAGTATGGATCTATTTGAACTCTTTGACATGGAGCCATCCAGTTTGACCAGCACCATTTTGTGAAGATACTGTCTTTAATTAACTTTGTAATTTTGGCTTCTTTATCAAAAAATCAGGTGTTCATAAGTACATGGCTTTCCATTGAACAAAATGCTATTTTTTAATGCCAATATTATAGCTCTGTAGTACAGTTTGAGTTAGAATATTGTGGTATCTCCATCAGTTATTTAGAATTATTTTAGCTATCCTTGTGTGTGTGTGTGTGTGTGTTTTGTTTCATTTGAAGCTGAAAATTGTCCTTTCTAAGATTTGTGAAGAATTGTTTTGGGATTTTGATGATGATTACATTGAATCTGTAGATTGTGCTTTGGTAAGAAGGCTATTCTCACTGTTGATGTGGGATTCCCCCCTGTATGCTGTGAATTTTATTGGTTAATAAGGAAATTGGTTTGGCCTGATAGGGTAGATAGGTGGGGAAAACTCAACTGAATTCTGGAAGAAAGGAGGCAGAGTCAAAAAGAAGCCATGTAGCCCATCAGAGACAGACACTTGAACTTTACCCTGTAAGCCACAGCCACGTGGTGATACATAGATTAGTAGAAATTGGTTAAATTAATATGTAGGAGCTAGCCGAAAAGAAGCTAGAGCTAATGGGCCAAGCAGTAATTTAATTAATATAGTTTCTGTGTGATTATTTCAGGGCTGAGCAGCCAGGAACCATCAAGCGGCCTCTTGCAACAGACTATTCATCTTACTGATCATGAGTGTGGGAACTCTATCTTCTGATACCTTCTTCAGTTTCTTTCTTAATGCTTTGAAGTTTTTAACCATACAAGTTTTTTACTTTCTTCGTTATAGTTACCCCAAAATATTTTAATTATTTGACGTTATTGTGAAAGGTGTTGTTTCCTTTGTTTCTTTCTTTGTTATTCATCCTTCCTCTCTTTGTGTTGTTGTAGATTTAAGGGATTTATTCACATACTCTTTAAGGACTGTCTAAAAGTTCCTATTGTTTCAATCATACACTACTAACCAAAAAGCAATTTTGGAAGGACAGGGTTTAGTTGGCTTACATTTCCATACAGCACTGGTCATCATGAAGGTCGTCAGGATAGGGGCTCAAACGGGGCAGCAATCTGGAGACAGGAGCTAGTGCAGAGACTTTGACAGGGTATTGCTTATGGCTACCTTCACATGGCTTAGTCGGCTTGCTTTCTTAGAGAACACAGGACCATGAGCCCTGGAGTGGCATCACCCACAATGGTCTGAGGCCATCACCCCCACCGCCAATCAATCACTAATTAAGAAAATTCTCTACAGGTTGGCTCACAGCTCAATCATATGGAGGTATTTTTCAATCACGGTTTCTGGTTTGTTTCAAGTCAGAACAAGAATCTTTATCATTTTTGTAAAGACTATTTTAAGGTCTTTGTCTTCTTTCAGCCATGTTGCATTTCTTAGGACTTTCTGTGGTAGGTTCCTGGGCTCTAGTAGAGACATATTGTCCTGACTGTTATTGATTGTGTTTTTATGCTGGTGTCTAGGCATCTGGGTTTGGGATGATTGTAATTCAAGTTGCTGATATCTTGTCTTTGTTAGGTGAGTGTTTAGTTTCTTCGTTCTGTTGCCTTCTCTGTTTCTTCGAGCATGGTAGCTGTGTGTTGTCTGGCAGAGAATGCTTTGAGGTTCCTGATAGGTGTGGCCACTGGAGTTTCTGTGTAGAATGTGCTTCTAGGTATTGGCAGCTTACACTTAGAAATGGAGATGGGATAGGAGGCAGGGTTGAGGAGGACCACAGGAAGGAGAGAAGCAGGATCTTCCCCCAGGATCTGCTTAGTCCCCTGGGAATAGGGGTAGAGAGTGAGGAGAGGGCACAACCCGTAGTCTGCTGCAGAGCTGGGGATGAGACTGGAGATTGAATTTGAGGAGAGGAGGGAAGGTGAAGATCTGACACTAGCCTAACTTCTTTGCTGACTTGCTTGCTTTTCTGGCAGGGTTGGCTGGCAGGTTTCTAGGGACTGCTTTCTGAAGGTGGGAGTGGGATAATGGAAAGAGTGTTGAAGGGAGGTTGGAGGAGCTCTTCATGTTTCTAAGGAGTTTGGGGGTGAAGAAAACACTGCTGCCTGGTTTTTGCTCTCGAGCCCAATGCTTTCTGATTGTCTAGCTTCTTTGCTTTTCTGGCAGTCCTAGGAACCTGAGGGCTGGGAGAGTTGTGACTATGATTTGCCCGAGTGTACAAAGGTAGATGGGATTTTAAAACTGCATCCACTGAAAACATAGTATGCTTTAAATTGAGCTACTGGCTGCACTCCTTAAGCACTTGGAGAGAGAGTTAACTACTTTTTCCTGATTTTTCAACCATCCCTGCCCTCTCCCCTACCCACACAAGGAATGTTTGAGGGACTGCTCAAAAACTACTCATGGCATATGGTCAGGCGTGGACAAGTGAACCCACGTCAGGACCAGTGGCGGACTGATGCAGATGTGTCTTCCAGTGCCACAGCCGCTCTTTCAGGGATGTGGAAAGGCTGTCAGGAAACCATGCTGCATCTTCCTTTCTAGCAGCCATTGGTCTCTATCTCTTCTCTTCTGTGTGTCACAGGCACTTTTGGCAACAGAACTCTAGTTGTCGTCAAAACGTTTTGTGCAAGTCAACTTGGGATTTAATCTTTCTAATTCTTTCTCTATTCATAGCAGTCCTGCAAGGCAGAATGTCAAGGAATTGTTGAGACTTGTTCATTATTTTAATTGTTTCTCTTATTTGTTCTATTTTATTTAATTTTCAGACATGGTTTCTTTCTGTAGTCCTGGAGCTTACTATATAGACCAGGCTTGCCTCAAAACCACAGAATCCTCCTGCCTGTGCCTCCTAAGTGCTGCTGGGACTATTTACTCTTGAATATATTTCCCACAAGCCTTCCTTTCTGCCACTCCACTATCCTCTCTTGTTAAGATTATTAGCAACTTCAGTCTAGGTGATTAATCTTGTGAGCTGCATTGACACAGCTGTTTGAAGGGTTTGTTCCTTCTGGAACTCCTGCCCTTGACAGGTACTCAGGGGCTCACTCTGCTGTTGTCCCTCTTACCTCATGAACTGCAGCTTCTCAGTTTGCTGTATTGATACTTCCTATCTTTCTCACTTCTCAACATCTGAACATCAAAGGCCTAAGCCTTTAGCTTCTTCTCACCTTCTTTGGACACCTATTCCTTTAGTGTCCTGTCTAGTCTGATAGCAAAGCATCATCTATCCTGATGTCTTGTACACGTCTGTCTCAAAGTTAGGTCTGCCCTAGAACTTTTCATTTATAATCCACAGGCTTGTTAAACATCCCTGCTTACATTTATAATGGTCATCTCAAACCTAGCGTGTCCAAATATGGCTCTCTATTTTGCCCCCACCTCACGCCATGTTCTCTTGAAATCTTTTCTACACAGCAGATTGCAAATTCATCTTCCCAGGGCTCAGGCCAAAATTGGCACGCGCTCCTTCGTTCTTTCCTGTGCTGCCTACATCTCATCTTTATTCTCTTCTGCAAATGCATTTAAATGCTACCATTTACCAGCCCATTAGTACTGCCAGGCTATCCCAGATGCCTTCATTTCTAATCCAGTTTATGGGAAAAGCTTTCTAGCTTGTTTCTTGGTTTTGCTTTTTCTCCCTTTAGTCAGTTCTCAACACTGAAGTTGTCATTTCTAGCTAACTTAATACCCCCCCATCTCCATTACTCTCTCTTTCCTTTCTTACCTCCCATCTTTGACTTTTTGTTTGCTTTTCATCTTTAAAAAAAAAAAAAAGAGATGAAAACTTCCTAGTTTTCTCCCATACAGCTGTTGCCTTCCTCCCCTTGACTGCTCAGTCTCAGGTTCCTTGACTGTCACTATCCTCCAGGAATCCTCAAAGGGCCTACACTTTTAGGATTCAAGTCCCTGCTCCTCACCATCACCTTATTTATATGGTTTTCCTTCTCACTAATATCTATTGACTGAAGTATACAACTAGAAAATTCTTGCCATTCTACTTCATATTTTATTTTTTCAGTATGAATCATTTAATGTTTTATTATCTTAATTATCATATCTTTTTTTTTCTGGCTTCTCTAAGCACTATGTAGGTTAGGGTACCAACATCTTTGTTCACTGATATATGGGTGTTATACATCATTTACTTCTGATGCTTGTTGAATGAATGAATGAATGAATGAGTGAGTGAATGAATGAATATGAATGTCAGATCAAGACAGTAGGCAGAATGATGGAGGCCACTCCCAGTAAGGACTAAGACGAAGGTAAACATTGATTGGGAGTCATTTATTCTGTTGACAGTAGAGGATGGCTGAGGAAGATGGGTGAGGTAAGGCACTTTGAATCTAATTTGAAGTGTTTTGTTTGTGATCTCTAGAAAGCTGCGAGTAAGTGAATTTTCTTGCCAATGAAGCAAGCGTTCTTTTTGAGCAGGGAGATGCTCATACTTTTGGAAGTTACATGAAGACAGTTTTTTTCATCTCTGATGTTGTTTTTGGAGAGGATGCATAGCTGTTGATCCTGCTGCTGGGTCCAGTGCTCTCACCCACACTGGTCTTTAACTTTCTTGATTAGCCAGTACTGTTTCTCATTGCATGCTGACTCTGGATTCTTAGAAGTGTCTTTTTCTAATGGAGCAATTTCATAAGATTGTCATACTCAGTAGTATTTTTAGATTGCTTGATATAAAAAGCAGCCTTTTAAGCTGAAATACTTTGAGGAACGATGTAAAATGTGGGATTAATGCCACATGAAAATGTTTTATGAATTGTGATTTCTGGATGTAGGTGTAGCTAGAGCCTTAACGATTGTAAATGTCACTGTTTTAAAACCCTTGATTTGAGACGGGTGTGGTGGCACACACCTTTAATCCCAGCACTCAGGAGGCAGAGGCAGGTGGATCTCTGTGAGTTCAAGGCCAGCCTGGTCTACAAAGCGAGTTCCCAGACAGCCAGGGCTGTTACACAGAGGAACCCTGCTTGAAAAACAACAATAACAAAACAAAAAACAAACAAAAACAAAAACCAAACATTTGGACAGTTTGGTTATTGAGCTGGAGGAATCCTCTCATTCACAGATATATCACAGAGTGTTTAAAGCCCCAGCACACTTCCAGACACCAAAGCAATGATATGGCTTAGGAATTCCATTTTGAGACTTTTGTATATTCTAACTGGGTCACTTTGTATCTGTAACTATTAACAGGTTATTTTCCGCTGTTTAAATGATTAAGTCACTGATAGATTGAAATAAAGTAGAATTCTGAATTATACTGCGTTATTTTCTAAGATACTGGCTAAAAGTGACAGCTTTATTATTATTAATTATTATTATTACTATGTATTCTTTCATATATTACATCTGCTCCCAGATTACACCATCCTCTACTCTGCCTCCCCTCTCCTCTATTTCCCTCCAGAAAAGAGCAGGTCTCCCAGGGATATCAAGAAAACATGGCATGATAACTTTTGTTGTATGCATTATAAAGGTATTAAATGAACTGATATTTTTCTAATTATGAAATAATGTTTGCTAATAAGAAATGATTTGAAAAATAAAACGAATAACTTTACCATCTTGTGATAGAATTTTTTTTGTGGATATTTTTGGCAAGCAATAAAAGGGATAATATTGTTTAGTGTAAAATGTACTTTATTATTTGTTATTGGGTAATGAACATTTAAAATATTCTTCCAAAGAAAAATTTTAACGTAAGCCTAATTTATTTATTTATTTTGTGTGTGTGTGTGTGTGTGTGTGTGTGTGCGTGTGTGAGCTCATGTATCTTATTCTTTGGCAGGAAGACTTGTAATTTCTCTCATGTAATTAGGCAATAGTTGTTTTAGAGACACTTAGCTTGTGCTCTGGTCTGTGTAAGATAGAGAAGCTGTGTCTTTCAGGGGATAAAAGCTCTGGTATTACTTGGTAATGAAGAAAGTTTCTTGTCTGTCTGGAAATATGCCAAAATAACTAGGCTCTGCTGGATTCGTTTATCTGTGAACGTACACTACAGTACTTGGAGGCGATTTTAGTGTACCTGGCAGTTTGGATTGTACCTGTTGCTGCAGCCATTAGTGTTCTGTTCCTTCCCTACTTCCATCTAGACTACTGCCTTGTAGGTCAGAGCTGCACATTGTATTTACACTATTACAGTGTTACCTTGAGCTCCAGGAGAACTCAGGACTCATGAGGAAGTCGTTTTGAGATTGTAGACCTGGATTACAGTGGATCAAGTGGGCCCCAAGATGTTCTTTTGATGTTTATAATTTCTCCTGTTTCCTCCTAGCTAGATACTTAGTTTGCATTGCTTTGTTGTTTTGCTTTGTTGTTATTTTGTGAACGAACAGACATCTAAGTTTAAAACATGAGGTGAAGAAATGGTAAAAGCAGAGGAATGAAATAGATCAAGTAATGGGTTAAAATGTCAGGGCTGTGATCCTTAATGTATTTCTACTTTGATTGTCCTCACTTGAAAGAATGCTTCTTCCTTCCTATTGTCAAGTACTACCTGCTGTCAGTCGGAGAGGGACTAAGTCGAGCAACTTGTCAAAGATCTTCTAAGCTCCCTTCATATGGTTAGCAGAAACAGAACTGGGTTTTCATTTCTTCTTTCATTCAACAGGAGTCCCTTTCATGTTTGAAAATTGAAAACGTGTGTTCTTCAGTGTGGAGCGAGGCTGTGTGTGCCCTCTGGCGCACCTGGTTCTAATTTCCTGACTTGAAAGCACAGCCCATCAAAAGGAGCAGAAAAACAATTTCTTTCTGACACGCTGCTTCGTGGCCCTTACTGGACTGGTGGACGTGGTGGCTTAGCCTTCGTGGTTCGTCTCTACAAGGTTCTTGTTAGAGACAGAATTTCATTCAGTACAACCAGTGCCTTTTATAGCACAGGGCCATTTTTGGTATTGTTCTGTTGTGGTGGTGCAAGATCTTTTTAGTTTGGGAATTTGCTTAAAATAAGTTGCACTTAAAAAAATTCACCAAAAAATCTTTAAAAGTTTTAAATACTAAATTTAGCCAGCGCTATATGTTGAACTGCTGTATTTGTAAGCTAGTCAGTGAGCCGATTGGCCAGGAGTTGGGCTTGGCTGAGCATGTTTGAATTCCATAGTGGTGTTTAACATAAGTCAAATATTTCCAGTATGTTACTTTAGACTTCTCTGTACTTTGTACTCTTGCCAGTTTAAATGACTGTGAGGCACAATGTGTTGACTTTGAGTTTTGTAAATTGATAATTTGTTGCTATGAAATCTGTACATGGTATAACTCATCAGTTTTTGAAGGTACCTGTATGTCTGATGCTGGCAATATGTTGTAAGAAGTTGATGTCTTTAGTGTTCAGATGACTAGTATATGGGTCTTCAGATTTGATTTTCCTGTTTTTAAGTTCTTTGGGGTAGCCATCTTTTTGGTTTGTTTTGATTTCATTTTTTGAGACAAATTCCACTATGTAGTACATGTTG
This sequence comes from Dicrostonyx torquatus, assembly GCA_028555095.1. NCBI lineage: Eukaryota > Metazoa > Chordata > Mammalia > Rodentia > Cricetidae > Dicrostonyx > Dicrostonyx torquatus. Next base: position 7,351,238 of record JAQHUG010000009.1, on the reverse strand, counting down.
GCCTTGAACTTGGGGTCCTCCTACCTCAGTCTCCTAATGCTGGCATTGTATGTAGTGTGCCATAATGGCCTGCCTTGGAACAAAATATTAAAGCATTGAAAATGTGTTTTATTATTCATTTATCTTTTGTGGGGGACACACATTACAGCATGTGTGTGGAGGGCAGTGGACACCTGTAGGTGCTGGTTCTCTCCTACTGAGTGGGTCCTGGGGAACAGACTCATCTTGTCAGTATTGGTGGCAGCTGCCTCTACCTCATTGAGCCATCTCTCTGGGCTTATTTATTATTGTCATGTGACACACATATATGATGTGTGTGAATGTATGTGTGTTCTGGAGTAGGTTATTTCTTACTGCTATGCACGATAGGGATTGAACTCATGTTGTCAGGCATGTGATGCAAGTTCTTTTAGCTGCTGAGCCATCTCAGGGATGGTAGTCTTAATTATATGTTCTCCTAGCAGTTTCTTCATTATTTTTAATTTTAACATTATTTTTTCTTAAACTTAAATATGTATGAGTCACCTGGAGGTCTTATTTAAGACACAGAATATGATCTAACAAGTCTGGGATGAGTCTTGGGATATGTCTCATTTCCTAAGCTTTCAGATGACGCTAGTGACATTTCAGTAGCAGAGTGTTCCTTCTAACTGTGCCTGTTCTACAGTATCCATCATATACAACTTACCACTCCATCTGTTTCCTCATTGTGTTTAATGGGGTGAGAATAAGATGTGACTGTAGGGTATTCCTGGGAGCATTAGATGAATACTTTAACAGCCTACAATTTAATCTAGAGTAGCATAAAACTCCTGAAAGAGGCTGATTGTGCTAAAGTAGTAATATGGTTATGTTTATAAAGTCTTGTAGCATACACCCAGCCTTGTACATTAACAAGGCTCTTGTAAATGAAATCGGATAAAACAAACTGAGGGTTCTATGAGGTCCTAAGATGAGTTAGAAAGACAGAATGATAAATCAAATGTCTTTTAAATAAACCAGCTCTTTGCAGGATGGCTGCTAGTTGAATGAAAAGATTCACCAGTGAACTGGAGAAAAATTGGGTCCACGTAAATGTAAAATGTCAGGAGAGCTGGCATTTTTATCACTTTTATATTGATATGTTTTCTAGTTTTCATTAGTGAATAATATTGCGATATAGCCTACTGTACAACAAGCCGTGACCAAAAATTTCCTCGTACTTTCAGAGTGTTCTTATCTGGTGGAATCCATTTATTCTCACATTGTACTGGTTTCTGTTGATTAAAATGTCTGAAGTAAGTGCTGGCTAGTAGAAAGCATATTTACTTACAAATGCCCCAGTGGTTTTTAGCACTGTGTGTTCTACTTTGAGTAGGACTGTTTGGGGGCACATTTTGTGCTGAGTCACTGCAGATTTCTAGTGAGAATTGAGTTTGAATCATAATGTAAGGAGTGGATTGGAAGAAGTGCATATACCTGTTCCAGGACATCTTCTCTCATGGAGGAGAGACATGTAGGTGTGTGCTAATCATTACTGACAGTCCTTTGACAATTTCATACATGTACATAATGTATTTTTCTTTTTTTATTGTTTTTATTGAACTATGTATTTTTCTCCGCTCCCCTTACTTCTTCTCCCCTCCCCTCCCTATACTCCCAATTTACTTGGGAGATCTTGTCTTTTTCTACTTCCCATCCATGTACATAATATATTGTGGTTATTTTCAGTCCCATTACACGACCCCTGTTTCCATTAAACCCCTTTTTTGTTTTATGTATTTTTACTTGCTTAATTTTTTTTAATCTACTTTGATTTTATTTTACATTTTAGGATCAGTTTCCTTGTTGTAGCTTTTTTTTGGTCAGAATTATAATCAATTTCAGTCTGGAATAAGTATAAGGAATAAGGTGCTGGACTTTGCACAGTACAACCTTTGCAGACTTAAATCTGCCCTTGTCCTTAGGCTCATAGGCAATGCTCAGCTGCTCACAGCTTCTTTTTCTGTTCCACTTGAGTATCTTTTCACTTTTTATCTACTGTTAAAGTCTGGTTAAAATTTCAAGAGATTAGAAAATAGGTAATTTATGTAGCTTTTTCTGTTTCCTTCTTTATTTCTCCTTTTCTGTTTTCCTGTCTCCACTCCTCTCTCACTCTCTTTCTTTCAACCCAGTCTGTCCTACTCTGCTCAGTTCCAAAATTTATTTTGCTTAAGGTTGGTGGTGCCATGGTGTTGCACATACACAACTTTTGTCATGTTCTTTACCACAAGACCCCAGAGAGTCTTGAGGAAGGGGATGGTGGGTTGTAAGTATAGATGCTGCTAAGTAAATATTTGCTGAATTATGTTCAGTAATTCTTTGTGTATTTTGGAGAACTGTCAAACACAGATTCTGATTGACAAATGAATTACTTGCTTCACACTGAAAAACCAGAGTTATTGCTCTATTTGTTCATGCATTTTGATGTTTATACAGACTCATTTTAGTTAGAGAATTATTTAAATTTGTTTGAATTTCATTAAATATACTACTCTTTTCAAACACACTGATTCCTGAGTTAAGATGGTGTGACATATAGTTTTTTTTCATTTTACAGTATTTGGAATGTGTTAACTAATTCAGTAGAAATTGTTGTACAGATCTTGATGTTTTGATAATTGCCCGAGTTAGTGAGGTGTGGTATGACTGCTGGGACACTGGTTGTGCATCAGGCTCCAGCTCCTTGCAGCAGGATGGTCATGGGAGCCAGCCATTGGTGCTCCACAGTAGACTGTGTTGCTGAGCTCTGCTGCTCAGAGGGTTAGGAATGTTTATTTCTTTTTTGACTCATGTTGTCTTCACTGTAGAATGAATTTATTTAGCTGTAACTCCATTAATTTGAAGAACATCTCTAACAACATTCTTTGAGTTCTTGTAACAAAAATAACAATTTGGTTTCAATGATAAAGATATAAATGATGTCATGTAAGAAATAGTTCAGAGGTCGACTGAATCTGAATCTCTGAATCTCCCTGGTGAGCACAAGTGCCTACTTTTCCTTTTCTTACTTGTCCTGTTGTTTTCCTTGTTTGTTTTTATCTTGGGATCACATCAGAATTCTGCATTACCAGAAAAAAAAATGTTTGTAGGTCTGTTCTTTTTTTTTTTTCCTCCTATGATGACTCTGTCTGACTCCAATTCTGAACCTTTCTCAGCCTCCTAATGTTGGGATTACAGGTATGTGCCACCTTATCCACCAGTAGGTTTTTTTTTTAAATAATTGTTATTTAATGTATTCAAGGAAATGGTGGACATTTTCATTCAAGATCCCCAACAGACTTCTTTTCATTTTTTGTTGATTACATAATGTTCCATGTTTGTTTATGAACCTCTCACTGACCAAAAGGCATGGTATTACCCAAGATCAAATGATGGGCTTGGGGCTTGTTTGTAGCTTGTGTACATTATCATGCTTGAGGGGAGTAGAAAGCAAAAGCAAACCAGGATTTTATCAGGAAAGAACAGGGTACGCTACACTTGAGACTTGCCGTCCTTCCCTGATCACTAATGAAGATGCTGGTAATCATCATCTGTTGCAGAGCTGTAGTTGTCAAGCATCTTTCTCATTGCCAGGTGAGAAACCTAAAGTTCAGATAGGGTGGGTACTGCATAGTTCCCTAAAGAATGTAAGGCTCTTTACTTGAAGGTGGTAGAGAAATGTGAGAAAGTTGAAAAAAAATGCTAAGTTTAAGTTAAATTTTTTAAAAAAAAATTTATAGATAGTATAGACTATATGTTTAGACAGTTAAAAATGTACTTTTCATACAAGTTTATTCTTAACAAAGCCATGTCTTTTACCATTATTTTTGGTTAGCAGAGAATTAGCTGTGGAAAATGGATGTTTTTGTTTTGAAAAATCAAATACAGTAGATGAAAACAATGCCACCACAAAGTTTGTTTATATCTTTGTTTCAGTTAAGTTGACTGGATCAAATGAGTTCTGGCTTTTCTCATATTGTTTATGTTTTGCTTAGCTTCTTGGTTCTGGGGCAGAGTTCCCAGTTCTGTGAGGCTTTATATTCCACTGAAGTATCATTTGCAAGATTATTTTGAAAATCAATAAAAATAGTTCTATTCAGTGAGTGTTATAAGTGTGCTAATATGATATAATGCGATGTTATTTCAGCAACACTGTAAATATCTTTCAACTCTGTTCCCTTAGCTGCAGTCTACTTTTTTTTAGCAACACTGTAAATATCTTTCAACTCTGTTCCCTTAGCTGCAGTCTACTTTTTTTTAAAGACTAGGGCGGAAGAAGGTGTTAACCATAACTAACCACTAATATTTAAAATGAAGGGTCATTTGAATACCTTACTCTTGTTTCATTTCTGTTAATATAAGGACATAATTAAATGTTTGATCTATATTTCACCTCTTTGTAATACAAACAGTGTATGTAAATAAAATACATAAAATCTTAGTGACTGAATTTGGTTTGATTTTGTTTGGTTTTGGAGATAGGATTTCAATATGTTTCCTAGACAGGTCTTAAAGTAGTGATCGTCTCGCCTCAGCTTCTTGAGTGCTGTCAGATGTCTATGGCTTGCATAGACATTTTCTTATTTCTCATGATGTGTGTTTTCATGTAGACAGTTCCTTTGCCTTCTGGAACAGCTAGGAGACTGAATTCAGCTGATATGAGGAGATACTTATCCTGGCCTTCTTCCCGTGGAGTCTCAGGGATTATTCATGTTCGATGTGGCCTCTGTAGCATGCTTGCCAGAGTTCTAATGTGGGGGTTCAGGGTTGTTGAGAAGTAAAAAGTGGAAGCCATTAGGCCTCTGAAGAGTTTAGTACTCAGACTGAACATTGCACTTATTAAGAGTAAACCAGAGGATCACACCAGAACATAAACACTATCGATAGTAACTAACAAGTTTTTTGTTTGTTTGTTTTGTAACTATTGCCCCCTTGAGAATCTGGAAATTTTCTGTTTTCCTAGGAATGTAAATGCAAGTACACTTACTTGAATACCTGTACAAGTAGTCCCCAACTCTGGAAGGATTCTTAGGGATTATCTGAGGTAGTCCTTGTTTAACTCATAAAATGAGTAAACCCTAAGGTAGTGTCCTAGTATCATTTTCCATTTCTGTGGATAAAACATCTCAATTAAAGCAACTTAGGAGAGAAAAGATTTTGTCTGGCTGACAAGCAGGTGAGAAAATTTTATCATTTTAGGAAAGTTGACTGAAGCCTTTAATCATATTCACACTGGAGAAGAGAGGGGAGAAGGACAAAGCTGCTCTAGCGCTTGGTTTGCTTTCTCTACTCTTATGCTGGCCAGGACCCCAAGCCCAAAGAACGGTGCCACTTACAGTCGGCTGAGTCCTCTCCAGTCAATTAGCATGGTAAGATAATCCCACACAGACATCCCACAGGCCACCCTGTTACAGACAATTCCTTATAGACTCTTCTCCTAAAGTCAATTAAAAGTAATTACATAGCCAGGTGTAGTGGTGCATGCCTTTCATTATAGCACTTGGGGGCAGAAGTAGGTGAACCTCTGTGAGTTCATGGCCAACCTGGTCTACATAGTGAGCTCCAGGACAGCTAGGACTTTGTAAAGTGACCCTGTCTTAACAGAAAACCCATACAAACTAATTACCATAGTTGGTGATTTAAGAAAATTTTCAATGAGGCTATATAAAATTCTATTATATGTTGTAACACCTTAAAATACATTAATATAATTTTATGTTTTCATTTTGTTGTTACTGTTCTCAATAATTTGTTGTTCCAATAGCAATAAACTTTATTTTTTTAGACAGATATTCGTCATTCTTTGTGGGTTTGTACATATCTGTACTAGTTCTTGTGTGTGTGTTTGTAGATATGCATGTATATGTAGATGCTAGAGATAGACATGGAGTGTCTTCACTCTCTCTTAAAGTTACATTTTCTTCATTTTCACAATTTTATGTATGTATTAACTGAAATATCATATCTACTGCCATTTCTTTCTTCTTCCAACACTTAACCATATTCCCTCATAAGGTCTCCCCTATTCTTCCTTCCGAACTTCTTGATTTTTGTTTCATTTTGTTTGAGGCAGGGTCTCCTAGCTGGCCTAGAACTTGATAGCAAGACCAGACTGGCCTTGCACTCACAGAGATTCAACCTGTCTCTGCCTCCTTACTGCTGGGATTAAAAGGATTTGCCACCAGGCCAGGATTTTTCTTGAGACATTTTTATTATGTAGCCCTGGCTGGCCTGGGACTCCTTTTGCTTTGTATTGCTGGCTTGCCTCAAACTTTGCAAAAATATCCTTGTTTCTGCCTTCCAAGTACTGGGAGTAAAGGCCTCTGCTTTCTGCTGCCACCCCCATTAAGATCAATTAATGCTGCTCATAATGTACATGTGTGTGGGACCATCCATCTAGGTTTTTTTTCCTCCTTAAAGGCTGAGTCTTTCAGTGGATTGGGAACTCACTAATTTGGCTAGACTGTATGTCAGGCAAGCCTTAACAATCTTCCTGTCTTTGCCTTGCCAGTAACAGGACTATAGACATATTTGTCCATTCAAGTGTTTTTGAGATATGATCTAGGGATCAGAATTCAGAGCCTCTTAACTTGTGTAACAAGCACACGCATGCATGCATGCATGCATTCATGCACGCACGTGCACACACACCCACACACCGTTTTTGTCTAAAACATGGAAATGTGCCCTTTAAGTCGAAAGGCCCTTCTTGTTTTTAAGGGGTTGGGTTCTTGTTAACTAATTTCTCCATGTTTTCTACTAGAAGTTTTACATTTCTTTGAGGGGCAAGGGGCCTTTGGAATTGACTACCCTTTTGTCTTGAATATGAATCGTGCACATTATTGTACTCTATAATGATTTTTCTGTCAATGATAACTATGTATGTAGTGGCTATCCTCTGAGGTGCTATTGTTTAGTCATGTCATAGACATGTTGGTTGATGTGCCTATGTTCTGTGACTGCAGAAAAGCAAGCCAAGGAAACATTTTTGACAGTTTCTAAAAAATGCACCAGTGGATTCATATAAAAACATATAAATTATATATGTAAGTTGTGAAGAGTAAAAAAAAATCAAATTTTTCCAAATACCATCAACTTAACATGGAAATATTAATAATATTTTTCTAGCTTTAAGATTTAATTCACAAAACTTGCTTATACTTTAGATATACCTATGATGCTTTGTTATACACTAAGTTGATTACCATATACATTATAGGGTCACCTTTTTGTAGCGAGAATAATATTAAGAGACACCGTTGTAGCAAATATCAGATCTGTAATACATTATTAGTAATAATTATTGATCATCATGTGTACAGTGGGTCTTCAGGACTTACTATTTTTTACCACATTTCTTTCTTTCTTTCTTTTTTTTCGTTAGCAGTTCTGGGGATTGAACCCTAGAACCTCACACCTGCTTAGCAAGTGCTTCACCACTGAGCTATGTCCCAGCCCATTATTCATGTTTTATCACAATATATACCATTCGACAGAATACATTCCCAGTTCTCTGTTTTAGCCCTGCTACCAAGCTTCTCTTTCTCTAATCCTGGTTTGTTAGGATCACATGGGTAACTGAGCTCTTGTGTTATTTCTTCTCTGTGTCTGGCTATCCAACTTAGTGTAATGTTCATACAGGTCATCCATATTGTCATAAATGGTTGGCTTTCTTTGTTTTTAAAGTTTAATAATATTCCACTCTGTATATATAATGACATTTTGATTATTCCTTCATTTATCTATATTTAGGATATTTCCATATTATAACTTTTTTGAGTAATGCTACAGTGAGCATAAATATATAGACATCGAGCTTTGTTTGTATGCCCAAAGTATATTGAATTCAGTCTTTAATTTTCTGGGGGAATCACTGCTACATTTTGCATGATGACTGATCAGTTTACATTGTCATCAAAATGTAATAGTGCTCCCCTTTCCGACATCCTTA
>JAQHUG010000009.1:7305766-7336867 GCA_028555095.1 Dicrostonyx torquatus | reverse complement strand
CAGGCTCTCATTCTCAAATTTTATTTAATAATAGAACAGTATAAGTAATTGTTTAATTGCTCAGCTTGATAGTCTGAGTTTACCTCACTGCATGCACATTCCTTCTCATTCTGCCTCTCTGTCCGCAACCCCCCCGAAACCACTGTCAACATACCAACATATATAATTGTATAACAACACATAACTGTGTAACCGTTTGGGGTCTGACCACAAGCAAAACATTACGCTTTGATGTGGGAAGTCCTTCTGTCTATGAATAAAGCTGTTTCGACCAGTAACTTAGCAGAATGGAGCTAGGTGGGAAAACTAAACTGAATGCTCAGAGCAAGAAGGCAGAGTAAGGGAGAAGCCAGGTACCACATCCGGGACAGACATCTCTGCTGTAGCCCACCAAAATGTTGTCAGTAGGTCACAACCTTGTGGTGATGCACAGATTAGTGAAAATGGGTTATTTAGGATGTAAGAGCAAGCTAGAAATATTCTTAATCTAATGGCTAAACAATATTAATATAGTTTCTGTGTGTTTATTGCGAGACTGGGCAGGACAGAAACCTCCACCAACAAGATACCTTTTTATTGAGATCTGAGACATCACCTGTTTCAACCACTGGGGGACTTATCTTACTTGTTTCTTTCTGTCTTTTACATACTGGCTGCTAGCTAATTTGGTTTCTTTGTGGAGGCTTTTAAACTATGCAATCTTCCTAGTCTTGGCTTTTGTTTTTTTGCCTTTCTAGGCACTAAGGTGAGATACTATTGCAGTGGTGTACTTAGGGAAAACCCAGTTAGCCTTACAGTTTCATGTGAAATATTTCTCACAAGTCATATATTTGAATAATTAGTCCCAATATGTAATAGAATTTTAGAAGTTGTATATTGTTTGGGAGGTTGGAACTAACTGGAAGAAGTGAGTAACTAGCCGTGGACCTTGGAGTTTATAGCCCAGCCCTGTTTTCAGTTCTTCTGCTCCACTGATATATAAGAACGTAGGGAGTGATAGCCACGTGCAGCTACCAGAATCTGTAAACTGCTCTTGTCAAGGGTTTGATCAGTCCTAACAGAGAGCTGGCTAACATACCCACTGTTCTTTGATGCTTCTCTCACGGCCTCTCTCTCCCAGCTGTTTCGTCTCCATCTTGCTGCTGCTTTTCACTTGGATAAGTCGGACATTCCTGAGAGTGTTCAAATATTTGACTTCCGCTGTACTCCATGTCATTGAAAATATGCAGGAAAGAATGTGGATGGGTTCAGCTTTGCCCTGGATGTGGGGCTTCTCTTTATTCTAATTCATGTTAGCCCAAATGTGGTCTGTCACTCAAAATTGTTATTGTTCAACTTGATTTTTCTCATCTTCTTCAATGGAATTTTTCTTTCCCTACTGTTTCTTCAGGAATAAAAGGAGCCAGAGGCCACTTTCTTGTTAGCAGGATCCTTTCCCTTGTGGGAGTTGTGTTCATGGAGAGACACTTGCATCTTCATTTCATTTACAACTCTTTAAACTGGCTTTGTGGCCTGTGTTGCTCCTGTCCTAACACAGCAAGCAAAACATCCAAGCAGAAATCTCTATGAGTTGTAGAGACCTGCACTGCATATTCTGGGATTGGAATCTCTCTTTTGTCAGTGACATTTGTGGTTTTTGATATTTCTGTCTTTGTTTCCTTATTTGTAAGAAGATCAAGAATGTTTTAGGTTCCTCTTAGATTTCTTTTCCTGCCCCCCCCCCCCGCCACCTCCCCAGAACACAGCCTTTCCTAAGGGTTGTTTCATCAACAGGAAAGCTGATTCTAATGTAATAATCTAATTGAATTTATACTCTGTAGCTGATGATGATGGCACTATTGTTTTAGCACATAGAGTTTATGACCCCACCAGTATTTTTACTGTAAATCAAAATGAACACTACTTATAGGTTTAAAACTATTTGGTTGTATATTTTTTTAAATAAAATTGTAGCCGTTGAGTTTTTAATTGATGTTTGTGAGCACTATGGAGTCGATAAATAGATTTTCATGGAGTATTCTGTGCATTTCCTGAGACTTTACAGAATCTTTTGTAACTAAAGATACACTTTAGTTTCCCGACTGCCCAGACCCAAATAATCACATAGAAACTATATTAATTGTAATACTGTTTGACCAGTAGCTCAGGCTTCTCATTAACTAACTGTTACTTCTTAAATTAACCCATTTCTATTAATCTGTGTAATGCCAGGAGGCTGTGGCTTACCAGTAAGGTGCTGGGCATCTGTATCCTTCGGCAGCTACATGGCTTCTCTGTGACTCCATCTACTCTCTCTATATATCACTGTTCAGATTTTCCACTTGGCTTTACTCTGCTAAGGCATCAGATGAAATAGCTTTATTCATTAACCAATAAACGCAACACTTATACAGAAGGACTTCAAACAATATTTCCCCCTTTCTGTCTAATTTAAAAGGAAGGCTTTAACTTTAACATAATAAATTTACATATAATAAAACAGTTATCAAGCAAGAGTTACAGTTAAAATATTTCTTTGTGAATCTAAACTTTCATATCTAATTTATCTTTTATCATAATTAAGGAAAAGTATCACTAACTGTTTCAAAACCCCAGAAGGATATATTACCTAAGAAAACAGGAAGTGCATTGTAAGCAACTTCCAAAGTTCTAGAGTTGACAGGGACGTCTTGCTGCTTAGACAGTTACCTGTAACATTGGGGCATCCATCTTCAGCCTATAGTCTTGTAGTACCCATCAGACTTTTCCATGTAGCAGGATTCTCATCATTTGGAAAGTTTGGCAGTCATTTTTCTATGGGACCTGTGTGTCAAGTTCACACAGCATACCATAAAACAGTCCAGGCAATAGCAGTTTGTCAAGATACTTTTATGTTGGTTAAGCTTAACAGTCCCAGAATCAAATATCTCTCTGCAGTCAAAAATTCAAAGAAAACACAATAACATACATAATCCAGACTCTCTGTGTGCATTCCATCTTTACACAGCTTATTTTTCTTTAATCCTTTAATCTATGACTGTCTGTACTCTTTTATATTCCTTTTACTGTCTCTTTAAAGACTTTACTTCTGTGTATAACTATGTATACTCTTTTTTTTTCTATCTCTCAAGGCTACATACATTTTAAAACACACTGTGACCCTTTCAGAGGTTCATTTTTGCCTGAATCTGTATTTATTGCATATCTGTAATCATTTTCTGACCAGGAGCACCTTTTTTTTTAATGCTAAGCAGACATGTCTAGGAGCAACTATGCAGCACTGCCTGCTTGCTGCACCCAATCCAACATGGTGGAGGCATGTTCAGCACTTCTGTGAGCCATGCTCACTATCCTAGCTCCAGGAATGCAACAGATCTATTTTTCCATTAAACAATTAGTAGCAAGCTGCTCATAAACCCCATTTAAGTGCAGGATCTTTTATAAAAGCCAGAGTTTTTGTGCTACCAGTATGTACCAAAAAAACCACCTCTTAAAGAAGCCAAAGGAGGTCTTCTCTTATAGGAGCCATGCCTCTGCTTGTCTGTAGCAAGCAGAGCTCAACCGTGAAAATGCTGCTTCCAAGAAACCATGCTTATCTCTGTTCTTTTGTGTCTAGAGTTTCTTCCCACGCTCTCTCAGGTTTTATGTGGATTTAGCTGACCCAAATTAGTGTGCCATTTTGTAGGTGGAGACTGTTCTTTTGTTTCACATCACTCTTTTTGTGAAGATACACATACACACACACAACTTTATTACAACTTGGGAGAGATAAGGAAGCACAACTTTTAAATTTTGAATAAAATTATAAATAAATTCTAGGTGTTAAGTGTTAAGAGCAATGTAACCACATGGATTTCTTTGGTTTTTGTTTGTTTTATTATTATTGTAGTAGTAGTAGTGGTTGTGGTAGTAGTAGTAGTAGTAGTAGTAGTAGTAGTAGTAGTAGTATTTGGTTTTGCTTTTTGAGCCAGGATTTCTCTGTGTGAACAGTACTGGCTGTCCTGGAACACACTCTGTAGACCAGGCTGGCTTTAAACTCACTGAGCTCTGCCTGCCTCTGCCTCCTGAGTGCTGGTAGTAAAGGTGTTTGTTACCTCTACTAGGTGGAATTGGTTTTTTTTTTTTACTCTTATTCTTCAGAATAGTATCAAATAAAACCTTTGAAGAATGTCTGTCCCTTGTGTATTACAAAACTAATTTCCAGTGGACCACGTGGCTTTTGCCTTACATTTGCATATTTGTTTTAATAGTTTGTGATAAGATATTTTTTTGGGTAATTTCTATTCTAGTATTTCTCAAATTTTAGTCTGATCCAAATAATTTAATATGGTGCCCATGTCTCTCACTCATCATCATTTCTTTTCTTCTCTGTTCTCAAACCACCCCAGCGAGGGTGTTAAATAGAGAAGGTGGTAGACAGTGGTTGTCAGCAGATTTAAGACTTTAATGTTGTACTTTTTGTTTTTTATTTATTTATTTTTTTGAGACAGGGATTTTCTGAAGCTTTGTAGCTTGTCCTAGAACTAGTGCTTGTAGACCAGGCTGACCTCGAATTTACAGAGATCCGCCTGCCTCTGCCTCCCAAGTGCTGGTATTAAAGGTGTGTGCCACCACCTGGCTTTACTTTATGTGATTTCTAAATACTGAATGTTGTATTAAGCTTTGCGTGCAGTTTAAAAACCGATGGAATGATTTATATTGTGTTTCTATTGTAAGAGGAATTATTGGGAAATAATATCAGTGCAAATTTCTCTTTTTAATTTTTAAGAGGACTGGAAATTGAAATCAACCTCATAAATCACATCTGAGTTTTGATTCATTAATCCAGGTATTGGTGATACTATTTTAAAAGTATATAGGTTATAAGTTACATTGGTAGTTATAAGTTAAATTTATGGTACAGCATAAGGATCTTGCTTGCATTTTTTTTGTTTGTTTGTGGGCCTTACCCCATGCATCTAACACACACATGTATTTTACATTACATTTACACATTAGATGTTTATAACTGGCTCTTGACCTTTTTTGGCTAATGAGATGTACACTATGGCTTTGTGGCAAAATAAAATCTCCATTTTTTATTTGGCATTTACTTTAGAGAACTTACGGTTTCAAGTACCTTGCGGATAAAATTGGGGCCCTCTGCCATCTAAGGCCTTGATGCCAGAAATGCCTGTTGAGCTTCTTGTCTTCAGATTATTATTCTTTGATTTTGACTGTTACTCAGATTTTTATTTTTTAAAAGGTTTATTCTTATTTTACATGAATGTGTGTTTATGTCTGTGTGAGCGAATGCTGTATGTGTGCAAGTGCCTGCAGAGGCCAGAAGAGGGCATTGGGTTTCTTGAAATTAGAGTTATAGGTGGTTATGAGCCTCCTGATAAGGATGCAGGGACCCAAACTTGGGTCCTTTAGAAGAGCAGCAATTGCTTTTAATTGCTGAGCCATTGTTGCAGATTCAAGTCTCAGGGTTTTCAAGGCTTTGAGGATTTTTTTTCTGTCTTTCCTTTATTCATGTGTTGAAACAATAACTATAAGATTTAGGTCTTAGAATTTTAGTGAAATCAATTCCCTTCTCCTTTGTCAGTTAAAGATGGTATGCCTTCTCTGAGTCCATTATAAACACCCAATGAAATTTTGCAAAGCCTAGATATACAATAATTGGTCATTTATTGGTAAATTAATAAGTCAATGACCTTTTCCCTTCAATTGTAAAGATTCTCTATAGTTGAAGTTAATCTAAATGTGCTTTTTATTAATCAACAATTAATCATAAGTGGTCTCTCCACTGTAAGCACTTTAACATTAAAAATAATGATAATAATAATAATTACTTTTATGATTACTATTGAGACAGGATTTACCTTGCATCCCAGTCTGGCCTGGAATGCACTATTTAGTCCAGATTGCCTAATAAACCTCATGATTTAGCCTTCCTAGGGCTGAGATTATAGTCTTGAGCTTTGACACCTTGTTTGAAACTAAATTTTAAGCATATATTTATTCAAGTTCTAAAAGTATTTGCAGGTATAAATATTTTTGTCTTGTGGGGACTTGAATGTCATTTACATGAAGCCATTGGAATTTTCAAATGAGGAGGCCAAGGCATGGAGATCCCAAGTGATTCACCTTAGTTGACATCTGGAGATGCCCCTGTCTGCGGTTCCGTCTCAAACAGAATAGAAATATAAATTGGCAAAGAATATCAAACTAGCATCACAGTGTTACTTTTTCAATGGTCATTGCCCTAATAGAGTTCTCAGGTATAGATAAACCTAATGCTTTTACAAGTAATGTGTTTCTCATTTAAGTACCAAAATGCTGATCCATGCTTAGGCACAATAACATTTAGAACCATACTTCTGCTGCAGGTGGTTGCTTCTCATTTGAAAAAATAAAAAATAATCTCCCCATGTCCATTTGTCCATAACTCTCTAATTTCAGTGTTATGATTTAAGTAACTATTTTTAAGTAATTAACAGAAGAAAAAAAATCCCATTTTATCATTAGCTGTCAGAGAGAACACTGAGATGCCTTTTGAGCAAAGAGGGGCAGCCGGTAGAGACTGGGGAGGAGGACAGTGTGTGAGCCATAGACATTCTGATGTGACACTGCTTTCTTTAGTGCAAAGTCTTATGTTTAAGTCTCTTTAGGTATGTTCTAATTTATGGCAGTATCACATTCACAAAACCCAAATTTTCCCTGTTTATGTAGCTAACTGATTGTTTAGACAGTTAAAGCTTTTGTAGTTTGGCTATATCTTTTCAGTAAAACTGCTAATAGTGATTAAACATTAGGTATTATATGTCTATATAAGATCAGATGTTTCTCTGTGTTGAATTAGAACTATTGGATATATTTTTCTTTTGTGAATAAGTATGGAATTTAAGCATATATTAATCACACCCCAATCTTTAAAAGATAATACTCTTGTATCATAATAAAAATGTTTTTTTATCCTTTGGTACTTACTATTAGTCAAAGATTACATGAAAAGGCCTGAGTTGTTTTTTATTGCTATAAATACTCCAAAGTATGATGATAATTATGTAATAGAACTAAATACAATGTTGAGAAACACTGTGTGTATTGGTGAGCTAGCTTTTGGACTTGACTGTTTTAGACATAGTCCCACTTACTCCATCTCTCTATAAAACTCCTTATGTTTTCCTCTTGTATATAATAGATTCCAGGTTTGATAGCCAAGAGAACACTGTGAGAAGACTGAACTCATGTGTGTTCTCTCACTTTTAAGGCAGCCCTCTCTGTAATTTCACAAGACAGGCTTGAAAAGCAGAAGGAACCCAACTCCAAAACTGGCAGTAAATCCTCTGACAGGGAAAAGGTGACGCACTGTGTAATAAATTCCTTTGTTGAAAAAGAGATTTCGCAAGACTGGAAACTGAAGTACCGAATGTTTCCTTTTAAATTTGGAAAGGCCTTTGCTTATTACTTATCTGTCCCTGTAGACTTATCACAGGCCTGTGTTGAAAGGTCTTTTCAAATGTCCAATACTTTCAGTGAGCGTGAATGGCACCATTTATATGATGACATATGTACTTCAAAATCATGTGTAGTTGTGTGGTATGCCAGTGCTACCTACTGAATATGGGCTTTGGTTGCAGCTGATTCTGTGTTCCCGTGTTTTGGCTGCCCAGAAATGTAGGATACTATCTCTCTTATGTATGCATCTTTTATTTCTGCCCCTCTGGGGATTCTTGATATCAGAAGTGAAGTTAGAAGAAATTGTGAGATAATGAGTTATATTTAAAAATGCTAATCCCATTTAGACTGGCTCTATAGAAGAGTTATATTACATAGTGGCTCTTACCCAGAAAGAAAAATGGCTCTTGGTTACTCAGAAGACATCAATTGCAAATAGCTTTTGAGGTAGGGGTGCAGCTTATGAGACCTCTGTCACCCTTATTAGAATTGTTGATTGTCTTTGTCTTGTGCAGGAACTTTCCAGGTAGCCATAACTGCTGTGAATTCCTGAGTGCAGCTGACATGCCTTGTCTAGAAAATAGCATCTCATAGTCCTTCTCCCCAACTTCTAGCTCATATAATCTTTCTTTCTCATCCTCCACGATGTGCCTGAACTTAGAGGGGGCTTTATGTAAATGCCTTATTTAGGGCTGGGCACCATTTGTTGAAGATATTGTCTTTTCCAATGTTTATTTTGGACACTTTAGTAAAAAAATCAAGTGGTCATAGTAAATGGCCATTTATATGGTTTCTATATTATTTTTGTTTATGTGATGGTACCATGCTGATTTTTGTACCTTGGTTCTATAGTATAACTTGAAATCAGTTTTGATGATACCTCCAGTAAGTACTCTTATAGTGGAGAGTTGAGATTGTTTATGGTATCTGGATGTTTTTTGTTTTTTTTGTTGTTGTTGTTGTTGTTGTTGTTGGTGTGTGTGGGTGTTTCCATATGAATTTTAAGTATTGTTCTTTCTCTTTTTATGAAGAATTTTACTAGAACTTTGTGATTACATTGAATCTGTAGATTGGTTTTAGTAGGATAGCTATTTTAAATTTTTTTAATTATTTGATCCTTGAGCATGGGAGGTGCTTCCATCTTCTAGTGTTTTTAAAGTTTTCATTGTATAAATCTTTACATCTTTTGTTATGTTTATTCTAAGATGGGCTTATCTTGTTTGCTTGCTTGGTTCATTGAATTAAGGCTGTTGTGAATGGGGTTGTTTCCCTGATTTCTTTCTCAGGATATTTTCATTAGTATACAGGAAGGCCACTGATTTTTTTTTATGTTAAATTTGTATTCTACTACTTTGAAGAAACTGATTATCAGTTCTGAGAGTTGCCCGGTGCAGTTTTTAGGGTATCATTTGTATGATCATATCATCTACAGATAGGTAACTTGACTCTGTCATTTCTTATTAATGGCCCTGTTACTTGCTTCTCTTGTCTTATTGTTCTGGCTAAGACTTTTAGTACTTTAATGAGTGGGAACAGAAAAAAATTGTACACCTTTTTCTTGATCCTGATTTTTATGTAAATACTTTGAGTTTTCCCCCATTTAATGTTGGTTGTAGGTTTGCCATATACATAGCCTTTATTAGATTCTATGTGGATTCTGGGGATCTGAACTCAGGTCCTCATGATTTCCCAATAAGCACTTTACCATTTAAAAGAGCTCATACAGCTTTTGTCTTTCTGAGTTTGGATCTCCTTGGTAAATACTATATTTTTCAGATTAATTTTAGACACATGAAACATCTGCATGATAAGAGACCATGTTTGTATGGGTTATCTGGGTTAATATTAGGGTGTGGGGGATGAGAGTGAAGGAAAATCTGTTAACATATACTTTGCTTAAGGTGCCCCAATGTCTAATACTTTATATGCTAATTAAAATTTTTATAAGAAGAATGAAACTAAAGTTATTTAGTAAGGTCATTGGAAATAAATGTTGATGTGGGAGGTGATGTATGCTGATTATTGTCTTTGGTTAATAAAGAAGCTGATTCCGGCCAATGGCTTAACAGAGTAAAGCCAGAATGAAGGAGATATATAGAGATAGTAAGTGTAGTCAGAGAGAAGCTGTATAGCCACCCGCAGGAGACAGACACACCAGAACCTTGGCGGTAAGCCACAGCCACATGGCAATACACAGATTAATAGATTGGGTTAATTTAAGATATAAGCATTAGCCAGAAATGCTTAAGCTATTGGCCAAACAGTATTGCAATTAATGCAGATTTCTGTGCGATTATTTCGGGTGTCTAGGCAGCTGGGAAATGAATAAGCAGTCTCCATAGAAGCTGTAGATAATTGCAACACAAATAAACATCAAGCAAAACCTATTATAATATACATTCCCTGAACAACTACAGAAATGTTTTATGTCAGACTAAGAAAACTCTTTATCATATTATTAGTTTTTTTTAATAATGGAAATTTTGATAATGGAAATTTTATTCAAGTGGTCATTCATAGTCTGTGAGACAGTTTACTTTGCTTTGAAGCATAATCTCAGACTACAATTATAGATCACTCCCAATGGGAGTGGCACTGTTAGGAGGTACAGCCTTGTTGGAGGCAGTATGTTACTGTGGGGGCAGGTTTTGAGGTATCTTTTGCTCAAGTTTCCCTTAGTGTGACAGTCAACTTCTTGCTGCCTTCTAGTTACGATGTAGCCAGCATCATGTCTGCCTGCACGCATCATTCTCCCTGTCATGGTGATAATGGACTGACCCTCCGAAACAGAGAGCAACCACAATTAAATGTTTTCTTTATAAAAGTTGCAGTCATCATGATATCCTTTCATAGCAATAGAAACCCAAACCAAGACACCTACTGACAAGCAGATATAGGGCATATGGAAGGAAATCTGGATACATGCTCTGTGGATGAGCTTTGAAGGCATTATGCTAAGTGAAATTAGTCAGTCCCAAAAGTAAAAAAAAAAAGGAGGGGGGTGAGCTCTTGTAATGGCACTTAGTCTCTTGCATTTTACTTGCCTGTATTTTGAGGACAGGAGCAGGGAACACAGGCTAAGGGCCATTGACTAAGAATCAACTGAATTAGTTTCATGTGACTTTCACCAGTCTTTGAGTTCAATAGTTTCTTTGAGACAGAAAGTCGAATGAATGGTGTTTTCCATGGATGGCGAGTCGAAAGAAAGAAACTCGTTTTTAACATCAAGTTTCAGTTTGAGAGAATGAAAAAGTTCAGGAGATGAATGGATGTGGTGGTTGCACAACTGTGTACTCAAAAATGATTAAACAGTAATTTGGTATCATGCACAATAAGGATGCAGGTGACCTGACCAAGGACAGTCCAATTAAAGTCATTTAAACATGTTTATTTTTAAATTTTTTAAAATGTCATCATAAAAAGATTCCTGGGAGAGTATTAGAGGTAGGCACGGTATGTGACAATGCTTTCTGTTAGCCATATCTGTCCTTGTTGCCCTGCCCTCCTTGATGCTTATGTGTCCTGCCATCTGGACACAAGATTGCTGTTGCTTCTTCTACTTAATCATCTACAGGCATTGAAAATTAGAGTTAGGTACACATGGCAGGCATGTTAGTACTTATTCTCTGATATCTACTTAGTCCCTCATATTTCAAAGCCCCCTTGCATTTGACTAAGTACATATAAATAACTCTTTCTGCCAAGGGTAGAATGATAGAATCTTGTGTAGAAATGATAATGCTCATTCCAGACAGTGATTGTTAGTTTTAAGTGTCAACTTACCACTACCAATAGTTACCAGGGAAGAGAGTCTTGCTTGAGAAATTGTTTAGATCATGTTGACCTGTGGACATGTTTGTAAGGGCTTCATGATTGTTAATTGATGTGGAAAGAACCACTCTGACTGTGGGCAGCACATCTATTTAATGGGCTATCCTTTGAACAGAGTGAATGGAAAAGCTAGGCCAGCACACACTGTAAACAAGCAGGCAGTGTGGGTGCATTGTTTCCCTCTGGGCTGTGGGTGTGATGTAACTAGCTTGAGCTTTTGTCTGACTTCCCTGAAATGATGGCAGTAGTCTTGAATTGTGAGCCCAGTGAACTTTCTCTCTCTCTTTTTTTCCCTAAGCTGCTTTTGGTTACATGTTTTATCACAGCAACAGAAATAAACTAGAATATAGCCTAAAGCAGGAAAACAGTCCTGCTTGACTTATAAATTATTTTAGAGGAAACATACTTTATTTAAACAATAGTACATTTATAGATGATCTAACCTCTGGGATTTTTTTCTTAAGTATGTGACCCAGATTTGACCTGTAACATTAATCAGAATTATGAGTTTGTTAAATCACTGAAATTTGGGGTTACTTTTGTGCCTGTATTGGTATTCTGATGGATAATCAAAGGTGCATTTTTTTCCAATTTCATTTGATGAAATGAGAGAAATGTAGACCCGTTTTCAAGAGTAAGGGAATGGGCATAAATTATTGAAGCATGGGATTTTACCTGAAGAAAAGCAGAGAAGGGGGCTCCAAGGAGAATGGAAAACATTTTAAAAAGCACTGTAATTAATAAATAGTAGGTTTTGGTGATATATGGCTGCAACCCCCCTTCCCTCCCGCCCAGATAACATATGTTCATCAGAGACTTCCAGAACCCAGATAAGGCACAACTCACACCTACCTGTTTTAACAGAGAGATTCTTTATTATGCTGGGAAGAAATGTTAAAGTGGATACTTTTTAACTCAGTAATTACCAGAGGTAATTTTTAAGAGGAGAAGTGGAGGTCTGTGTTATAATGGGATGCAGGAGTAAAGGAAATAGAAGGATGAAGGAGGAGGGAAAGGGCACAGGGGTATTTGTCCAGGAGGGAGAAAGGACCACCTCTGCATAGAGAGGAGACAGACTTCGCCCATAGGCAAATGGGATTTATAAAAGTAAAATGGGAACCCTGTGTTAGAATGAGATGTTTAATTTTTTTTAATTTATTCATTTATTTTTGTTAAAAGCAAAGTTTACATTTACTCCCCTTGTTCCCGGCCCTCCCGCTCCCCCACTACCCCCGAGATGTTTAATTTTAATTGGACATTTTTATTTAGGTGAGCTAAAGTGGAGTTCTGATTGCTGGACTTGGTAGTCAGCCTCTTTATCAGACAGCTCAGCTTTGATATTACATTTCTCAGGAAGCATTCAACCACTACTAGAGCAAAGAATTACATCATTCCACATGTGAAAAGGTAGTCATATCAGAATTACACCTGTAAATGCATTATCCTCACACTGGTCAGATGTGCATGTGTGTTGAACATGTTTCAACACTCATCTCAGGGAGCATATAGCCACTCTTCCCTAGCTCATTTTATGCTGAGGCAGCAGATGTATGACCTTTTTCTAGGAAAACATGAAGAAAAAATATCTATTCATACTAGATAGGGAACCAATGACAGATCAAAGTGCAATATGATTTTATTGGGATTGTTTACATGAACCCTGATGAGGAGGTTACTTACAGGAACATCAGTGGCTCAGAATCAGCAGGATCACTGAAATGTCTGTCTCATCATGGGTACCCATTCACAAAAGCCATGTTCCTGGAGCTGAGTGACTTGCAGACAGCTCCATGAGTAAGAAAGATTCTTCTCTCCACAGCAATTGCTACTGATCATATAATTCTGGAAGGGGCATTGCCAATTTTGTAAGTTTCCTGAGGGATGAAGGCTACTTGGTCATAACGAATGATTTTTTTTATGTGTTCTTGGCTTCATTTTGTCTGTATTTTATTGAGTATTTTTGTATTAATGTTTATAAAGGGGGTCTGTAGTTCCCTTCTCTCCTGTCGGCTAGCTTGGGTAGGGATTTGTCTATCTTGTTGATTTTTTTTTTGAAGAACTAACTCTTTGTTTCAATGATTCTTTGTATTCTCTTTGTTTCTATTTTATTGATTTTAATCCTCAGTTTGATAATTTCCTGGCATCTATTCCTCCAGGGTGATTTTGCTTGTTTTTTGTTCTAGAGCATTCTGGCGTTCTGTTAATTCAACAGTGTGGGATTTCTCTAACTTCTTTATGTAAGCATTTAGTGCTATGAACTTTCCTTTTAGTACTGCTTTCATAGTGTCACATAATTTTGAGTATGTTGTACTCTTATTTTCATTGAATTCTAGGAAGTTTTTAATGTCTTTATTTCTTACTTGATCCAGTGGTGATTTAGTGAGCATTATTCAGTTTCCATGAGTTTGTGGGCTTTCTCCTATTAGTGTTGTTGTTGAATTCTAACTGTATGCCATGGTGATCCGATAAGATACAGGGCATCATTCTATTTTTTTTTTTTTGTATCTGTTGAAACTTGTTTTGTGACTAAGTATGTGGTTTCTTTTAGAGAAGGTTTCATGAGGTGCTGAGAAGAGAGTCTACTCTTTTGTGTTTGGAATGTTGTATAGATGTCTGTTAAGTTCATTTGAGTCATAACATCTGTTAATTCCCCTATTTCTCTGTTAAGTTTCTGTCTGGCAGACCTGTCCACTGGTTAGTGTGTGTGGTTTGATATGGGATTTAAGCTTCAGTAGTGTTTCTTTTACATATGAGGGTGCCCTTGTATTTGGGACATAGATCTTCAGAATTGAGACTTCATCTTGGTGGATTCTTCAAGTGATGAATATGAAATGTCCTTCTTGATCTCTTTTTATTACCTTCAGTTTGAAGTCTATTTTGTTAGATATTAGGATAGCTATACCAACTTGCTTCTTAGGTCCATTTGATTGGAAAGTCCTTTTTCAACCCTTTACTCTGAGGACATGTCTGTCTTTGAAGTTGAGGTGTGTTTCTGGTATGTAGAGGATGAATCCTCTTTTTGTATTAATTCTGTTAATTTTTTGTTTTTTTTATAGGTGAACTGAGTTCATTAACATTAGGGGATATTAATGATCAGTGATTGTTAATTCCTTTTACTTTTTGGTGATAGTGTGTTTGTGTTTCCCTTCTTTAGGATTTACTGATGTGGAATTATTTATTGCCTGTGATTTTGTAGATGCAGCTAACTTCCTTGAATTGGAGTTTTCCTTCTAGTGCTTTCTGTAGGATTGGATTTGTGGATAGGTATTGTTTGGGGTAGACAGTTCAACCTGTTCCTGCTCTGGTTTTGTCATGGAACATCCATGGAATATATTTTTTCTCCATCTATGGTGATTGAAAATTTTTTGCGTATAGTAGTCTGGGTTGGACTCATGGTCTCTTAGTGTCTTCATAATATCTGTCTGGGACCTTCTAAGCTTTTAGAGTCTCCATTTAGAAATTGGTTGTTATTCTGATGGGTCTGCCTTTATATGTTACTTGACCTTTTTTCTTTGCAGCTCTTAATATTCCTTCTATTTTGTATATTTTGTATTTTAATTATTATGTGTCAAGGGGACTTATAGTGCTGTATTATTTATATTTTAATAAATAATGCTTACCTGAATATCAGAGAGCAAAGCAGCCATACTAGTCAGCCCTAGTCACCACCAGAGAGTGGTGGAACACACCTTTAATCCAGGACTGGGGAGACAGAGGCCAAGGGACCTCTGAGTTCAAGGCCACACTGAGCTACACAAGATGGAATATGTCTAAAAGAGAAACAGAGCTCACACAGAAGTGATTCCAGTGGTTTGGTTTCCACACCTGTAATCCCATCACTAGGAAGGTGGAGATAGGAGTGATGATATGGCTGGATGGAAAGAGGAATATAAAGGAGAAGAGACAGGAGCTCAGTGGAGTATGAAGTCTGAGGTTGGTGGAGAGCATTGCAGGATCATCCCTTTGTCTGAACCTTGGTACAGGCAAGATCTCTCTAGTAGCTTGGCTAATTTGCTTTTCTTATCTTCAGAATGAACTATAATATCTTTCTCTGGGTTTTTATTATTCACACTACAGGGATTTTTTTTTTTAGTGAGGGGCTTTCAGTCTATTTGCTGTTGTTGTCTGTGTCTCAGGGAACCTCTCTTGAACTGACTGGTGCAGTCACTGTCTGTCTTACAGAGTTGCTCTTGATCCACTCTGCTGCAGTCTGCCTGCAGGAGGCTTGCCCTTGCAGCTGAGGTGGGCGGGGGCAGGGTTTTGCCCAGGGGCCTAGGGCCTAGAGACTGGGCTGTCCAGTTGATATGCTGGTCACTCATCTCTTTGTCCTCTCTATCCAGTTGCAGTCTGTGTCTCTGGTAGCCACTGAGGTTTCTGGTGTGAGGGGGAATGGGTGCATTTGGGGGCAGAGTGGAACTTGTGGATTGCAGGTTCCCAGACTGGATGGAGGGGAGGGTGCTGGGGCAGCCTGCCTGCTAAAGGCTTACCTTAGTCCCCGAGACTTGTCGGGGAGAGGCCGGGGTTTTGTGCCAGGGTTTAGGGCCTAAAGACTGGGCTGTTCAGCTGAGAGAGTGGCCACTCACCTTGATCCGCTCTGTGCAGTTGCAGTCTGTCTCAAATAAGCTTTTTTTGTCTTTAAAATTTATTTATTACAATAAATTCTAAAATTATAATATTGTTCATTAAATCTCAATTTGCTACTCTGATTCAGTCTTCTTTCTATTCTTAGATACTGACATTAAAAAGATATACAAAGTCACTTTTCATCTAAAACTCTGTATACATTTATTCTCATACATGGCATAGAGTTTTCTCTCAAACCTTAGATATTTTAGCTTTCACTATGTCTCCAAGTATCTCCAACATAAATCCCCAAATATCAACGCCAGTGGTTAAGTACCACTTAATTCTAAGTACCTTTCCTGGAATGATTGCCTTTCTTTAAATTTCCATTATAATCTATCCATGTGTCAATCATTAAATAATATTAGGGACTAGACATGTACACTCTGCAAAATATACTAAATGATGTCTTTTTTAAAATTGAGCTCTATATTTTTGACTGCTCCCCTCACTGCCTCTTCCCTCTCCCCGTCAGCCTTCTCCCAAGGTCCCCATGGTCCCAATTTATTCAGGAGATCTTGTCTTTTTCTACTTCCCATGTAGATTAGATCTATGTAAGTCTTTCTTAGTGTCCTCATTGTTGTCTAAGTTCTCTGGGATTATGGTTTGTAGGCTGGTTTTCTTTGCTTTATGTTTAAAAACTACGTATGAGTGAGTACATGTGATAATTTTCTTTCTGTGTCTGGGTTAACTCACTAAAAATAATGTTTTCTAGCTTCATCCATTTTTCCTGCAAAATTCAAGATGTCGT
The DNA here is from genome assembly GCA_028555095.1 of Dicrostonyx torquatus. Taxonomy (NCBI): domain Eukaryota; kingdom Metazoa; phylum Chordata; class Mammalia; order Rodentia; family Cricetidae; genus Dicrostonyx; species Dicrostonyx torquatus. The sequence continues at coordinate 7,320,240 of JAQHUG010000009.1, read as the reverse complement.
TATTGTTTTCTGTGGTGTAGTACTCCATTGTGTAAATATACCACATTTTCCTTATTCATTCTTCAGTTCAGGCTCATTTAGGTTGTTTCCAGGTTCTAGCTGTGACAAACCGTGCTGCTATGAACATAGTTGAGCACATGTCCTTGTGGCACGATTGAGCATCCTTTGGATATATACCCAAAAGTAGTATTACTGGGTCATGAGGAAGGTTGTTTCCTAATTTCTGAGAAATCGCCACACTGACATCCGAAGGGGCTGTACCAGCTTGCATTCCCACCAGCAATGCAGAAGTGTTCCCTTTTCCCCACACCCTCTCCCAGCATAAGTTGTCATCAGTGTTTTTGATCTTGACCATTCTTACAGGTGTAAGATGGAATCTCAAAGCTGTTTTGATTTGCATTTCTCTGATGGCTAAGGATGTTGAACCTTTCCTTAAGTGTCTTTCAGCCATTTTAGATTTCTTTGTTGAGAGTTCTCTGTTTAGGCCTGTATCTATTTTTTAAATTGGTTTGTGTATTCTTTTGATGACCAATTTCTTGAGTTCTTTGTATATTTTGGAAATCAGACATCTGTCTGTTGTGGGGTTAGTGAAGATCTTTTCCCATTCTGTAGACTGTCGTTTAGTCTTGTTGACCGTGTTCTTTGCTTTCCAGAAGCTTTTCAGTTTCAGGAGGTCCCATTTAGTAATTATTTTTCTCAGTGTCTGTGCTGCTGGGGTTTTACTTAGGAAGTGGATCCCTGTGCCAGTGCATTCAAGTGTACTTCTCACTTTCTCTTCTATAAGGTAAAGTGTGGCTGGCTTTATGTTGAAGTCTTTGATCCATGTGGACTCGAGATTTGTGCTTGGTGATATTTATGGGTCTATTTCCATTCTTCTACATGTTGATATCCAGTTATGCCAGCACCATCAAATAAGCTTTTTAAAAGGAAAGCACTTCGTGGTCTTTCAGCTCACCTGTGTTCTCTGCAGCAGCACGCACTCACCCCACAGCACACAAAACCACTGGCCCTAGCCAACCCCTACATTTTAAATTAACCCATTTCCATTAATTTTCTTGCTGCCCCGTGGCTCATGACTTGTTACCTCATTTTGTACATGTTCTGCTTCCCCTGCACCTGGCTGGTGACTCCTCTGACTTCACCCATCTTCTTCCCAGTGTCTTCAGTTTGGTTTTCCTGCCTAACCTTATCCTGTCTTTCTATTGGCTAGTTGGCTTCTTTATTAAACCAATCACAGCCTAATTTACATAGCATACAGAAGATTTATTCCACAGCATAAATAAATATAAATAAAAGAAGATGTAGTGAAAAATGTATTTCTCATGTGTATGAGAAAAGAATGAATTTCAAAGTTAAATGACTATTTGAGTCATGCTTCAATCCTATTGCACTATGTTCTAAGAAACTTTGGTACTTAGTAGATAAAAACTCCAGTTTTCTTTCATTGAAATACATGGTAGAAAAAGTTTTGGTGTCCTAATCCCTGTGTTAAAGTTAATAATATGCCAGAATATAAATCAGAATTTTAATAGTTTCTTAATAAAACTCATTCATTGGTAAAACCTTTCTACTCTACTAAATTTAATAAGTGGAAAATGCCTTCCTGACACATCTGAATTTTTGAGGTAATATCATAACTTCATGTGTTTTAGTTGTTTTACTTGAGGCATATGTACATAGCCTTTTGAACATTATTCAGCTTATAATGTGCTCATTTTCTAATTGTCACAATTACCCCAAAGCATAACATTTCCTTATTCAACATCAAATATATGCACAAAGGGAATTAATTTTTTTTTATTGTTAAAAGAGAGATTTACAATTACTCCCCTTGTCCCCAGCCCTCCCGCTCCCCCACTACCCCACCTCCGCCCCTGCTTCCTAAAGAGGGGGCAGGGTATCCTGCCCTGTGGGAAGCCCAAGGCCCTCCCCCCTCCATCCCAGCCTAGGAAGGTGTGCATCCATATAGACTAAGTTCTCCAAAAAAGCCAATACATGCAGAAGAGATATGTCGGTCCCCGTGCCATTATCTTGGTTTCTTAGTCAGTCTCCATTGGCAGCCACATTCAGAGAGTCCGGTTTGGTCATATGCTCATTCAGTCCTGGTCCAGCTGGATTTGATGAGCTCCCAATAGATCAGTCACCATGTCTCAGTTGATGGGCCAGTCCCTCACAGTCCTGACTTCCTTGCTCATCTTCTTCCACCTTCTGCTCTTCGACTGCACCTTGGGAGCCCAGTCCTTTGTTCTGGTGTGGATGTGGGTCTCTGACTCTATCTCCATCTATTGGGTGAAATTTCTATGGTGATGATCAAGATATTCATTAATGTACCTATGTGACAAGGCCAGTTCAGGCACCCTCTCCTCTGCTGCCTAAGTACCTAGCTGGGGACATTTCTATGGACACCTGGGAATCCCCTCTAGAGACAAGTCTCTTGCAAATCCTAAAATGACTCCCTTAATGTAAATATCTTATTCCCTTCTCCAATATACACCCTTAAGGAATTAAAATTTATGGGGTTTTGTACCTTAGCACAATGTCCTTACATAGTAAGTGTCAAACATTTTTAATTATTAGTTTTATTTCTTTCTGCTTATAAGACAAACATTAGTGAACAAAATAAGAATTGCCATAATCCTGACCTCAAAATTCTATATTAAATTCTACAGGGAGTTTTGTCTGGGTGTAAATATTTCCAAAGAGATCTTGAAAAGTGACATTTTCATGAGTTATCAGGCATTTTGAAAGTTGTGTTTACACTTACATGTGCTTTTCGTATCTTGGCGTGTGTGAACATTGTACATATAACATGCATATATGTGCATATCTGCCTATACATTTAAGGAAATTTATAATTGGAGAGGTGTGAACAGAGGAGATGTGTATATATGAAGAGGACATTTCTGACATGAAAGGCAACAACATGGCTTAATGGTTATTGTATATGTTGTTGCCATTATTTAGAAGTGGTTTCTGACTGGAGAGATGGCTCAGTTGTTAAGAGCACTTCCATTCAAGAGGACATGGGTTTGATTCTCAGCACTCCCAGGCAGTTCAGCAACTTGTTTTTCCCCATGTACATGTGTGTGTTGTGGTGTTCATGTGCAAGTATGCAAAGTGCAGAAATGTTAAGATGTGCCTGGTCCTGCTTGGACTCTGGATCCTAGACACTCTTTTGGAGCTTCTTCTTCAGGGAGCTGAATTATGCTTTTCTTTTAGGTTCCCAGAGGCTTAGACCATGATACCAGATTTAAACATTCACAGTTTTTTTTTCTTTTAGAAAGGGAACTGTTCCTTTCCAAGAAATGTTCCATTAAAACTCACCAATCCTTAAATTAAGCTTCTTTGACTCTGCTTTTGCAGTAGCTACTGCTGTAGAAGTTCTGTTCATTACTCTTAATCAGTTCAAGTGGTTCAAGTCCATCTCATGTTAAAATTCTCACCTCCCTCCCTTTCCTTTCTTCTCTTCCTCCTTCCCTTCTTTCTTCCCTCTTTCCCTCCTTCCCTCCCTTCTTTCTCCCGCATGACTACCTTCCTCTCTTTGTTTTATGTGTATGAGTATTTTGCCTGTGTGAATGTATGTGCATCATTGTATCCAGTACCCACATCAGTCTGGAATTACAAACAGTTGTAGGTGCTGAGAACTGACCCTAGGTCCTTTGTAAGAACAAACTAGCGAATTATTTCTTTAGCCCCAAAGTACACTTTTTTCTTTAAAACTATGGAAAAGTGGTTCTTTAGAGCTCCTAAAAGTTACGTGAGTATTGAGGACTGTAAGAAAGCTGCTGTTTTATCCTGTCCCCAACACTGCTGGTGTATGACTTTCTCAAGCAAAGGTAGGGAGAGATTTAGGTTGCCCCTCGATGCCTACATTTCTCTCCAGCCACCCAGGCAAGTGGAGTGTCAAGAAGAAAATGAATGGTAGACAGCTGTGGAACCATTTATTAAATGGGAGAATAAGACCACCCAACATGATGGTTTGTAGTTACTCACTAGTGGGAATAAGAGAGAACCCTAGGTACAGAATCTACATTCCCATGTTATATAAATTGTTCATCTAAAAGATGGTTTCTTTTATTTTTGGCTATTTTCTTTTGAGATAAAGTAGTCCCATGTTTGCTTATATTCTATCGAATATCATTACTAAAACTACCAAACTGTTCATAGAGGTCATTTCATTTCCTCACTGAGTTGTCCTGTTACATAGCTACTTTGTAAGTTTTGTGCAAGGGTGTTTTATATTATTGATACAAGCAAAGCATTCAGTATTTGTTTTTTCCTCAACTGTTGTTTTTCTTCGACTTGTAGGATGTGGAGAGCATCTTGTGCGCACCATACTGGCTAGAGAATGTTCACATGCTTTACAAGCTGAAGATGCTCACCAAGCTCTATTGGAGACTATGCAAAACAAGTTCATCAGTAAGTGGAACCTTGAGAAAAGGACACCCTCTCCATATAGAGAATTTCCCTGAGCTCTATACATTAGGAATCAATTTTCCCACATAAACCTCAGACTTTTTTTCACTGCCTAGCATGAAGTTAGACCTTCAGAAAATATTTATAAGCAGAAATTCTATTACAGTAGCTGCTACAGCATGAGATCAACTATTTAAATAATTTAGTGTCTAGATTCTGAGACATTATCTAGCATTAAGGTGACAAGTACTAAAGTGGAAATCTGTTAAAGAAATTCAAGGGGCAGTGTGCTATAGCATGTTTGAAATGCAGTTGGAGCATTGTATCCTTCTCATGTTATTGGCATGTACACTGCACAGGGTCAAGATGGAATCCTGTCTGGACATTTGCCCAGTCCTCTAACTAGATGTGAATATATTGATGTGTTGGGGAATAATCTGAAGATGGAGGACAGAAATTTCCTTGTTTGTTTTTTTGAGTTGAGGAAAGAATCAGTGGAAAAAGTGGTCTGTTTAGGTTTTGAGATAAAGTAGATATGACACTCCTGTTCTAACCAGGATAGAAGCCATACGATAGATTAAATGGGTGAAGTCTAAAGAAAAGACTTTCTAATTAAGCTAAACAGTAACTAAAAGACAGCTGGAGAGTGTTTGCTACTGTGCTGGGTAGTGTTTATGTGAACTTGACAGTATCTGATGGTCATCTGAGTAAAGGAAACCTCAACTGAGAAAATATCTCCATTTGACTGGCTCTAGGCAATTCTGTGGTACATTTTGTTATTTGATAATTGATGTGGAAAGGATATAGCCCACTGTGGACAATGTTACCCTTTGGTAGGTAGCACAGAGTTGTATAAGAAAGCAAGCTTAGCAAGCCAGTAAGCAGTGCCCCTTCATTGCCTCTGCTTCAGCTCCTGCCTCCAGGTTCTTATTTGAGTTTCTGCCTTGACGCCCCTCAGTAATGGAGCATGACTGGAGAGTTGTAAGCTGAGAAACTAACCAACCAAACCAAATCTTCAAATTGTTTTTGGTCATGGTGTTCATCATAGCAATCGAAACCCTAAGACAGGTGCCCTGGGGATGAAAGTTTCTTTAGAAGAACACACTCGGAGAGATTTAAATCCCATTGCATCAGAGATCTAGATTGGCTATCAGACAGCTGAACTCTGCTGGTTGGTTTAAGATAAAGTGGATCTGGAATTAAGTGAAACAGGTCATGTTCCAGAGTTCAGAAAGACCACAGATGCTGAGCTCTGGGTGACTTGTGTACTTTTGGCGCCCTGTGTCAGGGAGCGTGAGGTTTTTAGAACATGTAGGTGCAGAGAACGTACAGAAGGAATGACTGCTTCACAGATGACCTCTGGGATGCAGGAGCTTGTTGAGGGAGTCATTGATGACAATTGTGTTCATTCTGTTGAGCTCTAGTTTCTATGTTGAGGCCTGTAGAAGAGTTATCACTGGGCTTGGCTGCATGACTTTAGATGAACACTTTCTGGATCATTAGCTCAGGCAGAACCTATTAGGTAGCTTTGTACCCAAACTCTCAAGCCCACCACTCTTCTCCAGTCTGTGCTGGAATTTATAAGCAGGGTCCATATTGTAACTGTGCTCATCTTCTATAACTTTAATTGTTTACTTACTTTTCTGCTATTTAAGTAAGCTCATTATTTTTATATTTTATATATATATATATATATATATACACACATGCATGCATATGCACTATTTTGTACTATTGTATTTTATTGTTGTTGTTTTTGGTGGCACCTGGAATTCACGGAACATCTGTGTTCTGGGGTCTTATGTGGAGGGACACTCTGGTTCTGCAATACATTTCCTAGGCTCTTGGCTTCTGCCAAGATATGACTTGCCCTCCACCTGTTTGTAGGCAATAAGCCTTTGTCACCATTGAATTCATTGTGGTAGCTGTAGCTTTTGTCTTCTGTAGCCCACACAGCAATCACTGACCACAGACACTCAAGTGACAGACAGCTCACCTTCTCAGCTAAATGTTTCCTCTTAGCCTTTTCAGTGAGCCCTGTTCGTTCAGACAGGGAACCCAGAACTTCTGGGATACTTTAAGGGGTGGTCAGGTCAGACTCTCCTCCCTTACCTGTAGAGCATCTTGCTATTCTGCGTGTACATGGAGTGGGGAGCTTCACCACCAGTTTCTTTCTTTCCGCATCTGGCTGGGAAAGGGCACAGTTCTCTTCTCTTTCTTGATTTCTCCAAATCTCGCTGGGACAGTTTTGTTGTCTCCTTTTCCTTCTTCACTTTACTGTATGCTCAGAAAGAGAAACAGAAAGTCTTACTAGCGACTAGCCTTCTTTAGTTTTCCCGTAAGTCACACATCAATTCCCAGCTCTATTGTAAAGATTCTTATGGGGACCAGGCTAAGGAAGTATTTCTCCAAACTACTGCATTTTCAATAATCTAGGCTTTACCTACTCAGTTCTTTGCCCTCTGAAGTTGTCACAATGTAGAATTTAGACAAGCCCACAAAGAAGCCCAAAGGGTGAAATCAAATTCAGCTGATTCACTGATGGGAAAATGAACGGATCCTACTGAGGGACTAAACCCCGAATGACCTTGTCAAAATCCTAAATTGTCACTTTGATCTTTTAAAAGCAGCATGCTCTGTTAGAAAGGTGGTTTCAGAGAAAATAACAGATTATTTTAGAAAATTATATTTATTTATGGGAAAATAGAATGACTGACCAAAGGAAAATTTATTTCATAAGGAAAGGATTTTGAACAAGTGTATTCTTACGTTCTTATTGTGGGTGTGTTGCCTGTATATATGGCTGTGTACCTCATGTGTGCTTAGTGCATATGAAGATCAGGAGAATGCCTTGGATTCTTCAGAACTGGAGTTGCAGATGGTAAGCCACTGTGTGGGTTCTAGAAATTGAGCCCAGGTCTTTTGGAAGAGCACCAAGTGTTCTTGGACGCTGAGCCATCTTTTCAGCATGCTTTCTTACATTTCCCATACTAAGGTTATGAAGACTGTGAAGAGAGCCAAGGTTCTAAATCATCTGGATGGTAGTCCTGTTTCTCTCTCTCTCTCTCTCTCTCTCTCTCTCTCTCTCTCTCTCTCTCTCTCTCTGTGTGTGTGTGTGTGTAATAAGTGCTACTTTATGTTGACATACAAACTGAGGAATAAACTATGAACAGGGCTTGAAGTCTATCAGTAGTGAATTTCAGAAAGATTGGTTGCATTCTTGTTGAGATCTATCAATCAGACTATTATTTTTTATTTCATTAATAGTGTTGAATGCTGTTTTTAAAGAAAAGTGATTATTGGCCTAATAGCATATGATTTATATGATTTGCTGTCATTGTGTACGTATGGTAGATGTAGTCTCGGGACAACAATGAGATGAAATATTAAGAATTGAAAAAAATAGAGGTTCATGAAACCTAACTTCTTAGAAGTCCTGTGGCAAACCAGGTGTTGTCGGTCACACCTTTAATCCCAGCACTCAGGAGGCAGAGGAAGGTGGATCTCTGTGAGTTTGAGGCCAGCTGGTCTACAAAGTGAGTCCCAGGATAGCCAGGATTGCTGTACAGAGATACCCTATCTTGAGCCACCCCCATCTTCCACAAAAAGAGGAAATCCTGTGGCAGGTGTATAATTAGAGTGCATATGTCTGTTGAGAAAGACCTGAAGGACACTGCTGGATTCAAAACGACAGAGCCACTGATAATTCAACTCAAATCTGGGTCTCGAGACTCCCTAAATGTTACTCCTTTCTGGGTGCTTTGCCCTTCCTTTGTGTAACTTTCAAAAATTGCTAATGATGTGAAGCAGTTTTACCTCTGGGAACCTATTATATAGTGCCTGTTGAGGCCCATCTTAAAAACACCTTGCTTTAGAAAGGATCAGGGAACTTTATGGAGCTCAGCTCATTGATCCTGCTTATTTAATAGTTAGGTTAGTTTAGAATAATCCAGGGACTTGCCCTCATAGTCATCTTGTTAGCCAGTGAGTGTTGATTTTTTCTGTAAATTCATGTAAAATATAGAAGAATGTCCTAAGACTCAGGACAGCTGGTCCTCTGTAGTTTTGTGCTCATCCCTTGGTTGTAGCAAGTTACTTAAATGGCTTTCTTTCTTTTAAGATCAAAAACATTAGGTAAGAGGAAATTTAAAAATTTCTTGGCCATACTAAATTTTCTTGGTTCTATGTTGGAGTCAGTTCATAAATTTGAAATTCTTTTTAATCAGATGATTTGGACATGGGATTAGGAAATAAAAAAAATTCAAGAAGTACATGTGATCATTACAAAGTACTTGGAATGAGATAAATTGGATTTAGTGGAAGCCTGGACTAAAAGCAAGAAGGTTGAGTTCTTTCTTCTTTTAGTGCCTTGATAGTTAACTGTCTACCTAAAAAGGACAGGTCTCTTTGTTCTCTTTCTTCATTGTAGAATGAGGAGACAGATCTCCATGGCTCCAAAACTCCTCAAGTTCCAACACTTTACTCAATCCTTGGATTAGCTCATGGGTTTATCTAAATTACTTGTACAGTTACATACCAAATGATACATCAATTAAAATTCTGTGAGTTAGTGACATCAGGTTCCTGTGTGGAGTAACATTGTTGAAATCTTCTCAGGAAGTGATTGAAATAAGTTAATGACTACTTTCGTCATCTTGTGAAAATATGAAATTCTTCCATTTTTGTTTTTTACATTTTCTTTACAAAACTTGTAAAAACCAATTTAAAGATTATCATTGTAATACTGATAGAAAAGTTTTATATAATAATCAAATCAAAGAACTCCATGTTGTTCATCTGAATCTTGTTCTTTTGTCAGAAAGAATCATTGCTAAAAGGGTTATGTTTTCATAGTCTTCTCTCAGTTAGCTATCTATCTTATGAACAGTTTAAATAAGTATGTAGACAAGATAGCAGCATAATTTTCATTTTCATTTAATGCCTCTCCTTCCTTCCTTCCTTTCTCTTCTCTTGGTGTGTTTTGTTTTGTAAACACAGAGTCTCCTATAGCCAATATGACTTTGAATTTCTAATCCTCTTTTTTAACCTCTCAACTACTAGATTATAGTGCACCACCATACTTCGCCACTTAACAAATCTTGATGCTCTTTTTATGTCAGTATAGTTAAACTAAGAGGTGAGTTATTCCATAATCCTAGGTAAATCCTAGGTATTCATACCTTTACTGGAAGGGATTTGAATTATCACGGATGGAATTTTGTCTCTTCATATTCTTTTAAGTTGCCTATCTGCTATCTACCATATTTATTATTTTAAACTATTTTAATAATTCTTTGAGTTTTTCCTATAATGTATTTTGATAATATTTATCTTCTTCCCCAACTTCTCCCATACCTATTACTTTCTCCATGAAGGGGCCTGCCCTGGAATATGGTTGGTCGATAATGCTGTGTAAAAGGAGCCATGTAAATAGGCCTTTACTATATAGTAGTTCAGACTGGTGTTTTATAGCTCCTTGTTCAGGAGGGATATGGTAGTTAATGAGGCCTACAGTTGGGCTTTCTTCTTCCCCTCAGTTGTTTAGGCTTTGATAATACCCCACAAAATTAGGTTCTGGTAAAAGAGTTTCTCCAGTGGTGAGGCCTATTAAAAAGCAGAATGCTTTTATTGAGGTGAATACATAGCTTATTCTTACTGTGATTTATTTTGCCTGGTACTTGACTGACATTGATATTGATCAAATTTTCACATACTGGTTGACTGTGTGTGTCTTTATTTTGAAATTTAACTTAGGTCTATTCTTTTTAAAAATCAGGTTATCCTTTGAGGCCCACTAGTGTAGGCTTTATTGTTTGTTGCTCCTTGGGAGAATAAGGCACAATGATTACAGCTAAAACACAGCTTGAGTAAATTAGTGGTACCTTGTCTCAAATTAAACAAAAAGGTTCGGATGCTGCTTATTAGTGGAGTGCCTGGCCAGCATTTGCAAGACTGTTGGTTCAGTCCCCATTACTGTTTTTAAATACAGTGTCTATTTTTACTGAGATAGCATTGTGAGCTCCTGGTCTAATTTCTGGGGTTAGAGCCCATGGAAATGTAGGTATCCTTCAGTGACTGGAGTTTAACTTGCATCAGACTGGCCTTATACTGAGGCTCCAACAACTGGAATTCACTGGTCACCTTCATTTAAGTTTTCCTACTCTGGCATTGGTTTCACTAGTGCATTCTGCTCTGTTTAGGACAAGCAATTCTTGGTATCATTTCTCTCATGGATTCCATGGATGAGTTTTTATATTTTCAATTTGTTCAGTTTGGTTGTTGACATTGATTGTTCTCCTGGCAGGATGCATAGTGATGCAGGAGGTAAAACTCTGCTCATGCCTTTGGGGTATTATCTATGTTAGGTAATTGAGGTGGGGAGACCCACTTTAACTGTGAGTGTCATCGCCATTTCGTGAGCTGGCGTCTTGAACTGATTGAAGAGAAATGAGTAAATTAGCTGATTAGTTGCATTCTTCTCTGCTCCTACCTGGGTCCACTGGCTCAAACTCCTGTTTCTGTGACTTTCTTATCCAGGACCTCCACACTGGTAGACAAAACAAACGTACTTCCTTAAGTTGCTCTTGATGAGTATCTTATTGCAACAGTGTGGAAGTAACTAATACATTCAATTTTCCCTAGTTGTCAGGACACAATGGCAGCTTCCACGTTCCTTCATACTCTTATTTCAATAATGATCAATTTCTTAAAATAACCACTTTAGTTTTGTTTAACATTGTTTTTATTTACTTGAGAATATCATACAATTTATTTTCATTCTCAAAAGTCTTCCTGAGTATTTCTCCATTTCTGACTACCCATTCTCTTACAAACCAAAGCCGAAAACATGGAGTACAATTTATGGTAGCCAACTGCTTCTCAGCATGGGTAGAGCCTGCCTTGGTGGTTAATTTACTCATTGTCATGTCACTGAGGAAAACTCTCCAGAACATGTCATTTCTGAATAACTTCTTGGCTTGGGGTAGGATTTTCCTCCTCCAAACTGGGGTTTTGTTTGGCACTTGTCTTATTAATCTTGGCCATTCTGATTGAGATTTCACAAGATGAAACTTAAAGCAGCTTAACCTTTGCATTTTCCTGATGGCTAAGGATGCTGAATGAGACATTTTATCATTTAAGAATTCTTTTTAATTCTATCCCCATTCATAAAGTGGGTTTTTTTTTTTTGCAAAGTTGTTCTTGTTTTTAGTTCTTTGTATATTCTAGATACTAACTTTGTTTGATCTATAATCAAGGTGTTTTGGGCTGGAGAGATGGCTCAGAGTTTAAGATCACTGACTGATCTTCCAAAGGTCCTGAGTTCAATTCCCAGCAACCACATGGTGGCTTACAACCACTTGTAATGAGATCTGATGCCCTCTTCTGGCCTGCAGGTGTACATGCAGGCAAAATACTGTATACATAATAAATAATAAAGAAAACATTTAAAAAAAATAATTGTGTTTTTTTTTAGTTTTGTTTTGTTTTTGCCATTCTGTAGGGTGCCACTTCACTTGGATTATGCTGTCATTTGTTATTCAGAAGCGGTGTAGTTTTATGGGGCCCCATTTATCTGTTGTTGGTCTGAATGTCTGCACTCTTAGAGACCTGTTTAAAAAGTCCTTTGTTATGCCATTGATTTAAGTCTATTCTCTATTTTATCTGCTATCAGATTCAGGATATCACATCTTTGATGTGGAGGTCTTGATCCATTTGGAGTTGAATTTTAACTTAACCTCAAGTTTATACAGATTGAAAATATCCATTTTTATTCTTTTACATGCAGCCATCCAGTTTGACCATATGTTGAAGATGCTATCTTATTGCCGGGCTTTTTGTCCTGCCTGGTTCCTGCAATCTTTAAGTCCCAAACAAATCACACAGAGGTCTACATTAGTTATAAACTTATTGGCCCATTAGTTCAGTCTTCTTATTAACTCTTATAATTTATATTAGCCCATTATTCTTATCTATGGTAGTCACATGGCTCAGTATCTTTTTCAGTGAGGCAGTCACATCTTGCTTGCTCTGTGGCTGGGCCAGAACTGCAGAGGAATGGGCTTCCTTCTTCCCAGAATTTTCGTGTTCTCCTTGACCCGCCTCTACTTCCTGTCTGGTTGTCCCACCTATACTTCCTGCCTGGTTACTGGTCAATCAGCATTTATTTAAAATATAATTAACAGAATATACACCATTGTCCCACATCATTATCTTTTCTCCAGTTTTATTTTTGATTTGTCAAAATTCATGTGTCTGTAAGTGTGTGGACTTAATGCTTTGCTTTTCAATTCCTTTCTGTTGATCAAAGTATCTGTTTTTATTACTATAGCTCTGTAGTATGATTGTTAATCAGAATGATAGTATTTCCAGCAGTTCCTTTATTGTTCAGGATTATGTTGGCTATCCTGTTCTGTGTTCTTCTGGGAGATTATGTGTGGTTTGTATCTGTGTGTGTGTGTGTGTGTGTGTGTGTGTTTGTGTGTGTGTGTGTATTTCTGTATGAAGTTTAGGGTTCTTTTTCAATTTGTGTGAAGAATTGTGTTGGAATTTTGGTAGGGATTGCAGTAAATCTTTAGATTGTTTTTGGTAGGGTGACCGTTTTCACAATATTAATCTTACCAGTCTATGAGCATGGGAGATCTTCCCATTTTCTGTTGTCTTCTTCAGTTTCTTTTTTTTTTTTTTTTGACTTCTGCAGGTTTTTATTATACCAATCTTTCACTTGTTTTGTTAGAGTTATTCCAAGATTATTTTTTGAGTCTGTTGTGAATGGTTTGTTTTTCTGTTTTTTTTTCTCAGCATGTTTGTCATTTACATATAGGAAAGCTCTCACTTTTGTGTACTTATTTTGTATCCTGCAGTTTTGTTGAAAGTGTTAACCAGCTGTAGGGGTTACCTGGTGGAGTTTTTAGACTCTTTGTATAATAACATCTTACTCTTTGCAAATAAGGATATTTTGAGTCTTCCCTTCCTATTTATATTCTCTCCACTCATGACTTTTTATTTTTTGTCTATCACCTATCTTTTTATTTGTCTATCTATCCATCCATCCATGTGGACTTTTGAAACCAGGGCCTCACTGTATTGCTATGGGTAGTCATTCTGTGTAAACTAGCCTGGCCTTGAATTTGTAGGTCTGCCTGCTTCTGCCTCCCTAGATTTGGAATTAAAGGAGTGTCTGCTATGCATAGCAGTTTTATCTTTTTCTTATAAGTCAGTCTGAGAAACTGTTTACATATAGCTTGTTACTTTTCTATTTTTTCTGAAATATCTGTTCATACTTTCTGCCCAAAGTTTTTGTTGAATTTGATGATTTTCCTTGAAATGGTCTGCACCTTTTGATAGCAATAAAATTTCTTTAAAAGAAAGATTCTTTGGCACAGTTCTAAGTGTCAGTGTATTTTAAAAAATAGCGTCTATCAATGCTTGGTGCCTCTGATTCTTTATTAAAATTTAGTTAGGGATTTTTTTGTTCAAATTTTTATTTTTTTTTTGAGATTTTATAATCCTTTCTACCCCTCTTTCCCCTCTTGCAACTTCTCTCATTTCTGTCCTTAAATTTATGAAACTTTCCTTTAATTATTATCATTCATATTTGTACATGTGTTTAGGGCTGACTATTTGGGATTGGATAACTTCCCAGGGGGCTTGACCCTGGAGAAAACTGATTCTCCCTTTCTTAGTAGTTATTGATTTCCTGTAGCCCTTCTGTTGTAATTAGGTGGGAGAGGTGTGCGGGTTGTATGTTCCCAGCACCCAGCCACTGGCCCGCCCAGCGGCTGGCCGCCTGCACCCGAAATAACCATGTGAGGACGGTATTCATTTAAACTCTGCCTGGCTTATTATCACTAGCCTTTTCCCTGCTAGCCCTTACCTCATAAACTAACCCATTATAAAAGTCTGTAAGTCACCACATGGTGACGTACCAGAAAGGTCTAACCTGCATCCATCTGCAACGGTGGCTCGTGGCGTCTGGCTCACTTCCTTTCTTCTCCTCCCAGAACTTCCGTTCTGTCTACTCTGCCCACCTAAGGGCTGACCTAACTATAAGCCAGGCA
>JAQHUG010000009.1:7233992-7293154 GCA_028555095.1 Dicrostonyx torquatus | reverse complement strand
AATTTAATACAATTGTACATTCAATTTTCATTGTAAGATATTATATAGATACCTGTGTATCTATTACTTAATTTTCTTCAGTGACAACCTGTTACAAAGCTCTAATATTACAATCAGTACATTGGCTTAGATATAACACACCAATCTTTTAGATTTTATTTTTTTATTTTTGAGACTATAGTATAATTACATTTTCCCCTTCCCTATCCTCCTTCCAAATTCTTCCATATATCCCTCCCAGCTCTTTTTTAGATGTATTTTAATACAGAGCCAAATAAATATAAAAGCATAGCTTGAAGGTTAATTTTTTTAATTTGTAAATGTACCTAGATTTTCTGCTTTTTTGCTGTGTGTTCAAACTAAGCCATATCCCATCATCATGTTTGAAAATATTCTTAAAACAGCTAATAGAGTGCAGTGCTGTCAGGAGTCCTGCTTTGTCACCGCCACATGTTCTTTGTACCTTGTCACAGTCTTTGTGACACACTATGGGCTGTCTTGTTCAGTTGTCTGTTCTCTGGATCAAACTGGACCCTCTGAATGTGGCTGACAATTGGGACAGACTGAGAAGCCAATGATAATGGCATTGGGATTTGTCTCTACTGCATGTACTGGCTTTTTGGGATCCTATTTGGACATCTTCCTAAGCCTGAATGGAGAGGGGAGGGCCTTGGATTTCCCACAGGGCAGGGTACCTTGCCCTCTCTCAGGACTGGAGGGGAAGGTGGGAGCAGGAGGGAAGTGGGAAAAGGGGAGGAAGTGGAAACTTCGATTCCTATTATTTATAAAGTGATAAAAAATAATTTGCTGAAAAATAGTTATTCACATATTGTAGTAATACTACACAATTATTATAAAGCACTCTATATTTCTCAAAGCTTTTTACGTTTTCTCTTTCCACTCATCTTTTTATTCCTCAAATAGAGGAAAACTCAGAGCCAAAGGTCATGTGCCAGCGTAGTGTCCCCTATCTAGTTTAGTAAAGGAAGATGTACCCACAATGAATATCTTTACTTCCAACAATATGCAAAGAGAGAGAGGGAGAGACCGAGTATGTGTGTGTGCACATGCACACCCTCAGGCACATATGTAAACATTATCCTGTATCTTTAGTTCTTAAAGCCTCTTTTAACTGAGAAGAGACGTGCAGAATGTCATTTGGGCAGGGTTGACTTAGTCACCCAGCATAGTAGCCTTACCTTGCTGGCTAGATCACAAATGAGCGTGCTGCCCACATCGAGCCGATCAGCATTCTTCCTGTGGCTCTTTTACTAGATGTCGTAGAGCAAGCATAGTTCTTTTTGCTTAGGTTGCATGTATTTGAATTGACTGAGGGGTTTTTCTCAGTGTGAAGTCAGCCTTGTCTGACACTAGGTCAGATCCCCAAAATGGCTAGATATCTGAGGAAGGAAAAGGATCATTTGTTTTGCATCACAATAAGATCTTGATTCCCATTTATTTACTTTGTGTCAAGTAACCTGCTGTACCTTTTATTCTAATCCCTTGAATTGAGTTTTTCCTCTACATTTCTGACTATTCAAATAACCCATATGAATGTAGCAAATAGCTGATGTTTGTTTTAGCATATGAGTTCAGTCTTTGTCAGAAGACAGAAGAGAACTACATCTCAAGTGGTAGTCATGGATAACTTTTAGTTTTTAGTTAGTCTTTGTCAGAAGACAGAAGAGAACTACATCTCAAGTGGTAGTCATGGATAACTTTTAGTTTCCATTGCACTCTTCATCAGCTTTTAAAGAATTTTGAATGATTATTAGTTTAGGAGTTCATAAAGCTATCCTATTATATATGACTTTATATTATTAGACATAGTAAAAGGTTTCCCACTGCCTAAGGTTTCGCGGCATGTATGAAATGTCCAAAACAAGCCTTTAAATCAAGCAGAGCCACAAAAATATCCATAACCAAGGTGGAGAAAAAGTTAAGGACTTTATTTAGTTTAAAAAAAAAAAGATGCCAAAAAATATATCCAAGCCAGTGCTCTAAGTTTAACAAATTCAAGCTTTGCTAAATTAGGACATAGAATTCCAGAGATGAACAGGGCCTGGGGGACTGGTATGAAGAGGGAAGGAATTCAGAGCCTTAGTTCAGAGAAGGAATTTCACAGCACTCAGCTTTGTGATGTCCAGAATTCTGACATCCATCCTCAGTCACTGCTTTGACATTGTATCATGATAAGAGTACATATAAATGACCTGATTTAAATGGGAGACTGAAGTCAGTAACCACCTCCCTCACTCCAAGTCACACACAGGCCTCCTGCTGAGAATCCGAACTCACTGATCTCAGTGTCCACTTGGCTGAATCCATTGGAATATCTTGCCTCACTTTTACCTTAAGCTGTATCTGCTGCCACAAAATTTAGCCCTGTGGGAGGAACAGTGTGCCTTCAGCCACCCTGCTTGTTGTATTAGGTCTAATGAAGGGTGGCTCTCCAGGGAACATGGAGGTGTCTCCACACTCCCTAAGAAACTCTCAACTAGACCTCCACAGAAGCCTCTTTGGCAGTCTCCCTATCCCTTCTCCTAAACCTGTTCTCCTCAGAACAACTCATTTGAGTTTCTTCTCTAAATAATCCCACCCCCTTGCCTTTCACCAATGAAAAGATGCAAATGTAGACAAGTCCTCCGTGTTCTGTGAGATACCATTACTGCTTGACCCACAGCCTCATTCCAGGACTTGTTTGTTATGTTGCCTTTTTCAGCTTATTTTTGTTTTTCTAAATTTCCAGGTCTATAGCTCTTCAGGACCTTGGCATGTCCTTTTTAGCTTGTCATGTTGTAACATGAGGACCTGCTTGTTGGGGTTTCTGTCCTGCCTAGTTCCCACAGCCATTTAGCCCCAAAGAAATCACACAGAGGTCTACAAACTTTAATCTGATTGGTCCCTTAGCTCAGGCTTCTTATTAACTCTTAAAACTTATATTAACCTATTATTCTTATCTATGTTAGCCACATGGCTCTGTACCTTTTTTAGCGGGCAGGTCACATCTTCCTTCACCTGTGTCTGGACAGGACTGCAGAGAGAGCTTCGTTCTTCCCAGAATTCTCTTGTTCTCCTTGCCCCCACCTCTACTTCCTGTCTGGTTGTCCTGCCTATACTTCCTGCCTGGCTACTGGCCAATCAGCGTTTATTTAAAACATAATTGACAGAATACAGAATTGTCCCGCACCATCATGTCCTCCTTTCTAACCTTTATCTTATTCCTTCTTTACCTTTTATTGAAATTTCAAACAGTCCTTTTGGAAATTACCATTAACAGTGGATTCTTCAGCTTCAGTCTCCATCTTAGCCCCTGATTTTATTTTCCATGGAGCTGTTTTAAGTAGTTCCATTTATCTTTGCTTGCTTGGATGTCTCCAGCATAAGCCTGTAACCAGGCACCTGGGATTTTATGTGTGTGTGTTTTGTTGTTGATGATCTGTACAAAGCAGGGTAGAGTAAGTAATGCCAAGGTAGGGTAAATAACTAATAATACTCAATAATGCCTTAAGAATAAGTGAAGGAAAAGTAATAGTGCTATCCATAGTCTCTTTACGGTGACCCCTTTCCTTTTATCATATAGGACTAAGACAAAAGAACAGTTAACATATGCAATACTTCCAGTGGGAAGGGAGCTCTCATAGTGCAGAGCTCCTCGTTGTGGGAACTGTGTCCAGCAGCACTTGATGTCTTTTTGAAACAATGAGAGATGTGGTTCAAATTCCATCAGACAAGGATGCCCCTTTTGCTTACCAAGCAAAAGTTCTTGGCAAGTGATATCATCCTCTTGGCCCTCTGAACTGTCAGTCTTTCAAAGCTTCTCTTATAACACAGATTTATGTTTGTTTATTACTTATCTGATTTCAGCAAAGTATTCTGCCCTACCAGACCCTAACTTTTCCTCTTTAACCTTTTCAGTTTGGTCAGTTGGGGTTTGTGTGTGTGTGTGTGTGTGTGTGTGTGTGTGTGTGAACTAGTTCACTTGTTGATATGACAGCATTCTCGTCTGTGCCCGAACTAGTTGCCTCTTAGTGCTGTTTGTACCAGAGACGTGGTGCTTCCATGCCTGTGGTTGATCTACCTTTCAATAATTGTTTGGAATCCTGTAGCAGATATTGAGAGCCTATAATATTCTGACCACTGGGTACCTTTTTAAGATTTCACTATCTCTCAACAGAATGAGCAGTAGTAATGATTCTTCAGTGTTGTGGGCTTATGTGCAATAAGCAGGTTACAGAGAGAAAGCGAGTAGAGTTTGTACTCTGGGGAAAACATGCAGCAGCCACACTGGAAGGTGTGTGGTGGTCATGATAACCTAAGGCCATTTAAAGCTTTGTGCAGAGATTGGTAGAGACTTTTCCAAGTGTTTATCTGCACTATTTGAACATTTGAAGTTTATTTGCCAAGCCCATGATAAAACAAAACAGATCAGCTGGATCCTGTAGCAAAAGACAGTGCTCATAAACTGAGAGTTCTGGGAGACAGCCTGAACTATATTATAGAAAGGAGCATAAGGCTCAGCACACACATGGGATCTTGACTGTAATAAGCAAAGCCTCTGTTCCCTCAGAATTGTTTTAAAATACTTTATATGTTTTAAATACTGAATCAGGGAAGTCTTTCATGTACTTTTGACTAGTTAAATTAAACCTTTTCCAATTCAGAATGTTTTAACTTCAATCATAGACAAAGTGACATCCAACCTCTCTTGGAAACATGCAGACTTTTATTTTGTTGTGTTTGAGTTTTATTCTGTTTTGTGAGACCAAGGTGAAGATCACGTAGCATGATTCCTGTCTGTTTGCATTAGAAATATGGATAGTGGTAAATGAGATAGGATAGATTGAAAGGCTAAGAACTGAGAAAAAATTTGTAGGAAGTTTATATATCAGATTACATTCTACAGTTGCAACTGTTTCATTAAAAATTTTGAGTAGAAGTATTAAATATATACCAAAGGAAATTTTATCAATATATTTGACTCATAGGCAAAAAAAAATCACAATTTATTTAAATTGTGTCCACATAAAATTTTCAATAATAAAAAGAAAAACTGTTAAGGAATGCTATTTTAAAAAACATGTGAAATCAAAAAAATATTATTTCATATAATAAATATTGAGCAGAAACTGATCCAATCAAGTATAATATGGAAGACTGTAAGTAGATTCATAAACTATTTATATAAGAGTAGTTTTTATCATTTAAAAAATGTTTGGGTTTAAATACATTGAGAATTAATATATGATAATATATATTTTAAGTCATTAGAAAAAAGGACATTTTTAAGTCAGTAAACAAGGGATGAATTTTTCACCAAAGTGTTATTATGCGTTTGACTGACTATTTAGGGGGAATAAGTCTACCACAAGTTTTCCATAGCAATCTTTATCCCAGAATTAATTCCAGAAGTCTGAAGTCTTAAAATTAAAGTCTGTAATTGTAAAAGTGCTAGTAGAAAACATGGGAATGGGTAAAATATTTTCATAATTTCCCACTAGCAAAGGCTTTTCCTGTAAAACTTGCAACACAGAAACCTTAAAGGAGAAAGGTTGACATATCAGCTGCCCAAGCATCAAAATCAAGTAAGCCAAAAATGAATAATCATAAGTAAAATCAGAGTCGTTAATAAATTGGGGAAGATATTTGCATCACACTTGGCCAAAGACCTACTGGCTTATTATAGACTGTAGAAAATTAGGAAGGAAAAAAAAAACTAGGAGTTGGCTAAAAGCAGATTTTTACTTGAGATTATGTTTTATTGCCCTGATAGAAATATGGCAAGAAGGTTGAGCTCTCAGCTAAAATAAGCTCTCCTTCCTTAAGCAGTGTTGACCAACCTTTTGTCACTGCTGGAAGACAAGTGGTCAATGCAGAGATGAGGAAGGAGGGTCATTTCCCATATCCTCCTCTTCATTGGCTCCCTGCCCCTCTTCATCTTCTCCCTGGACTTAAGGCAAGGACAAGTTACTTTTTTAGTTTCTCTCAAATAAGTTTCTCCTCTTGTGCCTGTTGGCTTGCAGGAAGGTGATTGTCCAGTCTCTGCAGGTTTAGGGATACATCTCTTCTCTAGTATGAACCCTGTCCTAGATCAGGGATTGGCAAGTGTGCTGGCTATATCAACTTGACACAGCCGGAGTCATCTGAGAGAAGGGAACCTCAAGTAAGAAAATGCCTGTAGAAGATTACGCTGTCAACTGAGGAGCCTGAAGTGTATTTTTTAATTAATGATCCACGGCGGAAGGCCCAGTCTGTGGCCCTGAGCCAATGTTCATGGGTTCTATAAGAAAGCAGGGTGGGCAAGCCGTGAAGAGCAAGCCACTAAGCAGCACCCTCCATGGCCTCTGCATCAGCTCCTACCTACCGGTTCCTGCTCTGTTTGAGTTCCTGTCTTGATTTTTCTTGATGATGAACCGTAATATATTTTGCATAAGCCAAATAAACATTTTCCTTCCCCAGTAGGTTTGGTCATGTGTCTCATCACAGCAGCTGTAATCCTGACTAGGACAGCAAGCTTTCTACAGAAGGCTGAGAATAAAACTCACTGGCTTCACAAGCCTCATTGTGGTCCCTGCTACCTACTTGTCTGCCCTCCCTTCTTTTTTCTCCTCTCCTATCTATCTTTCTTAACTTTTAAAAACCAGCCATTACGTACATAGATCTAATCTACATGGGAAAAAGACAAAATCTCCTGAGTAAATTGGGAGCATGGGGACTTTGGGAGAGGGTTGAAGGGGAGGGGAGAGACAGGGAGGGGAGCAGAGAAAAATGTAGAGCTCAATAACAATCAATAAAAAACCAGCCATTAAAATTTTTTGTTTGTTTATTTTCAATTCTTAGCAGGTCATAGTTTACTGTCCAGTGTTTTGGAGGATTCTTTCAGATATTAAACCAGCTACTTCCATTTCATCTCTTCTCTGTACATTTGCCTTCAGAGGAGATTTAAGCCTCCCATATTTGATCCTTTTCAGTTTTGCAGCCTTAAATTACATGGTTTTTTTGAAGGTTCCTTTCGCCACAAGTTCTCTACTTCCTGAAAACTTGAGATTTAGTTTTCATAGGTGTCTTAGGTAGTCTATCTACTGTTGTGATAAAGCACCATGACTGAAAGTTACTTGGGGAGTAAAGGTCTTTTATCAGCTATAGTCCTACATCATAGCCCATTGTTGAAGGAACCTGAAGGCAAGAGCTGATGCAAAGGTCATGGTGGGGTGCTGCTTTCTGGCTTGCCCCTCATGGCTTGCTCAGCTGCTTTCTGGTGGTACACAGGACCACCACCTATAGTACCTATAGTGATCTGTGCTACCTCCCACAACAATCATCAATCAAGAAAATGGCCTCCAAGCCAATCCTGTGGGTGCACTTTCTTTCTTTCTTTCTTTCTTTCTTTCTTTCTTTCTTTCTTTTTTTTAATAATTATTAAGATTCCTTTTTCCTATATGACCCAAGTTTGTGTTAACTTGACATAAAAACTAGTTGGCACATTAGGTCTGTAAGTGAAATAGGTGCTTCGCCATCTCTCTTGCCCAAATATCTGCTTTTTTTCTCCCTCGTTTTTATCCCCCCTTCCTTTTCCATCCAATATTCCCAGGGATTTGAGGAGGGGGTGAAGATAAATGCATGTATTTAATCTACTAAATTTAACCAGAAGTTTCCTCCAAATCCAATTTGGTCGATTTTATTTTTACTACTTTCTTTGATAGTTGTTGGGTTAATTTTGCATTTGTTCTCCTCATGTTCACTTGTTATGCCAGATGTCCAAGAAGATATCCTTGGGGGGAAAAATGAGAGGCTTTAAAATGTAATGTTCTTGAAATGTTCACAGTGGTTCGGTGTGTGGGATCTCAAGGAGGCTGGGTTGTTTCTAACCACCAGATTCACATCATAGAAATCCGACTTCACCCTTCTTTGTGTAAACCATCAGGAGCATTTTTAAATGTTTGTAATAAACTTTGTGGCTTATTGTTTAAAATTGAATTTAAGGTAGTAAATCAAAGCATTTGGTGGTGTGCCTCTGTCAGCAGGGAGAGCCTTGTATAGGATTCCCAAGACCTGGTCAAAGGGTGATGCTGCGCTTTTTGTGTGTGTGTGTGCGCGCGCGCGCACGCACGCGCACATGTAGTTGTTTTGGGCCTTTAATCTGGTGATATTTTCCACTTTTATTCCAAATACAGAACTGCACTCACTCTCCCCAGGTCAACTTGGCAGTATCTGGCACTGCCCTTGCCAAATGGCTCCTGTTCAGGCATTAAACTGCCTTCACCATCAAGTGTATATGGGGTATGAACAATGATTGTCAGAAACTGGGCATCCTTCATGCCACATTTTGTTCTAGTAATCAAATGAAAGTGACTGAAAGGTGACTGCCAGTCTTTTCTGCCCAGGTTCACCTTTCCTTGCCAGTGAGGATGGCGTGCTCGGTGGAGTGATCGTTCTCCGGTCATGCAGATGTTCTTCAGAGTCTGACTCCTCCCCAAATAAGCAGACGCTTCTAGGTAAGGGGAATGCCCATCTAGTTGCTCTATTTTCATTTTTTTAAGACATGGAAAGGCTAATGTCCTTAAGTCAGCAATTTATACTTCTGATGTCTGTCATTATCGCTTTGCTTCCACTGTTGTCTTTCTATAAATAAATTTATAAAACACTTTTTTTAAAGACTGTGCTTAAAGTATATTTTTAAATGAGACTCATTAAAAATCTTGTGTCACTCTCATATCTTATTCCACTGAATATTAGAGATGACCCATGACAGTACATATAATAACATGGAAACAGGATTCTTCCTGTTCCCCTTCCTCTGAAGGAAAGAGACTGTGTGCAGAGCTACTGGCCTGACTTTAGTCCTGGTCCCTGGCTTATTAGCTTTGCCCCTGTCAAGCAGCACTTGTCTTCTGCCACATCCTTATCTGGGAAATAGGATGTTTGCCACACTTTTCTTATAAAACTGTTCTCAGGAAGGGTTGGACAGTGAGTGTTTTTGCAGATTGCAGATGTGCATCCAGATGTATAGTCTTGGGTCTAGTCAAGAAAGTCTAGCTTCATACCTGCAGGGATGAAGCCACCCTCCCTCCTCCCTAGGACAATTCTCATCAATATTGTGAATTGTGGTCTTCGTTTTTCCCCCTCGGGGTTTTGTTTGTTTTTTTGAGACAGGGTTTCTCTGTGTAGCTCAGGCTGTCTTAGAATTCAGCTCTCTCTGTACACCAGGCTGACACAAACTCAGATATCCACCCACCTCTGCCTTCTGAGTGCTGGAATCAAAGACATGTGCTTTGTAACCTGTGGGCTTTAACCACTTTTCCCTTTCACACCCCCACTCCCAGCCTTCCCCAATTCAGGCTTCTCTTTCTATCCTCTCATAGATGGCTCACACCTCCTGTTTACTAGCAAAGTTTTCTCTGTAACACACCTGCAGCTGGTTTGATAACCCAACCATGGTCCTAAGCCAAGGGCAATTGGGAAAGAAGACATTGACCCAAAGCAAAAACAGGACAAAGATGACAGTATGACCAGAAGAACCACACCAACCCTGGGATCAGACTAGCCTAAATAAGAGTAAATTTTTGTGAATAATTTGCACATATCTAAATTGAAGGTTGTGTATGTTTCTAAAATGTGCTGAAATAAGACCAGAATATGTATCTCTTAACTTTATTTCCATGTTCTCCACTATTTTATCATTAGATATTTTTGTTGCTCAGGCTAGCTTTAAATTACCTATCCTTGTATCTCAGCCTCTCCATTGCTGGAATTACACATGTATTCCACCATGTCTGGCTTTTACTTTTGATTGCCATATAATTATACACATGAATAGTATTCAATGTGTGTTTCATTTTATCTGTGCATTGTATACAGATCAAATCTGACCAATTACATTTGTCGCTTAAGCTTAAAATACTCCCTTGTAGCTACTTTAAAATATGCAGTAGATCATGGGTAGCTGTATTCACTCCAGTGGGCAATAGAACTTATTCTTATTCCTGCCGTCTGCCTGCAGTACATGTCCCTAAGCGCCAGCCATGCTTCTTTCCCCAGACTTAGGAAGCATTTGAGCCACTCTCCGTTTCTATGGAATCAGCCTTTTCAGATTCTGTATATGTTACCCTTTTATTGCGGAAACACACACACACACCCCTCTGGGTTATTTTCAGATCTGCAAGATGGATGCCCGTTACCTAACCTAATTGGAAGAGTTCCCACTCCTCCTCTAACAGCTTAAACAGCATGCTCAAGTATCATTTTCAACTCATTCTTTATTACCTAGACTCATCACCAACGTCCCAAGTCATTGTCTTTTGAATAGCATTTCGAATACTGGGACTATCCGTCCCCCCAGCCCCAGTAACTTGCCCTCACTATTGCATTTTTCTTGGAAATGCACTGTCCTAGTAACCAAGTTTTAAGGCCTTGTTCAAATGTGGAAGTCTGCAAGTTTTAAGGCCTTGTTCAAATGTGGAAGTCTGCAATGTGTTTGCTCCTTCCTTGTGCTCTGCAAGTACCATGTGGTTTACGTCTTTGCAACACTTAGCAAGGAACTCCAGTCTAATCCTAAAGTGGTTTCCTCTCCTTCTAGACTGGATGTTTTTCCCTCCAGTTACGTAAATAACTGGAGAAATCACAGGTCACCGAGAATCAGAGAGGGGTAGGGATTTGGTAACCTTTCTATGAAGTAGTGCATTCTTCCTTCTGTGAAGCATCTCACACACTGGAAGCAAGTAGGGGCCAGGTACTGTGTCACTGAAATTTTTGCTCATCTTCGTAATAGGCTTCCAGTAGATACATGAATTTAAATGCCAAATATAGTTTTTGTATTATCTTAGCAGTCCCCCCATGTGGCCATGGATATGATTATAGATGTGCTTATGTGAAGATTAGAAAAAAGCGTCTGATGTTCTCGCCTTCCTCCTCCTGATCTGACAGGGCTTGCCTTGTTCATCATATTGCTTCATACTCCAGGCTACCTGCCCCATGAGCAGCTCATGATTTCTCCTGTGTCGTCTTCCCATCACCTATTGGGGAATGACTGCATCTAGCTGTTTTGTGAATTCTGGGGATCAAAATGCAGCAGCCAGTGTTTGCCCACTGAGCCATTTCTCTAGCCCCAGAACCAACTGTTGTGAATTCACTGCACTTTCAATAAAATGAAATGTCATATAAAATATCCTCATATGTTCTTAAAAAAAACAAACACCATAGGTTGAAAATTTGGCTAATGAGTGTCCAGTAATATGATTTAGAGATAGTTTAAATAACTCCCAGAAGACAGCTTCTGTATCCAGCCTTGTATAGGGATAGTGTTTGCAGCATTTGTCTACCGTGTTCCACTCCCCAGATCAAGAGATGCTGACAAACCTTAGCTTACAAAATGTACATTTAACACACAGAAAATTTTTGTCCCTAGATGAGATAGCTGAAAAGAATTAATTTTCTATGCTTTTAGAGGGAGGTGAAAAGCCAATACAATATATTTTTACCCATTAAAATATAATTGCATGTTTGTCAGGCCTTGTAGAAGTGTTTTCTGAGGCTGATGGACATAGTTTGGTTAAGAATGTACAAGCAGAGGCTAGCAAAATGGCTCAGCAGTCAAAAGCACTGGCTGGTTTACTAGAGCTCTTGGGTTTGATAGCCAGGACCCACGTGGTTATTCAATATTCTGGCCTCCCTGAGTGCCAGACATGCACATGGTGGTATATATACTTGTAGGCAAAATACACATACATGTTAAAATAAAATAATATTTTAAAATGTGCAATCAAAGACTCATTAGGCCCTCCAGTGAGAGCAGTGAGTGTGTTGCTAATTTAAGCTTGTGATAGAGAGGTAATGAGAACATATGCAGATATTTCCATAAACAAGCAATCCTGCTGTGGGGAGCATTTCCTTCTTCGTATTCTATACCCCATGTCTTGATTGGAGCCTATGAAGTTAAAGAAATTCTCCCTTAATTGGTCAGTAGGTGTGACTGGCCAGTGTGAAATCGGCTCCATGTAATTGAGGAATCTTAAGCAATCTTAAGCACAAAATAGATGTGTATATTTGGCAGTTACCTTTGGTTCAAGGCTCTGCTGCAGTCTTTCATATTAGACAGAATTTCAGACTCACAGTTACCTAGAGTCTGATCATCTCCTTAGCACACATGGTGGTTGTTACTTTGCCATTAAGTTAATCCCACTTTACTTAGAAAATAACTCTGATTCTTTCTATCTGGAAATGTGTTTATGTTGCTGCTAATTAAATTTTGAGTATGATACGCTTCCATTTCTATTGCTACCCCTTTACCCACCCCCTGTGTTTTTCATCTTTTACTGTGCAATGTTTCATATATGTTTTAAAGAAGGACATAATAAATTTGTGAGTTATAAAGGGTAATAATAAAAGGAACACCTGTGGGCCTGACGCCCAGCCCAAGACATTGCCCATTACCGTATCTTTGAAACCCCCATGTGGGCCTCTCTGATCTTACAGCCTTTTTTTCCTGAGCTTTTATTTCATGGTTGCCTTCAACCCCTTTCATATTTCTATGTTTCTGAAAGGTATGTTGTTTGGTAGTGCTTGATTTTGAACTTTTATGAGAATTTCTTTGGTCTCTTTCATAGCTAACTGAAAGGATAACGAGTTCCTTTATCATTTTCAACTTAACTCTATCAAATCAAACTGTTCTGTAGTTCACAATTAGAACTTCACTGTGATGCCTCACTCTGCCGCTCCACTTTCAGAACACAGAGTTCTTTGTGGAGTATTTTTTGTTGTATTTTTGTTTTCCTTATTACCAGAACATGCTATAGGGTTTTTTGTTTTGTTTTTAATGTTATATTGATTTGATGCTTCCTGAAGAATTCAAAGTATAAAAAGTCATCTTACTGTAACTTAAAATTCCTCCAGACTTTTGGTTTTCCTGTCATTAAAAATTTGGCAAGCCTATTAATGTATGTGTTCAAAGGAGCTTCTTCCTGGGGGCACTAACAGCGCTGCTTCTTTTCATCATGTGACGTTAGCTTCTGCAAGCACCTATGGCAGGGCCCTCTGGGAGGTACATATGGTCATGAAGCTAACTGACAAAGAGAAAGCAAATTCCCTCCTAGGACAGAAGAGAGAAAGTGGCCATGTGGATATTTGTCTAATGTTGCCGAATGCCTGCAAAGTGGAATTAAAGCTTTCCTTTCCGTGAGGATCTCTGTGGTCTCCCATGGTGGGAAGCTCATTTCTTTTGTGCCTCAGAAGTGCTGGGGAGGTGTTCCATCTCCACTGATGTCTCAAAAGATGGGTTGACATTTTAGTATTTATTTAAGGTCAGGAGGCTGATAAAGTAGCAGAGTTGTTCAAGAAATAAGAAGATATAATATTTAAGCGTTTTATCAGCTGAGAGTAACATTAGCAAATAGGGTTGGTGCTCTGTGATTTTTATTTTGGAAATATTTTTTGATCTACTCTGTTTATAACAGAACATTTCTTTCTTTAAATGCCACTAACACATTCTTTTAAAACTAGGAATAGATATTTTTGACTATAATTTTCTTTTGTGAGAAATATAGTTCTTGCAATTATCTAGACAGAAGATTTTTTTATTGTTTGGTTTAGTTTTCCATCTAAAACTATGAAGATTTCTGAGCTGAATTCTGGCAGCTATATACTTCTTGTGATAGCTCTCCTAAAACTCAGGAAGTAATTTTGGAAGATTTTATGGACAACTTTGGTCTGTTTAAAGGATAGTAGGTATCACTGGAGCATGAGATAAATCCTGGAAGAAAAGAGAATTGTGAATGAATAAAATCACGTCCCAATTAACTTAGCTTTACTGAGCGATTGATTTTCTGTTTAGATCACCCAGATCTCAGCCAGCAGCCCCTACTTCGAGCAGTGTCTCATTCAATAAGAGGATAAAATAGGATGAGAATTGAAATGTCTTTAGGGCTTGTATTTCTGTTTGACACATTTCCCTTGCTCTCTTGTAAAGTAGCATTTTTCTTTTTAGTCCTTAAAAGCAGCATGAGCACTGGAAAGAGGGAATGGTTGGTTATCTCTTCAACTTAGTGTAGTGTCAGTCTATGGGACTCAGCCTCCATTGTTCCCAAGACAGTTTACCAGTGAAAGTTTGACAGGGAAGCGTGCCAACTCAGCTACCTCATGGGTATAATGAGACATGCCTTGTATGGTTTATACAGATTATGTCAGGACAGGAAACATTTTTGTATATTATTATTATTATTATTATTATTATTATTATTATTATTATTATTTACCAACAAGAGCCACATATTGGGTTAAGAAGTTCTTAACAGCCAGGAGCAAATAAAAGAAAGCTGTTGTATTTATAGTTTCTCATTCTTCCCATTTGAAAATGAATTTTTCTTTATCAAGTAGTTACTTATATGGTGTGCAAGACATCTTCTAGTATGCAATCCTACCCAAGGAAGGCTAAGGAGCAACAGCTGACTTGGCAACTGCCCAGCCAAGACTCTTCTGATTTTAGAGTTCTATAGCCCTCCAAGGAACTCTGGGATGGAAAGCAAAGTTGAGAGGTTTAAAGGTTTCAGGAGCCAGTGCAGCTGGGGATTGTTAATGACAATGGGAAGGATATATGTGTGTGTGTGTGTGTGTGTGTGTGTGTGTGTGTCTGTCTGTCTGTCTGTCTGTCTGCGTATGTTTCTCTGTGTGTATACTTATGTGAGCCTGTATGTGCCTGTCTCCATTTGTCTGTGTATATGTGTATGTATTTTTAGTGGGATGGCCAAGTGCTTTTTTGTCTATTTAGAAGGAAAATTCATTTGGATGGAAATACCTTGTTCACAGCTTGATAAGGACACTTTGTTTTATAAAATGAAATTTAATTGGAATGGTACATGGATGATGGAGAAAGAGAAAGAGGTGTCCTTGGAGAAACCTCACTCAATGGGTAACTTATAGCTCTAATAATAACTAGGGAAGGTCATGACTTAAATAACACAGGAAAGCCAAGCTTTGCGGTGGGCCTTCAGATTGGTTCATATAACAGAAACCACCAAGACTGAAGTAGAGCCTTCCTGAGCACTACTAAAGAATGGATCTATAGTTGGAAACTGCTATTTTGTTTCCCAGCCTCCCAGACCTGAGTAATCACACAGAAACTCTATTAATTACAAAACTGTTCAACCAATGACTCAGGCATATTTCTAGCTAACTCTTATATCTTGAATTAACCCATTTCTATTAATCTGTGCATTGCCGCGAGGCTGTGGCTTACAGGAGAGGTTCCAGTGGTGTTTATCTCTTTTGGCAGCTACATGATGTCTCTTTGACTGCACCTACTCTCTCTCTATATCTCTTACAACCTGGCTATATTCTGTCCTGCTATAGGCCAAAATATCTTTATTCATTAACCAATAAGAGCAACATCTTAAAGACTTCTCACATCATCTCCTCTTTTCTGTCTAATTAAAAAAGAATGTTTTAGCTTTAACATAGTAAAATTATATATAACAAAACAGTTATCAATCAAGAATTATAGTTACAATATTTATTCCATTTTCATTTGGGAAATTAAGGAAAGTACTCTATCATCTATCCTATCTTTGTGAGTCTAAAGTTTTATATCTAATTTATCTTTTATCATAACTAAGGAAAACTAAACTGTTTAGCCTTTAATGCCATCAAAAGACCCCAGAAGGATATATTGCCTAAGTAAACAGGAAGTACATTGTATGCAGCTTTTAAATCTTCAAAGTTGATAGAGACATCTCCCTGCCTGTCTGGATAGTCACCCAAAGTTCATCTGTAATATTGGGGGCATTTGCCTTCAGCCTACAGGGCCATAATATCTGGCAGACTTTTCCATGAAGCAAGAAATTTGAAAGACTGTTTTGCCCATATTTGTAGTTTGTCAGTCACTTTCTTTTGTGTCCTTCACAATGCCTGACAGACTCTTTCATGAAGCAGGAACCCTGAAGGACTGTCTCACATTCTTTAGGCAAGTTTAGCAGTCATTCTTTTTTTGTGGGTCCTGCATGTCCAATTTATATAGCATACCATCAAGCAGTCCAGGCAAGAACAGTTTCTTGCCCAAGTGTCTAGCCAATTCCATAAGGAGCCTCTTTGATGTCTATCATCCTCTAGAAGTAATTGGTGCTTCCAGGAGCAGATGTGTCTAATTGTCATAAAAGTCTAAGTTCTTAAAACATTTAAATGCCATATTCTGTAAGTCCTTAAAAAAGTTGAAGAATACCTGTCCATTTGAAATATATCTCTGTACATTTAGAAAACCTAACATGATTACAAGTTTGGCTATTGTAAATGACTACCTATTAATCTGTAATTTCTAATTATACATTACATTTTTTAATGAGATATATAAGCATAATACTTTATACAGGAGCATATATATATATATATATACACACACACACACACACAGTGTAACAAAATTGACCTTGAATTTCTATCAATAGACCAAGATCCATACCAATGCAACACATTCGTTTCTATATCATATTCCCCTTTAAATGAAAACAAACATTTATAAACAATCATTTTGAGAATTTGGGCATTATTTTCTCCAACTGCTTCCTGCTTTTTGTTGGGAAGAGTATTTTTTAGAGTTCACAGAAAACTTTTGGAGGGTCTTGTTCTATCAAACCATATTAGCTTGGAAGGAATCCACAGACTCTCATTTCCTTTGGAAACAGAAGCAGAACCTGTTTTCCAAAGCAACATATCTTAAAATTCAAATTTTAAAGTCAAGATACCTTTAAAATATATATGTTAGTTTAGCTTAGCAGCCCTCAGAATCAAATGTCTCTCTGCAGTTAAAAACAATTAATGAAAATACAGTAATTTGCATAATCCAGACTCTCTGTGTCTTTACGTGGCTTTTTTTTACTTCTTTAATGTATGTCTGTTTGTACTCTTTTATATTACTTTTACTGTCTCTTTAAAGGCTTTGTTTTATTTTTTAAACTATTTCTTTCTTTCTATCACTGTCTATACTGTCTTTCAAGCCTATATACATTTTTTGAACACACTGTGTCTCATTTAGAGGTCCTTTATGTCTGAATCTGTCCTATTGTGTATCTGAAATTCTTTTCTGACAAGGAACATTTTAAAATGGTAAAAGGTGTGGTCTTGGTGGTCCTGGATGCTGCTTCTGCCTCTCTCAACCTTTCAGTATGCCAGCTCTGGGATGGGCTGGTTAGGAGACATGCTCACCACCTCAACTCTGGGAAGGAGCATGCAGCACATGAACCCTTTTTGTCTGAGTAAAAGCTAAATCTGCCATGCAGCATGCTATACAGCCTGGAAATGTCTTCGTTTATGTCGGCAGGAATCTACCATGATTTTCTGCCTGTGCATGCCTAGCAGACCCTATCCAGCTGCTTGCCCAAGTTGGGGTATTGAGTGGCAGGCATGCTCTTAGCTACCTTCCTCCTATCCCCCTAGTGGGCATACAAGTATCCAGACCTGAAGTGTGTGACTGGTCACACAGGTTACCCCCAAGCATATGGGCACCATTTTGTTGAAGGAGACTGTTCTTTCGTTTTGTGGTCGCCCAGACCCAAATAATCACACAAAAACTATATTAATTACAACACTGTTTGGCGAATGACTCAGGCACAGGAATCAGCCCTACTTGTTTACACATTCAGGAGTCCCATAAAAGTACTAAACTGAGAGCTATAGCATATATGCAGCGGACCTAGTGCAGATCTGGGTAGGCCCTTTGATATACTACTTCAGTCTCTGTGAGTTCATGTGAGGTATGCTCAGCTTTCAGAGAGCCTTATTTTCCTGGTGTCTTTTGTCTTTTCCTGTATCCCTGACTTCTTCAGTCTCTTCTTTTACAGGGTTCCCTGATTCCCAAGGTAAGGGATTTAATCTTGTTTAGAGCTATGTGTTCCAATGTCTCTTTCTTTGTATAATGTCTGCTTGTGGGTCTCTATATTTGTTCTATCTGCTGCAGGAGGAAGCCTTTCAGGAGACGACTGAATAAGGCACCACTCATGATCATAATCATTATGTCTTGCTTGCAGATGGCACTTTGCAGCCTTTCTCCCTGTCTTCCCTTCTTTCTGCTTCTTCTTCCACTCTATTCTCTGAGCCTCAGAAGGATGTTACAATGTCTTGTTTAGGAGTGCAATTTAAAAATATTATTTGTTGTTACTGTGTGTGTACATAATTTGGGGGACATACAAGTGTCACAGAGCTCATATTCTGGTAAGTTGACAATTTTGGGAGAATCACTTCGCTCCTTCTACTGTTAATTTCAGGTTTTGAATTCATTTCTTTTAGCTTGATTGAGAAGCACTCAATAGACATCTTCTCTGTTAATTCACTGACTCTGCTACAAGGAAAGAAAAGCTTATCTCTTCTCTTACTTCTTCACTCGTTTCCATCAGCATTGCTTCTTTGGTTCTTCATTTGCTCAGTGGTTATAATCCAT
This sequence comes from Dicrostonyx torquatus, assembly GCA_028555095.1. Lineage (NCBI taxonomy): Eukaryota > Metazoa > Chordata > Mammalia > Rodentia > Cricetidae > Dicrostonyx > Dicrostonyx torquatus. Next base: position 7,274,739 of record JAQHUG010000009.1, on the reverse strand, counting down.
CATTGTCACTTTGTTGGGAGAAGATCTGGCTAGTAAGAGACCTTTAGGCTAACCTCTGAGTCTTTTTGTTAAGCCCCTCTCATTCTTGTAGCATTTCCTTACTCTCTGTAACAAGCTAGTTCAGATCCATTGGTATTTCATGAGTCTCGGCCTTGTGCCTTAAGTAGAGACTAAGGCTGTGTGCACATGTGCATATGTATATGCTGAAAGGAGCTATACTGTGGAATATTGCATTTACTAAATCACTAGATATAGTATTATGAATGTATAAGTGTTTAATGTTCTAAGTTCAAACACAAGTGCATTTATTTTACATGTAATAATCATAAGTTTTGACAAGAAAGAAATACATTTTTCATTTCACAGTAAATGGCATTACAGTTTTGAGCACTAAATCATCTTGACATTTATGAAGGAGCAAATGGAAAGTAGGGAATGAGTGTTAAATATAAAGCTATCTTTAACTGTTCTATTAAAAAGGCGAAGATTTATTTTCCATCTGTGAATGTGAATGTGCCTATTTGTGTTCTTGTTCACACAGTGGAATTTCTGTGGAGCCACACTACAGAGAGCATGTGCGTAGGATATATGTCAGCCCAGGATGGAAAAGCCAAGGTAAGCGGGAAAACTGGGTCATAACCTGAAAACCTTGTAGCCAGTGCATGTGCTTCAAACCGGTTTGTTGAAACAGATGACTTTTCCACCTCTTGAGTAGAAGCCAATGAGCCTCGTCTACAGCACAGTTCCAAAGAAAAATCAGTAGATTTTATAAATTCTTCTCATGATGGAACAAGATGAATGAGAAACCCACGTTCTTCTTTTGTTTTTTCCTTTTTCTTCTCTGTTAATACTTGCGAAGAGGAAACTCAGGATTTGTGAGAGAAAATGAGAGCAAAGCTGATAAGCTGACCAAGATGTCTGATTCCTCAAGGAAGGTTGATAAGAATAAAGAAAACCGAGGCAATGTAAGAGTAGCTCTGGGGTGTGTCTGCACCTTTCGTAACAGAAGTGGCTGCCAGACTTGTGGATCTCACTGGTCGTCTGTTGTGCCCTATTATGTGTCTACACAGGCTTCGCCTCTCTGTGCCACATGACTTGCCGTTAGTCACAGCAGTCATATAGTCATCCAGCATCAGTTATTGAGTTGCTGGTTCTCTGTGAACTTAAAATTCTTGATCGTGGGAGTAAAAAAAACCCCATAATTTGTGGATTTATTTTTATATATGCCTCATGTTTCTGTTCATGAAAGTTTTAGGAACAGCTGTGCTTTATGACATTTATTTGGCATTGAAGCACCTCAACTGCAGATTTATGAAGTTAGGCAACCTCTTTTTTAAAAAATAACATATTTACATATTTGGAAATAGCAAATAAAGAAACTTCTGATATGTGTTGTCTATTATACATGAAGTAATTTTTTTAAAAAAAATAGAGAAAATCAACTAAAGAGTATAGTGATCCATCATATTGGCATTTTGAATAACAATAAACCATGTGTGTGACAGTGAACACCGAAGATTACGTTGCCTAGTAATGTCATACATATGATGCTCACTCAGTGATAAAATAGCTTACTGATAAATTTCTCAGTTAGATAACACATGACGGTAGTTGATTATTCATTTCTTGTACAATGCTTCATCGTAAGTATATTACCTAGTAAATCAGTGGGGTTGCCAAATGTCTGTGAATGTAGTATATAGGAGCACTGTCACAGCAAGAGATCGACTGCTTGATATTTGTGAAATATTACTGAGCTCTCTCTCCCTCCCATTGTCTCAGCTTCACTGATAAACCTTGCATTTTGTATCAGGGGACCTATTGCGTAAGAGAATTTATAGATTTCTTTGCTTCATAATCTTTCTGAAATAAAATTGTAATTGTGTCCTTTAAGGCTGATTGGCATGCCTGGAGCAAAACCTACCAGCTTTGTCACAGTAGTTGAAACATTGATGTCTGTGTCATCGAGTAGAGCAGCCAGAGCCACGAGGGGAAATTATTGAGCATTTGAAATGTGGCTACTAGAACTGAAGAACCGAATTTTAAACTACATTAAGTTTTTAATAGCCCTGTGTGTGGCTAGTAGCTACTATATTGAGCAGCATAGTGAATGAGTGGAAAATGGTTATTCAGATATTTCCAAAACATGCCCGACAGCACTTTCCAAACAGGAAGCAAACGTAATAAGCTGTAGGAGTTTCTTGTAGCCATTTAAACTTTCTATTCCACTTTGAATATTGATCTTGAGCTAAGATCTTATTTAAACAAAAGATCATGATGAGGGTAGACTTCAGCTCTGCGGCCAGTTGGGGGAGGTAGGGGCTGGGAAAGACAGGGAGGTGTACCAAGTCCCTTGAGTGGAAGTGTCTGCTTTCCCTGTTGGTCATCTCTGCAAGACACTTGCCAGTGCTAGTAAAGAATGCACAAAGACCCAAGTTGGACCTAGAGCTATCTGGCCTTCAGTTGTACTACTTGGTATATGAGTGGTGTGATTTTAGTGTTATCTGTTAAGTTCCCCAGCTGGTAATGTGGAGGTAGTATGAATTGGCCAGCAGGTACACCTTTTCCACTTGCCTTATTTGTTTTTTTTTGGTTGTTGTTGTTTTTTGTTTTTCAAGACAGGGTTTCTCTGTGGCTTTGGAGCCTGTCCTGGAACTAGCTCTTGTAGACCAGGCTGGCCTCGAACTCACAAAGATCCGCCTGCCTCTGCCTCCCAAGTGCTGGGATTAAAGGCGTGCGCCACCACCGCCCGGCTCCACTTGCCTTATTTGTAAATTATGTTTTTAACCATTTTATTTTCAGAGAGTTAATCTCTCTTTCTTTTTTTTATTGTTTGAACTATAACTATAAACGCTTTCCAGGAAAATAAAACAAAGCAATAAGACATCAACACATTGCTCAATTCTATTGCTTGAAACAGTGGCAACACACACAAAAACCAACAAATTTGTTCTTTTGTCAGAAATGCGGGGATTTTATGGTATTGAAGCTGTGATAGAAAATATAGATAAGACTATGGGTTCAAAAACAAAAAAAGACTTTAGCAAAGTATGTATTCCAGTAAGAGTGGTGGCCTTTGCCTACCTAGTGACCTCACCCTGGGCTCCTGACTTCTGTCAGGAACTGTTGTATAGGGCCCTTGTTGTTTATCATGAAAATGTTCTCTCCATAGTGCAGAGAGTTAGTATTAAGATTGACAGGAAACAGCTTTAGAGACTGTTCCTTTTACTTAAAACCTTTCTTTAAAGAAAAAATGTTCTATTTTCCCCAAATTTCCCTCTTTTTCCTTGTTACCAAACACGGACCCTAAAAGCACTTGACGTTTTAGATAAGGCTATGATTAATTCATGTTAAAGCCTTGGATTAACACTCTCCTCAAAGTCACACTGCTCAGAAAAGGTAAGGAGTAACTGGGGGTTGTGATCAGAATCGTAGATAATCTGAATGAAGGTAGTTTCTCTGTTCATGTTTCTGTTTTCTTTTTAAAATAATATTTTCTAAAAGATAAAGCAAATAACATTTTTTTATCATTTAATTTATAACTCCCTTCTCTGGCATGAAATAAATAGATTTATCTTTATGGAACAAACATTAGTGCATTGACACTAGTTAGGTTTAAAAGTTGTACTGCCCATTTTCTATAGTGACTGGGCAGTTAATGAGCAGTTTTCATAAATAGTGCACATAGTCTAGTGCAATAAAACATATTTAGACTGGCATGGAATTGATTCAGGCACATAACTCTCACCCTATGAATTAGGTTTCTTTTATATATAGAGGTTACTTTTTATAATAACAGTATAAATACTGTTATAAAATTTATTTTTGAAGAGGAATGGGCTATTTTATACTTTGAATATCTCTCTAGAGATTTATTATTAGTTCTGGGGGAAAATAGTAATTGCATAATGGAGAAACAAGCAACACTGAGACTGTGTGTTCAGAATTAGGGTCACCGTTGAGGAACAAGCTGACAGTTTACGTGCCTCTGGATGTGACAGCCTGAAAAGGACAGTGTCATTTGTGTTGTTGACTATCTGGAAGCATGAACTTAGTGACAGGCAGACAGACAGACAGGTCAGGAATGAAGAGAGTAAAAGGGGACAGTGGTATATAAAACTTAAATGCAAGAAAAGATAAGGACGGAGAAAGTGTTCCAGGTTGAATACTACTAAATATATGTTACCGGTAAATGTTTTTACTCACCTTAAAGTGGCTTCTCTCTATATGACTAAAATGCTGTAGTACATTTTAGGTCAATTTGCAAAATAAGGCTTTGAAATTTGAAATATGGCTAGCAAAAAGTTGCATTGTTTATAAATTTACTAGAATTGATATCTGTGTTATGATTTATTGGGACATAGCCATAATTTTAGGCAGCATGTCCTGAAGTGTCTAGCAAGTGGGGGCTTGTGTTTGTAATCTTGGTGTTTCAGAAAAGTGTGTGAATAAAAATGTGGATAGTAAATTATCAAGTAAGTGGAGCAAAATGCTGACAGCAGGTAAGCGTTGGCAAGTGTTCCATGATACTTAAACTATTCGTAATGTTTTTGTTATTTTAAGTTAAAATGCTTCAAAATGTATTATGTAAGTCAGATCTGATCATTTTGTGAGCCTTGCACTTAAGTTATACAGTTTGTCTGGTTTGTTCTCTGGCTAACCAGAGGTGAGACTTTGTCACTATCAACATGCCTCACATTAAGATGTCTTCTGGAATATTACCCAGCCTTTGGCTTTAAATTTTTTAGCTACTTAGGAAATATTTACTTGTAATATCCTCTGGTCTGTGTATCAAGCTGTGTTCATATTTTGACAGATGTTACCCATGTCAATATTTCCCTTGGATTAGGCAGTGGTTTTTAAAAATATGATCCCTAAAGCATATGCAACAAAAGGGAGAATAAATTATTATCAATATTAAAACCTTCGCTGCAAAGGTCTTGTTAAAGAACTGAAAGACAGCACCTAGAATAGAAATACATGTTTGTTAATAATGCCATTGGTGAGGTATTTGCCATCAGAACAGAATAAACTTAATATTCTTGTAACTCAACAAGAAGATGCAAATAAACATTTCTCCACTTAAGGTATACAAGCAGCAGGTAAGTATATGGAAATATTCTTACTTTTGGTATTCATTGTTTTTTATTCAATAATATGTGTTTTCTGGAAATAGTATTGTTCACTCATTAGTAAACTACTAGAAACAATTTTCTAATAAACTAAAAGATTTCCAGTTTTCATGGTTTTTTTCAACCTGTTTAGGAATGGGAAGAATTTCTCAGAATTTTTGATTTATGGAAATGATTTTTCTGAAATTGGATGAAAATCAGTGAAATAATCTTATCTATTCTTAATTCTCTAACCTTTTAAAATGTTTATAAAATTATTTAGTATACAATTTTCTCAATGAGTGCTTCCTGCTGTTAAAGAGTAAGCATACAGTAAATGATTTTCTATTGAGACAAGAGAACTCACACTCAGAAAATGTCTTTAAAGATCAAAAAGAATATAGAATATGAAACCAAATTAAAATGGATTTATTCTCTTTGGTGGTACTTTTTGTTTTTGGTTTTTTTTTTTACTTATTTCATAATATTGGTAGATTAATTAATATCGATAGTGATTACATCTATAAATATTTTTCCCTATATTGTAGGTGCTGGGATCCAAAGCCTCAGACATGTTAGGCAAACATGCTACCACCAAGCTGAACCCAGTCTCACAAAGCTTGGATGCCAATAATTTTCTCTGGCCTCATAAAATTGTCCTAAATAGAGTTTACAAACCTTGAGTAAGGTCTTTCTTGTGCCAAGGATAAAGCCTCAGAAAGCTAGGCACAAAAAGGTTACTTGGTGAGGTTTTCCATTTATATGCAGTACTGACAAAGTTAAAACAGGGTTCTAGAAATCTAAAATGCTTTTTTTTAAAAAAAATAAAAAAGTGGGGCCTGAGGGAATTTGAGGGTAATAGTAGAAATGCTCCATGCATAAAGTTTTCTATTTATGTTTTGTGAATAAACTATTAGAAGTCATCCAATCCTTTACTTAGCATCTATGCATTTTATATAATGCAAATTATACTTCTATGTTTTGAAAGCCATAATAAATAGGAATACTATACGAAAAAAGACTAGAATTAGACTTGGGTTTCTATATGAGCCCCTGTTTATAACCTGTGACAGGTTACCAGTCTGATTACCACAGTCTATCTATTTATTTGTTTGTTTATTTAGGCTGAGCTTCCTTAGGGAGCTGAGGTTGGCCTAGATCTCATGATCCTCCTGCCTCAGTCTCCTTAGTCAGTGTGTGCCATTGTTTTGTACATTCTACAGAATTGAGGGTCATGTTTTGATTTTGAAAGAGTGAGCAAAATAAAATGATAAATAGCAAGTAACTGATAGAAGTGACAGATTGCAAAACCGCATCAAGTCAGGCACTCTAAATACCTAGAGGGTAAGTGAAGTAGCCCAATTGAGTGAGCAAACAAAATGTCAAAAGGTGGCATTATCAGATCCAGGGTCATACAAACATCTAGCACAGTTAGACTGGCCAGCTGGAGTTCCCATGTGGAACACAGCATTCCCTTTGGCAAGGCTCCAAATAAAAGATCATATTATGTAGACAGCATCATCAGATTGGACAGTTAACAAATATATAGCACAAATCAACTGAGGAGTTTCCACTCGGAATCCAGTCAGGACAGAGCAGACTTCTGCGTGAGCATTTCCCTTCCTACAATGTGCATTTTTGCATCATGGAATGAGCAGTTGTAAGCACTGTTGGAATTGTTCACCTCTGGTTCTTCTCAAGGGGACAGTGTTTTTATATCCTTAGCTGTTTGTTGTTTTCCTTCTCTCTGGTACAGACACAGGAGACCAGCTGGACTCAGCATAGGGATTTGAGAAGACTCATGACATAAATAAGCTTGGGAATGAAGTAAGAGAACCAAACTTGTTTTCAGAGCCAACTTCTCAATGGTCATAAGCAGAAGATGACAGTTTTCACTAATATAAGGGACATTACAGTAACCAGGCCCTGCTTCACAATTCCTCATTTTAAAGAGGGATAGATACTTCTGGTGCTTTGATAGCATTCCAAGAAGTAAGTAAAAGTGTAAGTGTAATGTATGTGATAGATGTGACGTCACATATGGTGGGTTGTCGTCGTGATAGTGGTAGAGACAGTAGAGGTCGTGGAAAATCACTTAGAACCATTACATTTTGAAAGTCTTACACCTGGCCTGTTTCACAGACATTTAAGAGTAGTTGTAGATTTTGAGCCTCAAATTAAATATAGGTAGAATACATTAATCACTATTTTCATTAATCTGTTGATAATCTTATGTGATGTATTTTTATTATATTCACCTCCACTTCTTCTATATCCACCCTCCACCTTTGCCTTTCTACTCACCCAGCTTCAAATTTTCTGGGTTTTTATTAAAGTCTTTTTTTTTCAAACAAAATATTCTTTTAGTGTCTTATCTAGAGTTCCTTCAGTGGGTTTTTACCATGGGAAGTGTTTCTCTCTCCTTTGGATAGCTGATAGTTTTGTGAATATAGTAGCTTGGCACATGTGGTATTCTGCAACCAGTAGAACACCAGTGCAGGCCCTCTGGCTTCCAGCATTTCTTTTGAGAAATCAGCTAATTATTTTGGTAGGTGTCCCCTTACATGTGATTTAGTCTTTCTCTCTTGTTGCTTTCAATCTTCTTTCTTTCTTCTGGACCTTTAGTGTTTTGATTATTTTGTGATGTGGGGAGTTTCTTTTTGGTCTTGTCTTTTTAGTGTTCTGTATGCCTCTTGGTCTTTAATAGGTCCCACTTTCCTTAGCTTTGGATATTTTTCTTTATGATGTTGTTGAAAATATTTTCTGTACCTTTGACTTAATTTTTCTTTTGTCTTTTATATGTATTATTCATAGGTGCCATCTTTTCTTAATGTCCCAGATTTCTTTTATGCCTTGTTCCTGGGACATTTTAGATTTAATCTTTTCTGTGACTAAATGATATGTTTTCTCCACTCTGTCCTTGGGACTTGATATTCTCTGTGCCACTTCATCCAACCATGAGACTTTAGTCTTAGTTGTTTTTCTTTTCCCTGAAGTTTTTTTTTTCATTTTTTCTTTTCTTCAGAGCTTACATTTCATTACTTAGTTATACTTTCATTTCTTGAATTGTTTTCATTATTTCATTGAACTGTTTTTGTTTTCATAATCCTCATTCAGAGATTTGTCCATATCCTCTTTGACTTCTTTGAGCATATTGTAATTATATTTTAGAACCATTATCCTCTTCAGTAGCTATGTTGCATTTCTCAGGTAACAATTCAACGGAATGCTAATTTCTGTAGGAATTATATTGTCTTGATTATTCATGTTGTTTGTGGTTTTGTGATGGGACATTGGTATCTGGAGTTAGGTGATTGATAATAATTTTTGATACGTTATCTGGTTTTGCTCTGTTGAGTGATTGTTTGGATACTTATTTGTTCTTATCCCAACTTGTCAGGTTGTAACCTAGCTGAATGGTGCTTGGTTTTCAGTCTTGAAACTACTCTGTTGGTGTGTGAATGGGGTGCCAGCAGTGGTCTCAGTTCTGCTAGGGAGAGGTGCAACTTTTGAGCCTGGAAGTTAATCTGCTATGAAGGCTTAGAAGATTCTATCTGCGATGTGAAGTCTGTGGAGGGTTTTCCAGGCTCTGCTGCTGGTCCTTTGTGTAGCACGGCCTGGATTCTGAGTCACGCTGCCCATGGTGCATATGATGCTGTTCCAGCCACACTCCAGAGAAGACTGTTCCAGGTCAAAGTGTAGGGTGCGTTGTCTGATAGGCAAGCGGCTCTAGGTTCTGGGTGGGCTCCATATGGTTCTTGTGCTTTCTGGTGGATGGGGTAACTGATAGACAGAGGAATGGACAAGAACACATTTTAATTCTAGTACTCATTTGAAAATACAGTCTGTGACCGAATGAAGGAAGGCGACTAAAAGGGACCATGGGACGGAAACTGGAGTGGAGTGGATACAGCCAAAGTACATGGTATATTTGAAAGAAGGAATCTTTATGAAACCAAGCACTGTGTACAATGAATGCGTATCATTAAATAGGGACTCCTAAAAACGAAGCAACTGATAACATGAAAAATTTGAGACATTCTGCCAGTGAATATTTGTTGTGCTTATAGAGTCATCGTGTGCACGTGCCTATGTCCTAAATATATTGAGCTCCGCATCATGTAAAATTTTAGTGGAGCTATAAGAAAACATAGCTTCTTTCTGCTTTAGTAATCTCAAGCTTAATTCAAGCTTAATTTAGAAATTCTGCTTAATTCCTGGGATTAAAATTCTTTTATGATAGCTTAATATTCTTATGTGTCACTTGTAAGGCAATACGATAAATTGGTGAAGAGTGAACAATTTCATATTGATTAATTGATACATGTGGCCATGGTTGAGCTCGTCTCTATTTACATTCCTTTCCAATATTACTGGCTGCAGTAAGTGGTAGGTGCTGACAATTTACTTTATGCTCTCAAGCTGTCATCACGATGCTATGTATGTTTGGACTGTACTGTCTGCTGCAGTGTTGACGGGATAAAAGAAACTTAATTTAGAATGAAGATTGTATTAACAGTTTGCTGCTAGGAGATACTCAGAGAACTTTGAAACAGCTTTTATTTAGCTTGAACATAATATCACTAGAAAGTGATGTTTAAAATATGCTTTTAAAAACAGAATATAGTAGTTCCCTGATTTCTTTCACTGATGGTTCTTTTGAATATTAAATTTGAACAGTTAGAACATGCTTACCACACTATTCCTTTAAAATGTTTATGATACATGTCTTAAGGACAAAAAGAAAAGACATTGGCAAGACTATTTCTCATAGTCAATTTACAATAAACCCTAGACTCTGAATAATGCATCACTGATTCCTTCAACTTTACAAAAGCTCGTGGTCTAAACAGTGTGATACCTCTGTGGGGTCATGTCTTCTGATGTATAAGTTCCTAGATTTAACAACTCACATTTTAGCTAAGGAAACCATGTTTGGGGACAAAGTATCATTTGAAACATTTTCATCATCAAGGATGACAAGAATGCATTTCCCCCTTAGATTCAGATAGCTAATATAGACTATCAGGGACTTATTGCAGTCATTAGCATGGAGAGACTACAAAGAAGCTTTAATTGTTTTGCTTTTGAGACTTCTGCTAAGAACAGACAAAAGCAGAGTAGCAAGAAGGATTTCCCTGACACTTGCCATGTTCCCTTTTTCAGAGTATCTGTTGGGATCCAGCAAAAGTCAGCTTTACCACACAGGAGACCATAACTGATGTTTTGGATTTTCACCTACTAGAAATGCCCATAATATCAAGATATTCCTCAAAAGTTATTGAAAAAGGATAATTGCCTTTACTATGGAAAAGATGAGCTAGAGCTTTCCCTTTATAAACCCAAGAGGAACCTGCAATATCTATGCAAGGGTTGGGTTAATTGTACCTTAATCTGTAGGGTAGTTATCTTAGTTAGAGTTTTTATTACTGTGAAGAGACATGAGGACCATGGCATCTCTTATAAGGGGAACCAGTTAATTGAGGTGGCAGCTTACAGTTCAGACGTTCAGTCCATTATCTTCAAGGCAGTGGGCATGGCGGTGTGCAGGCTAACATGGTGCTGACTACATCTTGATCAGAAGACAACAGGAAGTGGATTGTAACTCTGGGGACTGGTATTTGTATGTATATGAGACCTCAAAGCCCACCTCCACAGTTATACACATACTCCAACTCTTCATAGTGCCACTCTCTATGAGCTTATGGGGGCCAATACTACCACACTGGACTTTCCTCTTAACATAGTACCTCCTGTTCCTCGGAGGAGATTTGTCTGAGATATCAAGTCCCTTACTAGCAGCCACTGAGGGGTGCTGCTTACTGGCTTGTTCTCCTGGCTTGCTCAGCCTTCTTTCTTATAGAATCCAGCACCACTAGCCCAGGGATGGCACGTTCACACGCGCTGAGCCCCACCCCATCAATCAATAATTAAGAAAATGCCTCATGGCTGAATTTTGTGGAGACATTTTCTCATTTGACATTTATTCCTTTCAAATAATCTAGTTTGTGTATCAAGTTGACATAAGACTAGCCAGAACAGTTATTATAGGTGTGTGTTTGTGAATTTCAGCTTTAAAATGCTTTATAGAGAAGAAAACTGGGTAAGATCACCAAGGGAGTGAATACAAACAGAAAGAAAAAGACCTGAGTCCTGAACTTTCACATTTATGTATTGAGAATGAAGAACAGCTAGCAAAGGGCTCTGAGATGCAGCCAGTGGCAGAATATTCACTTCAGATATTTAGAAAAAAGAATAAAGAATATTTTAAAAATCAGAACAAAGGACCAATGAGATGGCTCAGCACTTGGCACCAAGCTTTTAACCTGATTTTGATTCCCAAGACCCATATGGTGATATGAGAGCACCAGCTCATGCAAGTTGTCCTCTGACCTACACATCCATGTCACAACATGTGTTTATGTATGCATGAGCACTCACCCACATGCATACATATAGAGACACACTAAATAAATGTAATGCAAATTTTTTATTATTTTTATTGAACTATACATTTTTTTCTGCTCCCCTTCCTTCCTCCCCTCTTCCCTTCTACCCTATAATACAAATATTAATCAGAGTAAACATTATAAAAGGTCTCAAGATCTCAGGACTTACCATTAATGTGACATCAGGTGTGTATCTGCACAGAGCCTGTAGAGTATATGCTCACTGACCATCTCTTGTCTGCTGTGCCGGAGGCAGGGACAGCTTTTGTCCTCTGTGGCCATATGAGCCACATCCCCGGGTAGACTGAAAAGGCCAGTCTCCTGCTTTGGATATTGATAGGTTTGAGATTATTCTAAGAGCATTACTTCCAAAGCTGAGGTTTTGCCTAAGGAGAGGGGGATAGAAATGTCTAGAACCGATTGTGATTTTAATTCATTCTTAGCAGGGCTAGTGAGAAAACCTATAACATGGATTCAAAGAAATTTTCATTGATGAAAACATGTAGATTTAGATATGGTATTTAAAAATTATTTTAAAATTATTATTACATTTACAGGAACATCTTAATGCATGTCAGAATCAGGCTCAACTCAATATTGTTGAGTCAGTTTAAAAAGAATTCTTTATACCTATAAGAATGTTGAATCTCAGAGAACTAGTGACTAGAGATTATCTAACCTGTCAGCAGTAGCTCATAACTCGTTCTCTGAGTTGCAGAATCATTCTAAACAATTAAAATTTGTGACAGTAGCTTTTCTAGGCAAGCCATATTTCACTCTGAAAAACTTTTGGGCATATGCCACTGCAGTAAAGGTGTGTCTCCAACAAGTTAGATTTAGAATCCTTTGGGCTAGGGCACTGTGGGAGTAGAAAGCCCTAAATTTGGAGTCCAGACACATTTATTCATGATTCAGTTTTTCCACTTCCTCTCTAACCATAAGCAAACCACAGTACCATTCTATCTTGCTCATTTCTCTATTTTTTTTCCTTGAAAAAAAAATAGGTGTAGCATACGTCTGTCTACCAGTAGTGGTATTTTGAGATTTCATTGATTCAGAAGCAGTATGGACTCTGCAACTTTATATAATTATAGGGATCTTTTATTTCTAGTAAGGTTTCACAAGGGACTGGTTTTTACATCCTATAAAGATAAATTTCCCTAGAGCAAGATCCATGTGTGCTTTATTCCACTGTCCCCTATAAGATATAGAGTAAATATTTGCTAAATGGTGGAGAGCTTTTTATCACCTTTAACAAAAGGAATATTCTGAATACATCCCCATATGAGTGGCAGGGTAATAATTTACTATAGCATTTGCCACATTTTGTGGGCTACCTCACAGGGCTTTCAAGGGAAAACTGGGAGGGAGTTCTTGTGTGATGTTGCCCCTAATGGAAGTGCGGTGTCAGCAGGCATGGTAAGGGAAGAACGCAGAGCAGCTCTGGGGCTGGGACATGCTGGTCTCATCAGGCAGCATTTTCATCTTATTCTAAGATTCTGTGGACATGATTTTTATATGTGAGAACAATAGAATGTATTACCCATTCCATAGCCTTCAGTACTAACAATAAAATTTACCATAATACTGTCTTTGTGTTTTGTCCACATTTGCCAGTGCATCTTTTATGTCATGTATGTTTTTCATGGAAAATGAGGTGGGAGGACTTACAGCAAAATAACATATGTCATTAATTCCTCATTTTGTTGGTATTTCTAATTTGTTAGGTTAAGCATAAGAAGAATGTCTTCAGATTGCTCTGGCCTATTTTTCAGTTTTAATTTAAGATATTCGTGGAATTTTTTTATTCAGTAACAGGATAAATAAAAGCTAGATGAAGTTAGCATCTTAGGGTGTTAAAACTCTCAGCGCTGGGTCTAGAGAGATGGCTCAGTGGTTAAGAACATCTGTTGTTCTGGAGGACCTGGGTTCAGTTTCAAGCACCCACAAGTCAGTTCACAACCATCTAAAACTCCAGTGCTAGGGGATCTGATTCCCTCTTATGGCTTCAACAGCAACCACACACATGAAGTACATAGACATACATGCAGGCAAAAAAATAATAAAAATATAAGAATAGAAATGAGTTCTTATTCTATAAGATATACACATCGTCTTAGACTGTGTTAAGAAAGGTCATATGCAGTTGTCAGCTATTCGAGTACATCTGCTTTCATACTGAGGTCTGAAGTCCAAACTATTTTTAGTTAACTACATTCTGAGGTTTAATGCTGCACACAAAGAATGCTTAGAATATACTTATTCACAAGTCATGTCTCCTTGAAAGACAGCTCTTGAAAAAGATGGGCAGGAACTTCTGGGAAACCACTGTGGGTGATAGTGTCTCTTGATTCAAGTCGTTAAGAGACAGGGGAGAAAAGAAAGCCTACAATAGAAGTATGCTAACAAAAGCTAACCAGAACAGCTCCACTAAGTCACAGCTTCTCTCTGCAGTGGCTTTTTAAATGTTTGTCATGTTCATACCAGCAAAAGAATACTGAGGATGACTGTTATTGGGTCAAGTATGAATTGACTGTGTTGGGCCAGGAGACATGATTCAGCAGGTAAGGGCACTTGTTACACAAGACTGATGGCCTAAATTCAATCCCCAGAACCCAGGTGAAGGTGGAACGTGAGACTGAGTACAGATGTTGCCCTCTGACCTGTATATGTGTGCTATGGCTTGCACTCCCCCACCATCAGTACAAGCGTACCTAAACTTAAAGGATGTAAAGTGTGTTCAGCCTGTATTACAGTCTCAATTAACCAAATTCATGTTGTCCAAGTAGCAGAGTGGACAGTGCAGAAGATTAGTTTAGCTTAGATTTAAATAAGTTGTTACTCTATAAACATACATATTGTTCCAGGTTATATTTTGAAAGCTCATGTGACACTATCATTATATGAAAAAATAGAAGTCCTGGGACTCAACAGTTTAAAAATAGAGTGAATTTAACAGGACATGATAAAATGGTAGTGGGTGGGAGCTGTCTTCTCTACAGAAGGGTATGGTAATGAAGATGAGTGTGCTCGTTAGCTACCCACATCTTTTCAAAGCAGAGGCCTGCTTTCCAGAAGGAAGATACACATGCAAACAAATTTGTCCTAGTGTTTTCCAAATTTTCCTGCTGTTGAATTCATCAAAATTTCACAAAAGTAACAATGCAACAGATATGCAAGGCATACAGTCTCTACTTGACCATGACTCTGTTTGAGGGTGTCTCTAGTGCTCTCTGGAACACACAAGTCTAAGAGAGGACAACTGTACAATAAATGAATGGATGAAGTCAGATGATACCATTTCTATATTTTATGTCAGAATTGGAGAATATACAGACTTTCATTTTTATTGAGATTACACAACTTCAGTATCATGATTATTTCATTTATATAAACATCTTCAAAATAAAGCACTCTTACTCGTCTAATAAAAAACACTAAAATATAAGAAATTAGTAAGTTTTAAATGTCAAATTTGCAATTATCAATTGTTAGCCAATCTTGCCCTCCATACCCCGTGCCCCTGCTTTTTAGAAAAATTCGTCATTCACTTAACATAGATATTAAGGTCCCATCATGTGCAGACTGTCCTTCACGTGCCAATGAGAAAAGAGTACACAGGTAGACAAAGTTGCCTGTCCTCATGGAACTTCTATTCCAGAAGACACACGTGATGAATGAGTAAGCTGTCCCAGATTGGCTGGGTGATGGTGAGACTGTATAAACCGCTGACGCAGAAAGGCTGCTACTGGTGAAGCCCAGATGGGGGCCTGGGTGAACATTTTAGAGAAGGTAACTTTTGAGCAAATGCCTGGCAGAAATGAGCAAGAGATGTGCACTGTTGCTAGAAGAAAAACTTAGCAGTGACAACAACACTTGGTCCTGCTGTAAGTGTGTGCTGTGTGGTTGAGGACCAGCAAGAAGGCAGGTGGATGGGTAGCGGGGAGTGCAGTGGGCATTTGAGCTTAAAGATGGTTGAAACGGAAGCCTGTGGAGCATTGTGGGCTTTAGCCCTGTCATTTAGGAGTATCTATAGATTATGGTCTGAATTCTCTCTCCCCAGAATTTGTAATTGTTGGTCACTTCTGTTGATTTATCCTGTTTCTCCAACAATGTCATGCTGTGAGAAGGTGCATTCTCCCATGTTTCCTCTGTGGCCCCTAGCTCTGATGAGTTGATTGTTTAGCACAATTTTCAAATGCAATTTCCAAAATAGAGGTTAGCTGATAGTTTTTAAATTGTCCTGCATTTTTGGGCTAGGCTGTGTGTTTGTTTGAACAGTAATATTTAACTTTTATTGATACATGTTTCTTTGCATCCACTATCTCATCTAGTGCTTACCAGCTTTATGATGAGTGTTACATTCATATTCATGAATATGGAAGCCCAAGAAGTTAAGTAACCAACAGAGTTCACATAGTAGGTGGAGATGCCTGGCTTGCCTTAGTTAAGACATAGAAGCTGCTGTGACAAGCAAATCTAGAAAGTACATAATTACTTAAACATAATGGAAGTGTATTTCTCATTTATAGGTGATGAAAAATTGAGGTTTCTGTTTAGCAAAGGCTCCTCTCCTAGTGGTGGTGTGGAAGTCCCAGACTCCTGTCTTCACAGTCATCAGGATCATTCAAAGCTGGGGCAGAAGAAAATCTTTGCTACCTTGTGATGACATATTTCACGACAGTCCCCTGACCTTTCTGTCACATAGCCATACCCAACTGCAAAGGAGTCTGTTTTACCCAGAAGAAAAAGATCCATCCAGGAAGCCAAGGCATTCTTAGTCTATACATAGCTATTATGATATCTGTGCAGATTGCTATGAAATTCATGTACTTGCTAGTGAGTGTCAAGTACATCTACTTTGTGTTTTGAAAATCTAGTGAGTTTCTCCACTGCTCAGTGTGTTCCGTGTGTTCTTTTTCTGTTTATAAATGCCTGTCTCACTTTGACCGTAGTGTCTAACTCAAGTTTTTTACATTAAAAAGAAAAGGAGGACCAAGCTACAGAATTGTAAAAACAGTGAACAAAAATATTTCTGAGAGATCATTTTTTTTATTTTGTCTGCCTAGGTATGTTTTCCTAACTCCACCAAAGTAGGGTAATGACTTTATGGTCATTCTTTGACTTTCACAGAGGATCTACAAGTCTAAAATTGGAAACACAGTTGTGTGTGGAAAGGCAGAGGATCAAAATATAATGACTAAATAAAGGCTTTGTTACTTTTAAAATTAAACTATGTGTTTAAAATTAAATCATGTGCTTGTAGCTTTCCTAGAAACTTCAAAAGAACAGGCACTGAAGTGTTCATAAAAGATTTTAAAATGTATGAGCAATAGGAAGTAATCAGGTTATTTTTAGATTAGATCAAGTAATTAAAGTTTTTCTTTAAAATATCACTTTAGAATTCTGATGCTGAATGTATTTGGAATTTTAAGGAGCTTCCACCCTGACCACATTGGCTTTAAGCAGTCAGTCAGCTTATCTACAAGTCTTAGTTCTTCAGACTCCTTAACAGCAAGGCTATCTCTGCTGCTCAAGGTATTGGCAAGAACCATGCAGCTGTCCAGGCACTAGACTCTACTGCCAAGGAGCTGCTTGGGAAAGCCCAAGTTCTGCCTCTAGTCAGATTTCAGTAATTTTCTGTTTCCCCAATAGAAAAAATTTAGTCCGTACTTTTAAAAATAAAAATCTAAAAAGAATTGTTATTGTGGGAAAATAACTTGATTGACTTTTTTGCTAACCGGGTGAGTCACACCCCACCATCCTCTGTGTACATTAACAACCCTGGAAGGTGTATTGAAGTCACTGCCCAGTGAGTATCTCAGAGTGTTCCTTTGTCAGGCATAGAGAATGCTGAGGTACACATAAGGCAACTTCTGTCTCCAACTGACTTTCAATTAGACATCCGAAAGACTGAAAACAAATCAAAATCAAGAGTTACTGGAGGAGAAATGCTCAGATGGCTGTTACAGAAGTGGGGAAGCTGCTTGGTTGAGGTGGTGACGAGAGGAAGCTTTTCCTTGGCAGAGTCAGGATGTACTAGAGACCAATCACTATACGGTGAGAGACCACCTCAATTAATATGCCTGCTCCATTCTCACTAGTTCTGAATTACAGTAAAATTACATTATTTCAATAGCTGGAATTTACCTTGCTGAATTTCCTTGGCTTGTAAAAATACACAAGTTTGCATAGTACCTAAAGATACTCAATTTAAAATTTTCTGTTGGGGGCTGGGAAATGGTTTAATTGTTAAAGTGCTTGCCACACAAACAAGAGAATCTGAGTTTAAATTCCCAGCACTATGAAAATCTGAGTATGGACAGTGCTGCTATGAAGACTGAACATTAGTTTATACACATTGTCTGAGTTACTCCCTTCATTTTGTGAGGGGAGTTTATACCCAGTAGTGGATTGTTAGATCATTCTGTTTTTAAGGTTTTAGAAACCTACACCACCATCTTCCATAATGCTTCTGCTTTCTGCCTAGCTTGTGTTGTGGCTGCATGCCTGTGTTGATGACAGGTAGATGGGAGCATTTGGACTTTTACTATTTTGGGATCCTTTTTGTTGAAGAAGTCCTTAAGATAATGGGTGACACCAATGGGGAACATTTCCACCTCCTGATGATCAGCGTTCTTATCAATGCTGAATGTTGGGAATTGTGAGAGTTGAGCTTTTTGTGCATAGTGTTATATAGGTCACCAAGTAGCAAGGACAAACTCTCCCTCTCCTAGTAGCTACTCTTTAGGGACTGAAGAAGCTTCATAAAAAGCTTGTCTCAGGAATGGTATGTTCATGCAAAAGACAAAACTTGGCTCCCAAGTATAATAATAAGACCAGATTCTTCGACATGGCTCCCAGGGTCCTAAGTCTAGGATTACTGTGTGTACCTGCCTTACACAGCATCACACTCCAGAGTCAACCTGCCTCATCCCTGAACAGGACAGGTTGCTTCCAGACTTGTACACACAAAAGCTACGTACTCAAAGGACATTTTCTATTCTATATACCTTCCCAGGTTGTCTTTTATCAACTCTTCTTATTGGACTTAGTCAAAGTAGTATGTCCACCCTCAGACTGTGAACCAGCAAGCTTACTGTTCCACCAAAAACACATGTTTACTTCGTTTTTGTTTCATGAAAGCATGTCAGACCTGCCAATGGCCAACTTACCAGCTTCAGCTAGCAGCTTCATCTATGGCCTTGAACTCACTTTGGTTCAGTCCTTAGGCAAAGTTTATTTAGAGAAAGAATTAGAGAATAAGTATGTACCCCTCCTCATCTCGGTTGAAAATCCTGACATTTATTTGACCTCTTGATTCAGCCAGCTTATGTAAAAGAGGAAAAAAAGAGAAATTGTTTGCCTGACCCCTTCGAATCAGCATTTACTTTCTTTCTTGGATACCAGATTCCTTTAAGTGGTGTTGCAATGCTCAGCCCATACAAATCCTTACTGTGTGGCACACAGATGTTGTCTCTTCACCTCTTTAGTCAGTGACCTGTTTATGACAGTCCCCAGGAGAAATGCCACCTAGCTTCAGTGCCAAGAATAGATGTTCTCACCTGAGCAGTTGACAGGCTGTGATCCAGTCCACCACATAAAACACAAGGAAGCCATGCAGCACAGCCTCAGGTCAGGCTCCAAGACAGACCTCCTTAGCCTCAATTTTGTGTTATCAGTAATCCCATTTTTCCCTCACTAAATTTTTACTGTTATGTTATTTTCTTATTTACTTTTGATTTTTTGTAAGCTACTTTAGTCATTGAAAGAATAAATTACACCTGAAACACATGCTTTATCTCTCTCTCAGAATTTAGAGAAATTGTACACAGTTGCCCTGTTTTTAGACGGCTGGAATGTACTCTATGTAGTTGCCTTCAGAACCACTCTTGGGAATCGAGACTGTTATGCTGTTGGGGTATTGTCTCCATTACCTCTGCATTCCTCTGAGCTGGTGCTGTGCTTGCCTATATCAGATGCCCAGTGAACATCCCAGAGCAGTTTAAACCAAGAGGGCTTGCGACTCCTAAATGTTCCCACCATCACTTGCAGTGGACACTGAGAGGCAAAGTGAAGACACGATGTTCCTGAGCAGGCTTCACATTTGTAAGCTGCAGGACCTCTGCTTGCACCTCTGATGGTCTCTGTCTCTTTCTCTGCAGACTCACATTTCAAGACTCCCTCCTGGTGCTGTGGCAGGACAGTCGGTTGCCATCGAAGGTGGAGTGTGCCGCCTGGAGAGCCCAGTGAACTGACTCTGGGCTGAATATGAAGTGTCTGAGAGGCATTTCAAAATCCGAGCTTTGGACTATTTAATTGAACTTGGGTGTTTTATCTTCCTTGTTTTGTAATTCCTATTGCAACCTCGGGCACTGCTTGGGACACAAGTGCTGCTATACTTAGTGCTGGTTGACACTCGAGTCTTTGATAGGTGAGCGGGAGCATGTGTGGGTGTGTATCTGTGTGCAGTTTGTGTGCTTGCTTCTCCCTGATGGGACAGGATCTCCTCAAGTGTAACCTATAACCGAGAATGATCAAATCTTTACAAAATGTGTGCTTTAACTGTTTACAAGTAAAACCTAAAGTTGTAGAAAACTTTAATTTCATAAAAAGGTACCAACTGTGGTTGATACAATGTGTCTGAACTGAAGAGTGAATCTCCTTGTTTAAATGACTTGACCTTCATTGCGGTCCATTTAATAAGAGTAATCAATAATATGGTGTCAGTTTAAGTGGTTGGTGTGGTAACTTAAACTGTGTTCTCATCCCTCATACAGGGCATTTTTCCTTGAACAAAGAATGGTTTCAGTGAAACAGTCTAGTGGAGAATTAAGGTCAGAACCTTTTAAAGTAATAGTCTTATTGATAAAGTTTGTGCTTCTTTCCTGAGCTATTTGAAGCTTAAGTATTGCATAGCTTTGCGCCGTGTGTACTGTATTATGAAAGGATATGTAAAGAGAATGTTTAGTAATGCACAGTCTTAATTTGTGTATAATGGAATGTTATTTACAATGTAAGACTGTAAATAAGAAAGCAAAGTTTATGGGAAAATTCAATATCTTTGTTTCTTGTTTAAATATATTTTTAAGATAAAAGTACAAAAATAAAAGCATATTACTGGGGACAGCGTGTGACCATTTGTTGCAGACTCATCTTTTGAATCCTAGACTGGTGACTTGTGTTTTATTTTCTTTGCAAAATCAAATTGCTTCTTCCAGAATTATGATATTGCCCATCTTACTGGCCAAGCTCCATAAAATGGCAGTTAACCCTAGCAAGAAGGAAGTCAAACTTAAGGTGATTCAAGTCTCAGTATAGAAACACCTACAATTTCCATTGCAACTTGATAAAAATAACAAAGGGAACAAGCAGAGACACTTTGCTTTGAACAGTTGGAGCGGCAGCTGGAAGTTCAATGGTGGCGGTTGATAAATTGCTCCTAAATGTTATATTTAGAGACTCTGGAGCCACATAAGAAAACCCAGACTTTCCTTTTATTTATTTCTTTTTTCTTTTTAAATGTAAGAAGTGGTTATCAAGAAGATACTAAAGATAGACTTGCTCAGGGGGAGGAAGTTTCCTTGCAACATATAATCATGGCTCTGGGCGGTAACTGATAAAGCCTCAGATGAAATTATATACTTGACATGGATGTATGGCCAAATTATAAAGGAAAGACAACCAAAATGAAGAGGGTGTAAATATGAATGATTTGAAAGCTGCTGATTTATATTCCTTGTACGGGCAATTACATTTGTCTCGCTGTGTTCTTGTAGACAGGTTGGTGCCATAGTATCTGTTTCTCATTCTTAATGAGGCCGAGAATTTAGGAAGAGATGGACTGGCTGGTTGGGAGCCTTTGGTTTCAAATGCTTTCAAAGACCTGTTACCTGTTGGCAGGATTTTTTTTTTTTAAAGGAGCTGGACTGGATCACATAAAACTATCAGGACATGTGGAGTCTGAAAATCCTCTGATTTCACCAGGAATGCCAGTTCTTTCATCTTCTTCTGACTTACTCTATTCATATTTTAAAATCTGAGTTTGTTTAAGATCCCTTTTATGAAGAGTTTAAAAGCTGGTCAGCACAATAGGATACTACCCCTCTAAAAACAGTGTGTCAAGACTATTCTCCAGTATTCTAAATACGTCTTCGAAAGAGATATTGTGGAGTTGGGAGGGGTAAATTGCTGTGCAGAATCTTGGAAGCAAAAATGAAGTGTGTTTATAAATTCTTTCATTATACAATCATGTTCAGTTTCAGGTATTGAACCCAAAAGATATCAACAGATAGATGTAAAATTGACTTCACACAAAAGCAGAAAAGGTAGAAGCAGATAAGGAAATAACTTTATTCTCCAGTTCACAGATATTACCCAGGCTCTCAAACTATATTTCAAGAAGGCTGCTTTTAATGTAGATGACCTCGACTGTTATGCCTATATTCAGTCTTTTTAGGAGCCAAGAATTAGATGCTTTAATCTCTTAGTACAATAAAATTTGGTCTGGATTTCTTAAGAGCATCACTGTAACCCTGCTCTGGGTTTGAAAGTGATACATTTCCAGGACTTGGTGAGAGCCAGGCTAGGAACACTCCTCACACAGGTGGTGCACTGTGCTCTCCAGGACAGTGGTGACCATGTGACTCTGTCATGCTTGCTTGTCTCCTTCATGGGTCTGCCTGTAGCAAGCTCCTTATATTTTGATCTCTTCTTTTAAATAAGAACTTGACTAGGGATATCTGCTTATATGCCTGTTGGAATTGTATTTGCAATATACATAAGTAAGTTCCAAATGTTCATTTACAGTGTTTCTTTAGGAGCAACGGTAATTAATTAATTTTGTTTTACAGATATGAAGTCATCTCCTTGGGCTGTTCACAATCCCTATAACATGATTGTTCTTTTGACACAGTAATGAAGGGAAAAGGACTTCCTGTCTTGTTCCTGATTTTAATGAAAATTATTTGAACTTTTCTCCGTTTAGGTTGATATTGGCTGTGAGCTTCCTGTATATTCATATATTATGTTGAGATATGTTCCTTATATTTCTGTTTTCTCAGAATGTTTGTTATGGAATGAAGTTGAATTTTATTGAAGACCTTTTCTGCAGCTGATGAGATGGTCTGTGTGTTCTGTCCTTTAGTCTATTTATACAGTGGGTTGTTTATTTAAGTTCAGGGTGTTTATTCAGTATCTGAACCTGAATAAACAATTTCAGGTTTGTTTAACCTGAATACCGTGTTCAATCTATAAATGTTGAACCATCCCTGCATCTTTCGAATGAATTGGACATCATCACGGTGGATAAATTTTTGATGTGTTCTTGGATTTTTCTGCTAGTTCTTTTTTAAATCCTAGAAATGTATATTTTTAAAATGCACAAAAGCTAAACAGACATAATATTAAACTGACTCCTGATGACTCACTGTTTTATCCTCACAGATTAGCCCAGCCCTCATCAGAGACGCTTCTGTTTGCAGTATATGGTAATCAACAAAGAGACCCACAACTGGCCTAGATGTCTCTACACCTATAAGAGACTCAGTATTCTCAGTCCTAAATGGGGCATCTCAGAAGACCATTGTCTTTCGACTATACTTTCTCAGTGTGCCCCAAACAACTAAAGGTGAATGAATATCTACACCTCTGTGCCAGAGGATATATCTCTGGGGTGCAAGGAAACTTTCCCGATCTCTATGCACAGCCTGCCATAGGTATCACTTATTGGGTGAATGTCATGGGCTATTAGCACTTCTCTAAAACAACTCCAGATGTGCCATAAAAGTTGAGAAAAATCTGCATCTGAGTCAGTTGGCAGGCCCTGTACTGCTGACATGTGAACATTTTTTAAGGAGATGGTAGATTATATGGACTCTGAAGAACAACTTATCCAGGACTTCTACAAGGCATGGTGTGCATCTTAGAACAGAGCTAGAAGTGTATTGACAGATGTTGGGGGAAAGGTTACCCAAAGGCATGTATTACTTTAAGGAACCTTAGAGTCCATGCCAGTTGCCGAATACTATGCCATGAACACATCTCCATGATGATCATGCAGTAACAACTTCATATGAAACTCATTTCAAGGTGGCGTCTTTCAAGCTGGTGTGGTAGCACATGCTCATAGCTCAGCAGTCAGGTGAAGGCAGAAGTTCAGCCAAAGCTGCATAGGGAGACCAACCGGGTTTTTTTTTCTTTTTTTCAAGAAGTTGTTGTGTTTAATTCTTGGATAGAAGATCTCAAAGGCAATCTAAATAATAGCTGCTCTTCATTCCTAGGAACATTGACACAAGAGAAGACAGCCCAGAAGAAGGAAACCCTTGTGTATATTATAAACCTTTTAAAGAATCCTTTTAAGAGGAAAAACATATGATTGGGTGAATGTCATGGGCTATTAGTGAGAGTGAATGGCGGATTGGCAGTGTAAAATTATTCCTTTTAAATCCACATTTGTTCTGGGACATTAAGAATTCCTAAGTAATGCATGGCCTTTCCTCAACATAGTTTGAGTTCAGGTCCTGCAAGGTATTAGCCCAGATGTCTATGATCAGAGAGACTGACCAGACTGACTGAGCAGTTTCTCTTTTCCCACAAACTGCTGTCCAAAGGAAGGATTAAATCTAACATTGGCCAGGGCTTCTCTCCAAGGAGCCCACTCAGCCTCCAGAAGCCTATCAGCCAAGCCCTAGGTGGTTTACCATGACTAGTTGTGGAAAGTGTGGAGGGAACATGAGCTCAGTGGATTCTCTTTTGCATAATGTTCTTACCAAAGCCCTAAAACCACAACAAGCAAAACCAGGGTCAGGCGAGAGACCTTGCCATGCGCGATCATAAGGGTTTCTCTGAATAACAGCCTCAGAATCTGAAAAAGGAAAACTGAAATAACCCCTCTTGTAACTTCTGCTGTTCCATAGACATACTAAGAGTCACTCTTAGAGGGGCCCCTTGAAATCTTCTAAGCACCATCAGTATTTAAGAGATCAGATGTATTAAGAAAAACTTGGTGTTCACCTGCCTCATGTAGAAGCAATAAGATTTTAATTTTGTTCCCAAACTTGTTAGCCACGCCCTCCCGTCTAGTTAATGCTGACTCCATCCTCTAGGTGCTCTGGCTGCAACTCTTGGGTCATCTGTTTGATAATCCCAAGGCTGAATAAGTCACCCTAGACTTTAATAGCTTTAAACAATTTGTTCTCAGCTCTAGAACTGGACTTAGCTTCCCTCTATGGATTTCCTGCTATTCTTGCTGGTAGTCGCTGGTGAGCTATGCTCAGTTGGAGGGTGACCTAGAGGCTGGACCCATATAACATATCCATGTTTCATTCATCCTACATGCTCAGGATTCCTCTGCCCATGTCACCTACTTGAAAGATCTCAAGAGTTCCGAGAACACAAAAGCAGACATCGCTTAGGACTAAGATTTAGGTACAGACTGACCCAGCATCACTTTTGTGGTTTGCATCAAGTTGCTGGGACAGCCCAAGTTCAAAAGAAAGGAACCGGAGAAGGTCAATAGTACCAGAATCCAAGTTCACAGGGGGCCGCTGACTTGACATCCCTGAATTTTTACCCTCTTTCCTATTCCACAATCTGTTCACCAGTGAGTCTTGTTGTCTCTGCTTTAAAGTGCACGCTGAGTCCAGTTACCGTCTCTGCTGATACCATCCAGATCATCTGTTTGCCTGAGTAATTACAATGGGATCCTCACTGGCCTCTCTGCTTCCACTGTAGTAAGATCGTGGTGTAAAAATTCAGAATTTTCATTGTACTTTGCTTTTTAGTTCTTCAGAATCCTGGGATTAGCTTTCTCTTATTGTATAACCTTTTTTTTTTTTTCTGTTCCTTTGGTTACTCGGCTCTACCTACCCTGGTCTTCTTGTTGTTCTGGCAGCATGTCAGAAGCATCACACACTTCAGAATCAAGGTCTTTCTATAGTAGCCTAGCCTGGTCCCAAGCTTGTGATCTTTTGCCTTAGCTCCCAGTATGCTGAGGCTATAACAAAGTTTACAGATGAATCCATGTGGGTTGATTCTCCATTTTCTTCAACTCTTTGTTGAATATCACTGTATTTGTTATTTTTCTTATCCTGTGACAAAGTACCTGAGAAGAAGCAACTTAAGAGAGCAGGCTATGATACTTAATATTGATTGTCAGCTTAGAAGGGTCTGTTATCAGCTAGGACATAAGCCTCCACCCGTGCTTCTGAGGGGTTATCCATCTTAGGTTATTATCTGAACAGACCTGTGCTTAGGTTAGGCTACCTGAGGTAGGAAGATCCACCATAACTAAAAACCTTACCATTCCTTGGCTAGGGGTCCTGGGCTGAATAAAAAGGAGAAAATAAGGTGAGCATTAACAGTTTCTACTTCCTGACTGAAGACAATGTGGCTAGTACCCTCGAGATCCTACTACCATGACATCTGTAAACCAAAATAAACTCTTTGCCACTTAAGTTGTGTTTGTCTAAATTGAAATATTCCATATTGGAGGGAAACTTGTTATGACTCTGAAAGTTCTGAAAGGAGGCTGTTAAGACTCAGGAAGTATCTTTGTGAGTTCAAGGCCAGCCTGGTCTACGAAGTGAGTTTCAGGACAGTCAGAGCTGTTACCAAAAAAAAAAAAACAAAACAAAAAACCAAAACCAAACAAACAAAAAAAAAACCACCTGCCCTCGCCCCCCACAAAAAGACTTTGGAAGTAAACAACTCACAATTTCAGAAAGTTTCCAAAACTGACTAAATTTACATGATCCTTCCCTCCCTAAGGTAAGGGCTGCTTAGAAGAGATTCCAACCTGCCAGAGATTTGGAGTTCTGTCTTTAATGCTGGAAAAGCATTCAGTGCTGCAGCTGCCTTGAGTAGCCACTCCAACATACTCCTACAAGTAATTCCAATAAACTGACTGGTGTCATCATTGCTTCGGTCTATTGTTTCCCTGTCTGTGGTGAATAAGTATCTGAATCATATCTCCTCAGGCAAAGTGTAGCTCCTCATGCAGCAAAAGCGAAAGTAACTAATAAAAGAGTTTGTTTTGGCTTACAGTTTGAGAGGATATAACCCATTGTGATAAGGAAAGGCGAAGGCCTGGTTACAGGAGCTTGAGGTAGCTGATCCCATTGTATCCACAGTCAAGAAGCAGAGCCATATGAATACTTGTGGAACTCTTGTTTTCTCTGTAGTCCAGGGCCCCACATTTGGAGTGGCTCTTCTCAGTTAAACCCAGAGGTCTGTTTCCATGGTGATTCTAAACCTGATCACATGGACAGTGAAGATTCGCTATCACAATTGCCTTCATCGTAGGTCGTCCTTGATCATCTTCCTTACTGCCCTCCATCCCGCAATCGGCACCACTTCTTTCTAACCTACCATAGAACAGTAACATTCATGACTGGTTTGTGTGCCTCCCCTGAAGACAGATTTCTGTGCCGTATATGCTAATTCCGTGATGCCTATTTGTCCTAAGTGCCAAACACTGAGTAGGTTCTCAGTAGTTGTTGTATACATGAAGGTTCCTCATAGTGACATGGAGGAAACAGGGTGGAGATATATATTAATTGCCTTTTGCAGCAATAACAAGTTGCTACAGATCCAGCTGCTAAGAACATTTTTTTTTCTTATAATTCATCAAATAAGAAGTTTGGTCCCCCTAGATTGTGTCATTGCTGCTTACAATTCCCAAGGGAAGAACTAGCGATGGTTTGTTTCCAGTGGATTCATATCGGTGGAAGAATTCTGATGTATGGGATTCTGAGCTGTCCGTTTCTTTTCTGTCTGTTGGCTGAGGGTTGCTTTCAGACTTCACCCACATTCCCTAAGTACTGGCTATCTTCAAAAATGTCCCCAACTGAATGGAATCCCTCTAGTGCTTCAGATGTCCATCCTTTGCGCCATCTTTGCCATGCATCTCTTCTAAATACAACTGAGAAGTGTTTTCCTCTCTTAAGAGCCCACAGAGATCAGTCAAGAGAATTTCCCTACCACCAGGTCCATGTCACCTACACCTGTGAAGGCCTTTCACTTGTATGCAACAAATTCAGAGTAAGGGTATCTTTGAGGGTTGGTCCTCTGCCTTCCAGATTGAGTGGTCGGTCAATGAACTGAAGGGAATAATGTATCAAGGGTTGGCTCTGCACCTGCCACATGCCTCTGTGTGGACTTAAACACACCTCTTATTTTTCTGGGGGCCACACCTTCCACATTTGTCAGACTAAGGGCACAGGGTTAAATTGAGATTCTTAGGACCTAGGTATATTTCCTTTAAGCATGCGTGTCAGGAAGTACTAGGCCACAGTACAGCAGAAGCTGCCAGCAGAATGCTATCATTCTTCATGCCTCATATAACTTACTCTTAGATGCCCTGTCTTTTCTAAAAACCTTGATAACTGTATTGAAATCAACTCTCAGATGTTTCTGCTAAAACGTAAGAGTCCCAGAGTGCCTCACCCCATCCTCCCTTTTCTCTAATACTCGCTATCTCTTATCTGTGAAGACAGAGCAGTTTGTCAGTATTTACCCAGATGTTATCAGTTTACTCTAATTCAGCAACACAACTACGGGAATCTTCCAGCTGCATCCACCATGTACAAAAGTGATGTGGATGCAAGGACATTTGTTGTGGAATATCCATGATAGATTATTGAAGGAAATTAATAATTACTACACGGTTATGGAATTATTACCTGTTTATCTGTATCAGAATAGTATGCGGTGCTAAAATGAAAGGTGTGTTTCTCTTTATGTTTTTATGTGAATAACTTCAGAATATATTAAGTGCAAAAAAAATAGAGACTAGTGTGCACATCATGCAGTCTTCAAGGTAAGAGTCAGTACAAAGACTGCATTTGAAAATTCTTTTTATAATCCAGAAGGACATAGGAAGAAAGGTGAAACTGGAGGATGCAGCTCAGTGGCTGAGCAGGGCACCTGCTTAGCATGTTCAAGGCCCTGGTTTGATCATTAGAATTGGAAAAGAGAAAAAAGTATTTTTAAGAGATGTTACAGATTCTTGGGGATGTGGAAGGGAGTGAAGAAGGGCTCGGGACAAACTCACTAATGGGGTTGATTATCTGCTCTTTTCTCAGGAAGGCCTCTTGCTCTTATAGTCTTTTTTCCCCTCATCCTTTGAATAGCTGCCAAAACAGAATCCTTACCAGATGTGAGTGTCTGTGAAAACTGACACATTATTCTGAAATGTATACGGAGATATAAAGACTGGTAGTAGCCAAGACCTCCATGACCAGAACAATAGTAACAGACACTACAAGATGTCAACACTTACTATAAAGCATACTCATCAGGACTGTGTCTTGATATTGACACAAACATTAAGAAAAAGGAACAATTGAAAGGAACACAGGGCCCAGAAACAGAACTGAAAGTATATGATCAATTGACTTTCAACAAATACAGCATAGCAAAGCAGTAGAGGGAAGAAGGGTCTTTGTATTAAGTGTTTCTGAGGCAATTAGCTGCACAAATGGGAAACATGTGAGCTATACCTCACACTGTGAACACAAGTAACAGGAAATGAGGAAACAGTATACAAGAACATCCACCAGAACTGGCTGAGAACAGAAGAGTCTGTGGCATTGAACCATTGCCCCACTCTCTTCACCAGTTTCCATGATAGAAGATTTACTCTGGGTATGTGGCACCGAGGAAACAGGGCTACCGCTTCCCTTGTTATCCCACAAGGCATTTGGTGGAGAGTGCTTGTTAGATGGTCTTTGGCTCTTGAAGAAAGAATTGTCAGCCTAGATGGGAAAGCTTAAAGTACATATATTATACACTAACTTACACTCATAATTTAGATAGGTTTTTAGTAGAATAATTCCTTATGACTTTTTTCAGACATCCATAGTGTTATCTTACCCTCCTGACGCCTTCTTTGTTCATCTCTCTCCCATCCTTAACTAGTTCCTCTACTTCCCTATCAGGTAACTTATATTCTGCTAATCCCTTTCTAGTGCTTTCTGGCATCCCTACCTTGGTAATGATTCCTTTTTGCTGCCCTGGTTTCTGAAGTTACTCCAGGATATATACTCACATCTGGTGCAGGAGAATTGTCTGTATTCTGTCAATTATATTTTAAATAAATGCTGATTGGCTGATAGCCAGGCAGGAATAATAGGTGGGAAAACCAGACAGGAAGTAGAGGTGGGGTGATGAGAACCGAAGAATTCTGGGAAGCGGGAAGCTCCCTCAGCAGTCCTGCCCAGACCACCAAAGAAGCAGGATGTGATCCGCCCACTGAAAAAGGTATTGAGCCATGTGGCTAGCATAGCAAAGGAAAATGGGTTAATATACATTATAAGAGCTAATACAAAGCCTGAGCTAATGGACCAGTCAGTTTATAATCTTATGTAGACTTCTGTGTGATTCTTTGGGACCTACCGGCTGTGGGAACTGGGCAGGACAGAAAACCCAACAAGCAAGCAGGCCCTGGTGTTACATACATCTGAAGATTTGGAAGTAGAATCTCTGATGAGAGAAAGCATGTGACATTTGTCTTTCTTGGTCTGGGTACCCTTACTAAATATGATCTTTTCTAGTTCCATCCATTTACCTGCAAAGTTCATGGTTTTATTTATTTATTTATTTATTTTTACAGCTGAATAGTATTACACAGTATATGTACCACATTTTCATTATCCATTCATCACTTGAAGGACATTCAAGTTCTTTCTGTTTCCTAACTATTATGAATAAAGCAGGTGATTATGCATCTTTTATTTATTTATTTATTTTTACAGCTGAATAGTATTACACAGTATATGTACCACATTTTCATTATCCATTCATCACTTGAAGGACATTCAAGTTCTTTCTGTTTCCTAACTATTATGAATAAAGCAGGTGATTATGCATCTGTGGAGTAGGATGCCAAGTACTTTGGGCTTATTCCAAAGAATAGTACAGCTAGGTCATATGGTAGACTTACTTTTAGTGTTTTGAGAAGTCTACTGTGATTTCCATGGTGATGGTAACAGTCTGCAGTCCCACCAAGTGAGTGAGGGCTACCCCCTCCAGCATTTGTTGTCTCTGTCATTGTGACTGGAGTAACATGAAATTTCAGAGTTATTTTGATTTGCACTTTTGTAATTTCCAGGGACAGTGAAGCAATCCCATTGAAGTCAGGAAGGAAACAAAATTGTCCCCACTGTTGTTCAATATTATGCTCCAAGCACTGGCTGGAACAATAAGGTAGGAGACAAGAAGTAAAGGGATACGAATAGGAAAAGAAGTTCAAACTATTCTCCCGTGCAGATGACATTCTATACACTAGAGATCCCCAAAATTCTACTGGAAAATATATGGAAATGATAAAAAAAAATGCAGCAAGGTGGAAGGATACAGAATCAACTTATATTAATAGCTGTTAATTAAATTATTAAATTATATTAAATTAAGTTTTACATGTCAACAACAAGCATACATATATGCACACTTCATTCATAATAGCCTCAAAGAAAATAAAATATCTAGGAATAAAATGAATACTTTAAGCCACTGAAGAAAGAGAGAGGAAAGACACTACATAATTGAAATATCTCTCACACTAATGTGTTGGTAGAATTAATGCCATTTTATTATTACGTAAAAATTATCACATTTTCCCTTGTGCTGATTTTAACATCATAAGTCTGAAAATTCAAGATTGAAAGGGATGACTGTCTAAAGGGCAACATTCTGATTTTGAATTTGTTTGATGGCAAACAAATTTATAGATGGGCAAATGTCTATAAAGTCCAGACTGCCAATACTATGAGCCGGCCTTTTTTCTTTCAAAACTACCGAAATATGCCACTATTCACAGTGATAGAAATGGTAGAAATAGCCATTGTACCCTAAGCTATTTGCAGATTCCTTGCAATACCAAACAATCCCCATCTCATTTTTCACAGAAACAGAAAAAAATAAACTGTCCTAAAATTCATACAGAGTCACGAAAGATTCCAAGAAGATAAAAACAATCTTGAGGAAAAAGAACAATGCTGGAGGAGTTACCATTCCAGATCAGAAGATATATTACAGAGCCATAGAAATAAAAACAATATAGTATTGGTGCAGAAACAGACATGTAATCAATGGAACAAAATCAAAGGCCCACACGTATGTACACATAACTTCAGCTAATGTTTGATGAAGATGCTAAGAACATACTCTGGAGAAAAGAAAGCGTTTTCAACAATTGGTGCTGGGAAAACTGGATGTCCACATGCAGAAGAATGAAATTAGACCTGCACAAAACCTAACTCTTAAGTGGATCAAAGAACTAAATATGAAACATGAAACCCTGAAACCGCTAGAAGACATATGCAGTACCATAACTGATAGTGGTGTAGGAAAGGACTCTCTGAGTAGGACTCTATTTGCCCAAGAATTAAGGCCTACAATCAGCCAGTGGGGCTTCATAAAACTCAGAAGTTTCTGCACAGGAGTGTGTAGTGGAATCCCACAGAATGGGAGAGAATGTTTTCCAACTATGCATCTGACAGGGGATTAATATCCAGAATATATAAAGAAGTTAAAAAAAAGTGGAGTCAAAAAACCAAATGATTCATTTATAACAATGGGCTATGGATCTGAACAGATAGTTCTCAAAAGAAGAAAAAAATGGCCAAGAAATACCATATCAGATTTGCTGCAGCAAAAGCACTCTATTCAAGCTCAACAAACTGTAGGTTGGAAGTGAAGGAATAAAGCAGTAAAGGAGAGAGGAACAAAGTGTACATATAAAAACAAAAGTTAAGCAACACACATAACTATAGTAGGAGTTACAGGTTTATTAGCCAAGATCTTGAGAGTCAGGAGAGTTGAGTGTGAAGGCAGCCAATGAAGAATTCCTTCATGCTTAGGGACTTGTTCTACTTGAACTGTGAACTCACTATTTTTCAGATGTGTACTTTTCACCTAATTCATGAGATGTGGAAGCTACACCTACAGACACACAAGAATATACACAAATTGAAGTTGAGAAAACTCAGGGTTAGATTCAAGCCACTTAATGAGATGAATTACCAATGTACTGTGGTAAACCCTGGGCCACATGGGTTCGCGAAGGCTGGTGGAGTAGAGGTGATAGTTGTGGGTCTTTCCTTTGCTCTGTTTCCCTAGCATTCCTCTAGGACCCTTGATCCCCACTACTTCCAGAACCCTGTAGTCTATTTCCAAGAATGCTTGTCTATATCTCTGCCTGAGGAGTCTACCCAGGTCTTCCTCAGGGGACTGCTCTGCCTCTGGCAGGCCAGGAGTGATATTCTGTGAGACCCTCAACTCATGGCTCCCAGGAATGGTTTCTCACTTGACACACTTAGCTGTTCTGAAGGAGAGAAGTTATATTAAACAAGACCTGCAATGGAATAAACCCCTATATCTGCTTCCCCCCTTCTCATGTATCCCAAGAATATCACTTGGCTCATTATACATGCCGAATAAATATTTGACAAATAAGTGGAGAAATGGATATTTCTGTAAGAAACTTGCTAAAACTGCTAGTGTAGCCAGAAATTTAAAGTAGTTCTTGGACTTTAAACACTGTGAATGTGTACTTTCTCTCTCTCTCTCTTTCCTTTCTCTCTCTCCTCTCTCTCTCTCCCCCTCCAATTTCTGTTGCTGATCCTGTTTTCTCAGTAATATTTGTAGATGAACTTAAAAATTGCATTTATAGGGCTGCACTTAAGAACACTTCTGCTTTTCCAGACGACCTGAGTTTAGTTCCTTGACGTGGGTCAAGCAGCTTACGAACCACATGTATCTCCAGGTTCAGGAGAGCCAGTGTCCTTTTTCAGTCTTTACAGGCACCTGCATTTGTCTGCACAGACACACAAAGGCACTGATTTAAAATATATTTTAAAAGACGTTCATATTTTACTTTTTAAAGATTTTGATGTTACTGGTAATTGAACCCAGGACTACATCCATTCTATGTAAGTACTCTACTACTGAGCTATATGCTTGCCTTAAAGAGTATTTAAGTGTGCTGTGAATATCATCAGCTCTAAAGCAGAGCAATGATAATAGTTTCAGCCTGTGAAAGCAGGATATTTGTGAGACCAAATGCCATGCATTTGTTTGTGTACAGACATGAGAGAGTCTTCATTCCATCAGTAGTCACTTGAGATACAGGGAGAAGCAATAGGTTCTTCTTTACTCTCACGTGGCTGGAATGCAAGCGAATCATGGCTTTTTAAGTGGTTTCCTCTCCATCAGCTGGTGTGAGCATCTCAAAGTCAACTTGAGGGGAAATCTCATTCTTTGACATCTAAATTGAGTTAAAAAATTTCATAAGGATTCTAATGAGTTACTTAATTACTAGACAGAACCATATTTAGCAGTATGGATGAAGAAATAATATCCATTGCAATTAGCTATCAGATTTGATACCAACTCATTAATCAATTTTTGCATAAATCACACATCTTCCCCCAATGAATCTTCTCTGAAGCCATTTTGAGGCTGCAGTGTTTTTTCCCAAACTCCTTGCAGCCATCAGACACATTAAAGGATATCCAATTTCATTGGACTAAGCTGAATGATCACAATTCATCAAGGCATGAAAAGTCTGTCCAGTCTTCTGGAATATCATTAAATGGTTCAGTGACATTTCTAATCTTAATGATAGCCCAGGGAGAGCAACTATTATGATGATGAATGGGAATGAATATCTGGAGAAAGTTCAAGGCATGTTATACTTCCAGAGACCAATACATGTTGTTTATCTAAATCATCCAGCTGATTAAAGAAACACACAAAGCTCAAGACAGTTAAAAGCAAAGAACCAAATAGGGTTTGACCTACCCTAGTATATTTATTGCTGACCATGTCATGCATGTAAAATGTATTACTCTACCAAAATGCTGTGTATATAAATCGGGAGGGCCTTTTGGGGCTGCTGTTGAGTAATATAGGCTGTCCAGTTTATTGCCTGGCTAAATATTTACATAAAACGAGTTCACTGATTGTGGGGAAGCCTCCATAAAAGGAGTCTTTCAGTGTTACTAACCGATTAGCTACAACTCTCAAGGCTTAGCAAGAGCTGGGAGGTGGTAACATGTAGTGCTCCTATTTCTACAATCAGTTTTTTTAGTTGCTCAGTGTTTTCAGTAGCTGATCTGAGTTGTATTTGGGTGTGTAGCCAAGAAACCAAACCCCTCTTGGTTTTAAGAGCAAGGCAACATTTGTAAGAAAAGCAGGGACTGCTGTTCAGTACACACCTAGAAATCTGCACTCTGTAGTCCACCTTTCTTCCGGGAGCACAGGTCCATTAAACATACACTGTTCTTAGTACAGGGAAACCAATGCTGGATGATGAAAACAGTGAAAGCATTTATTTTGGAAAAGTCAGAAAAATAAATGCTTTATATAAATAAGATTTGTTTTTGAGCACTTTTCCCTGGACAATTTGGGAGGGGGTGTCACCTCCATAGGTATCTGGAAGATAGTCCAAAGACTTAGTAAATATCTTTTTAGTAGGTTTTGGAGTGAAACTTTGTTGAGGTGAGGTGGTGCCACCTATGTTTAAGTGCTTGTTTATGGATGAGAAGTAGGTGTACTAATAGTAAGTGAGAGTAAGGAGTGGATTCCTCCTGCTTCTGGTTTCCTCACACCTCCTTGGCTTCCTGGTCAGTGTCCTTTGACAATGTGTTTTCTGTTCCTT
Organism: Dicrostonyx torquatus; assembly: GCA_028555095.1. Taxonomy (NCBI): domain Eukaryota; kingdom Metazoa; phylum Chordata; class Mammalia; order Rodentia; family Cricetidae; genus Dicrostonyx; species Dicrostonyx torquatus. Next base: position 7,239,517 of record JAQHUG010000009.1, on the reverse strand, counting down.
ACTTCTGAACCTTGGGAGTCTCTGGGCTTGGTTTCATTTCTAGATATGATCTCTTTGAGCCTGGTAGTTAAATCTTATGCCTCCTAAATCTCCAGTCTGGACTGGAATGTGCACCTAAACTCCAGGTTACCTCACGATGTGTCACCGTGACATTCCATAAATCCTTCACAAGTCACTGTGTCCAAAGTAGAATAATTTGAATAAGATGAATTTCTCTGTGTCCAAAGTAGAATATTGAATTTCTCTCTTAATCTCCTATCCCTGTGCTCCTCTTAATTCAGAATTTCCAATTTAAAATTTTGTTTTCATTTAATTTCTTATCTAGAAGTTTTCTTTGAGTCCTTTCACCTTATGGACTTACTTTCTAAATCTTAGACTTTATTAGCGCATCTGCCCGTGCTATTTTAATAGAATGCTCTCTCCCGCCACGCTAACCAGACTTGGCCTCTACCTGGTCTCCATGTCCTTCTCATCTCTAACCACAGGCACAAAGATCTTGTAATATACGAAAATCATCACATCTCTGTTTTAATTAACATCTTGCCATGAAGATGTTCTCACTGTGACTTGCAGGGTTCTCCATACCTTGGTAACTCACATCTTTCAAAAGGCATCTCCCCTTCCCCCTTCTCATTTTGTCTACCCTAGTACATGGCCTTGCCTGTGTTTCCTCCACACACTCAGCTTCTTGGTTGTTTTCACTGGTCATTCCACCTCTTTTCAACTAGTCAGGCCTTTGCTTACTTGTTCCCACGCTGAACAGCCTTCAGAACACAGTGACCTAACCTGGATCCCACACATGCATTTCCTGTTTCATTACAGCTTTTTAACATTTTTTATTAGCCTGCCCATTTTCTGTCCTTTACGTTATAAACTTGATGAAACTAGAGCCTACCCTAATCTTGTTTCTCGTCCTGTCTAGAATGTTTGTCACAGAATAGGGATTAAGTAAGTAGTTATTTATTGAATAAAGATAGATAAATGTAAGATCTCACTAGAATAATTGGAAAAATTCTGAAGATTTGGCATTGAGATGACTCTAGGCTTATAGAGCTAGACCATGGAAAGGCCTGTAGCAGAAAATAATACAAAAGTAGGGAATAGTAATGCTTTTATTTGATAAAGTTGCATTTTCTACCACTACTTATGTTTAATCAAATCATATTGATCGGATGAGTCAGAAAAGTGTCAGTCAAAATACATCTTTTTACTTGCTCACTTGGATAAAATTTTAAAACTCAGTATTTTAATTTAGTTTAGGAAAGAAAACAAAGTAAACAACCCAATAAAGAAAGAGAATACTGTTTCATGTATGCCACAGTCGCTTCATGATTTATGACAGAAACACCCCTTCCTGTTACTAAGGCTATCTCCAGCTCAAGAAGACAATGAAAGTAGACATTGGAATGGTACATTAGAAATTGTTCTAGTTAATAATTATTGTATCAATATTTTATTGTACATAATTTATAAATTAAATTTCATCATGGGCATGTATGTATGTCATGTTATCTATAGCTTGAGATATCCACTGGAATTTTTGGCATGCCCCCTCTGATAAAACAGGACTACTGTTCACATGCACAATACAGTGCTATGTGGCAAACACATGAGGATCATGCTGAGTTAGAAAGGGCCATTCTGTGCTTTCTTAATGAATTTGAGGCCTGCTCCACAGGAGGGAATCTATTCCTAGTACTCTAAACCTGGTCAAAAGCCCATAGCTGGCAAGGCTATAGGCCCTCAGAGAGAACTTACTTGTTCTGCTAAACGGACATAGTGTCAAACTGCCTTTAGAATGTTTCTGCTTATACACATGGACTCGTGTGTTGAGCCTTGGGCCGACAAGCTTCTGTTTGCACTGGCTGTTAATGCAGAGACTCATACTTGGTCCAAGTATTGGAAGTAAGTGACCATTCACTAATGGTCAGCCCTAAACAAGACATCTATTTGAACACACACACACACACACAGCTGGTCGCCGTGTGGAAGTAAGTGTTGAGCCCTAGACAAGACATCACAGCATTGCAGAAGAGAAGGGTGAAAAGAGCGTAAGAGCCGATAGATGAGGAATGCTGTAAACTGCTCTTTTGGACATGACATGGCTTTGCACGCACAGCAGCTAGGGTTGCTTGCACAAGTCTGGCAAAAATCTCTCAACATTCTGTGTTGGGTAGGGTTCTTTAGTCCCCTTTTCTCCCAGAGGAGCTGTGGTAGTTAGTGGTTGCCAACAAAGGAGTGTTATTTTCATCAGTAGTGTAGCCATTGCCCGTGCTCCAATAAAACAACCCTTTCTAACACTAAGCACCCTCATTAACTGCCCCCTTCCCCTGTCTCTTTCTCCTCTCTCACACATACAAATAAAAGGACATTAAAAATAGGAGTGGACCTTATTGAAAAGAAGGGGTTTGTCAAGGGGTGGTGGCGCATGCCTTTAATCCCAGTACTATGAAGGCAGAGGCAGGCAGATATCTGTGAGTTCAAAGCCAGCCTGGTCTACAGAGTGAGCTTCAAGACAGGTTTCTAAGCAACAGAGAAACCCTGTCTCAAAAAAAGAAAAAAAGAAGGAAGAAAGAAAGAGAAAAAAGAAAAGAAAGAAAAAGAAGATAAAAGAAAAGGTTCATCAGGGGAAGGGGGCAAGAGAAGAATTGGGAATGAAAAAATGGCCAAAACACATTATATACACATATGAAATTGTCAAAGAATAAAAGAAATTACAGGAAAAAAGAAATTGTCTTGTTCTAATTTGGTCTTGGGAAATGCCATAGGTAAAGAATTAGTGAACAGCCAAGTAGGGCACTTCCAACTTTCTTTCAGTGGGCACAAATGTTTCTGGTTGGTCCCTCTCAGGCCTGTTATAGGCTTCAAAATCTAGGGTCTTTGTGTTCTAGGACAGCCTGGGTTCACTGGCAAGAGTAAACTTGATATAGAACAGAGCCTGAACCTGTGCTGTCTGTCTTGGGCTGCTGCAGGTGCCAATCCTGTGGGGAACTCTGATGAGGCGCCATCAGCCTCTGCCCCTCTGCTAATGGCTGTGGTACCTGAGCACTCCTTCTCCCCCAAGAGACCCTGTTTGCTCCTCACCTCTGTATGGCTGACAACACGGCCCTGCCTTTTACTGGCTTCCAGATCTGCACTTCTGTTTTCATTGCTTTGGTTTTTGTTGTTGTTGTTAACAACATTTATTATTTGTCATTTTATATCGAACATCCCGACATCTGCATCATGACTTAACAGTTCCCCAGGGGGTTACAGGGTGTCCATTTCAACAGTGTGGTGCTGGGGTTTGATTTCCACACAAACACAGGCAGCAGTTGGTGGGGGCGAGGAGATGGCACAACAGGAGTATTTCTCAACCCTTTGTCAAAGAAAAGATGATAGAACATTCTGAGTCACTGAATATGTGCAAATGAGGCCACTAAAATAAGCACCATACTGTGAGCTCTTACTTAAGGAAAGAGCAACAGAAAGACATGGGTAAATAAAGGGACATGTCCTGGTGCAGCGGGGAGAAGAAGGCTTACTATTGTGAATGCCCCCAGCCCTAGATCCAGTTGATATTCAAAGGGAACTATGTCCAATCACAAATCATTTTTCTGTTCAGAAAGACAGGCTAGCACCTCTGGGAAGAGATCATGAAGAGACTGGTCACCCCTGAGCCCTCGTTCTGTGTGCCGGAGCATGTAAACCAGCGAAACTAAGGTCAGAAGAGAGTGGATTGCGTTCCATGGAAGTAAAGGGCCTGGTTGCCATGAAGTACTGATAAAGCCAAATGACCACAGACTACAGACCTGCTAAGAGGACCCTAGCAGAGGCTAGAGCAGGGAGACCCAGAGCCTCCTCAGCTGAGGCACAGTGGGTATAGGAAGTCTGGAAGGAAACGGAGTCCTCACAGACCTTCATTTAATGGCATAATTTAAAAAGAAAAATATAATCAAATGCTAGGTACCGGTCACAATAAATACCATGCCATTTATGGTCACCCAACAGCATCCAAAGTTGCCACGGTGTTTCCAGCTAAACATGAGATCTTCCCATGTTTACACATGTGCACACCAGAAAAGGCCCTTTGACACAGCTGACATCCAACAGGAACAAAAGGGGCCTGGCCCTAACCTAAAGATGCTGATGAAGTGAGTAGAAGCAGAAACTTCACAAACTGGCGGCAGCTTTCCTGTAACCTGCTTTGACCTAAAGAAGAGGAGCCAGACTCTCACTCCAGAGATGGTGGGTGGCCAGGTCTAACCCTGACCACATACTTTGGTCCTGCTCATCCTATAGTTGGTGGGCAATTCACACCAGCTAGGGAACGTGAGCTGGTGAGGGAAGAAAGGGTCACTTTTCATCTATTAACTCTTCATTTATAGTTTAATTTCAAATGTACCTTCAGTGCCTCAGATACAATTTAATGTTAAATCTTAAAGGCCCCCCGAAACAGAATTATTCCTTATTTTTTAGTGTCCTCATCTTCTTATAGTTAGTTTCCCTCAATTACCCATTTAGCCCCAACTTTAAAGTCCACAGACTTCATCAGATCATCTGTGCTAATGGACTTGGGCCTTTCTAGAGGGAAGCATTGTACCGGCACACCCAGTACCCTCGGCCCTCTGAACAGGACTCTGTAATAATTCATCTCCATCATGCCACAGGACAGGAGCAGCACCCCACTGTGAGCATCTATGCTGGGCCAAGGATTCTTGGCCTTCCCTTGCTCTAAGAGGATATTGGACACAATCTTGTATAGCTGAACAAGCAGCTTTAGCATGGGGTCATTAGGCAGATGTTTCAGAGCAACCTCTGTCTGGCAGGAATATTGTGGATCAGTCTTCCTTAGTACTGTATGACCATATCCTGGGACATCTTGTCCTTAGTTGATGTATTCCAGATGCAGTATCATAACTTCTCTTCGACACATCTTTGCCAACTTCCTTCTGTAGCTGTGTTAGCCAGACAAGCACTTCCTGATTTGCTAGTCCACGTAGAGGCCGTGGCTGCCCATTTGTGGTTGCTGCGAAGGACAGGTAACGGTCTGAGAGGGCACTGGCTCCACTTACATCAACACCCTCACGGTCACTGTGCACGCTGAGGTACAAATGCTTAAGTTCGGTGAACTGAGCATCAGTATAGCCTCACATGCTGGTAAGAATATGGGACCAGTCCAGTTTAGAGTCATTGGCCCCAATGCTGCTGCCTTCATGGTAAAGATTCCAGTTGGCCTTTGCTGCAACACAAGGTAGTTTTGCAGGCAGGTGTATACAGTCTTCATAAATCAACTCCCAACTTAGTTCCGTTGATTCACTTTGCCTATGCCCAGGCAAAGTCACTTTCACTGTTGAGGGCTGTGATGGCTGCACTGAGCTAAGACATGGTGTCCAGATTAGTAGGAAAGTTGTATAGTATGGTGACCACATGAGCAGGCAGAGATTCCATTTTTGCCCATTCTTGTAAGAGCCAAGATACCTGTTCCATTGTTCACATCTATCTAGTTACCAGCAGTCAAGATAAGCCCTCATGTAGGGGTTCTT
>JAQHUG010000009.1:7195977-7226438 GCA_028555095.1 Dicrostonyx torquatus | reverse complement strand
GGCTTTTGATAGGGCAGGACTTAGATAGGCGGGGAAAAGAGAAGAGGACACTGGGAAGAAGACTGAGTCAGGGCCAGACACCATGATGCTCCAGCCTGAGATGGATGCAGGTTAGAATCTTCCGATAAGTCACCACCTCACGGTGACACACAGATTTCTAAATATGGGTTAGACTAATATGTATAAGAGGTTAAAACTAATGGGCCAGGCAGAATTTAAATAAATACAGTTTGTGTGTAATCATTTCGGGTATAAACTAGCTGTGCCGTGGCCCAGAGCCAGGCGCTGGAAACAGCTGTGCTCCTCTCAGGTGCTGGAAACACAGCCGCACTTATTACAACAATGAGTGACCCTCAAACAGCAGAATCACTGAAAGTCCCACCCAACAGAGGTACATATTGCATCATAGACAGCTTCCAGAAAGCTGAGTGAACTTGAATTTCCCCCTCAGTTAACCTTCTACTTCCCATATAATCCAGCACTGCTCTAGACTGCACAAGACTGGATAAGAATCACATACAGCCTGAGCCAATGAGTAGTGGGAATCTCAAGTGAAGATTTAATGACCCTCTCCATCCCCTCCTATGAACAACTATAACTGGCTCTCTCTTGGGAGGGTCTCCTGTGGTAATCACAGTTGCTCTGACTTCAAGATGGGAAAGAGCCATGCTATGCCCAGAGGGCAGTGTCCCAGTATTTATTGTTGTTGTTTGTTTGTTTTGTTTTCCTCATCGCTGATATCAAATCCCTGACAGAGAACAACTTAAGGAAGGATTTATTGGGAAGGCATTGAGGCAGAACTATGGGACATTTTATATACATTCAGGAAGGTACAGAAAATAGAAATGGACTATCAAACCAAGACCCATCTCACGCTGGCACCAAATATTCAATCACTTGAGCCTATTGGAGATATTTCACATTCAAAATCCAACATTATGCCCCTGACGCCCCTGGGTTCATGGCTGTCTCATAAGGAGACATGCTTTCAGTTCAGCTTCAGAAGTGCCATCATGTTTAATAGAATCAACACCATTTCAAAATATGAAGTTTCTTCTGAAACTTAAGACCACCTTCTAATCATGAGTTCCTATAAAACAAAAAAAATCAAGATTCCAGTTTGTAATGGTTAAGTTAGCTTTCCTATTAGTTAGTTTTCTATTGCTGTGATGAATGCCATGACTAAAAGAAACTTGGGGAGGAAAGTGTTTATTTCATCTTACACATCTAAGTAATAGCCCATCAGTGAACAAAATTCAAAGCAGGAACCTGGAGGCAGGAACTGGAGCAGAGGCCATTGAGGAGTGTTACTTACTAGTTTTCTCAGTCTGCTTCCTTACACCATCCAGGATCACCTGCCTAGAGGTAGCATCCAAAGCTGGGCTCTCTCACATTAATCATCAATGAAAAAAATGCACTACAGACTTGCCCACAGGCCAATACAATGTAAGAATTCTCAATTAAAATTTCTTTTCCCCAGATGATCCTTGCTTGTATCAAGTTGTCATAAAAACTAGTCACCATAATATCATTAGGCAAACTATCCATTCCCAGAAGGAGGAGTGGAGACCTAGGCAGGAAAGATTGGTTTAAATCAATGTCAAAACTCAGCAGAACAAGTGCCACATCCTGGAGCTCCATGCATGCATAAAGAGTTCATGGTGGAATAGTCTGGACTCCAAAGGGCATGGGTAGCTCAGCTTCCAGCTCTGTAACCTTCAGAGCAGATAGCCTGTCTTTGGAGCCAGTTCCAGTCTGTGCCAGCAGTGTTTCTTAGTGGACATCCTGTGATCTCTGCATCCCCAACATCTTCAGGTCTCCATGCATCTCCAACATGAAATGTTAACTTTATTGCATCAAAAGATAGCCTCTCAGTAACTCCAATATTGCCACATATTACCTAGTTTCAATGGCTCTCTGGAACTGTCTCGCAAACTCAATGACCCCCTTGATCTTGCATCTTTTGTGTTTGCAAAGCCAGGACTGTTGAAGAAGCCCACCTGGCTGCTTGTTCATTTCCCAGCCACCTAGACCCCCAAAATAATCACACAGAAACTGTATTAATTAAATCATTGCTTGACCCATTAATTCTAGCTTCTTATTGGCTAACTCTTACATATTAATTTAACCCATTTCTATTAATCTGTGTATCAGCACGTGGCTGTGGTTTACCAGGTAAACTTTCAGCATCTGTCTCAGGCAGGGCTGCATGGCTTATCTCTGACTCCACCCTTCTTTCTCCCAACATTCAGCCTAGCTTTCCATGCCTAACTAAGTACTGCCCTGCTATAGGTCCAAAGCAGTTTTCTTTATTAATCAATGGTAATCACAGCATACAGAGGGAAATTCCACATGGCAGGACCTTGTGTGTTGGGAGCACAGCATGAAGGCCCTTGTGCCTACAGATATCCAGAAATATCAGGAATCTTTAGCACACAGGATTGTCAAAGGAATGGACATAAAACCTGTTTCTCCATCCTAAAGTCTAGTTATTGGAGGTGATTAATTACCTGGTGATCTGCGTCATCTGTTGGGCCAGGCTGTATCAAGCTCTTACAACCAAGACTGAGGTGGATAGTAATCTAAATGATCCATATAGCCAGGGGCTCCTCTGAGTTCTAACAACCAGGACCAGAGGTGGCTAATAGGTCAAATGACCTTTTCACTATATGACAGAGAGCAGGCTATGTCCTTGCCTAGGCCATGAAGCTAATGCACATTGTACACCTCGAGAACCCATATTTTTAGAAGAAGTGACATGTACCCTGACTTGAACTTCAATGTAATTATACTTCTGTGTGCACCTGGGATTGATTGTTTTATACCAGGAAACTTTTCCCCCCAAATTATACTGTTTTTAAATGTTCTGGGGATAGATGCCTGGCATCAGACTCTCTAGAAGGTTTGATCCAAGTTGAAGATGTCAACCGAGTTTTCATTTTCTCCTCTTCGTGGTCCATTTCCCTGTTTGACACTGGCAGAGAAACCCTTACTTGTGGATAATGCTGACTACTTCTGTTGCCAGAGTAATATGTGGCCAGGCCCCTTGGATTGCCTCAGTGGTTTGTTGCCTGAGTCTTCTGTCCTGCCCAGTTCCCGCAGTCATTAAGTCCCAAAGAAATCACACAGAGGTCTACATTAGTTATAAACTGATTGGCCCATTAACTCAGGTTTCATATTAACTCTTATAACTTATATTAGCCCATTATTCTTCTCTGTGTTAGCCATGTGGCTCGGTACCTTATTCAGCAAGGCAGTCACATCTTGCTTCTTCTGTGGTAGGGTCAGGACTGCAGAGGAATGGGCTTTCCTCTTCTCATAATTCTCCTGTTCTCATTGACCCGCCTCTACTTCCTGTCTGGTTGTCCCACCTATACTTCCTGCCTGGCTACAGGCCAATCAGTGTTTATTTAAAATATAATTGACAGAATACAGACCATTGCACCACACCACTGTGATTGTTTCTTTTCTCTCTCTCTTTCTTCCTTTCTTTCTTTTTTTCTTCCCTTTGGTTTTTTGAGACAGGGTTTCTTTGCTTGACTGTCCTTTAGCTCACTTTGTAGATCAGGTTGGCCTTGAACTCATAGATCCACCTGCCTCTGCCTCCTGAGTGTTGAATTAAAGGTGTGCACCACCGCCATTTAAATGGTTGTTTTCAAGCAGTGATTCCCTTCTGTGACATTCTCAGTTTCTTCTGTTCTCTCCTTTCAGATAAATTTGTGTTTTCCTAATATGGACTCCTTGCTGTGTGCTTTGTGTCTTCAGCATACTTTTCCTGTTAGCCCAGTGCCGAACACAATGTTTTTCTTTAATGGTGCTATGTCTTTTTTATATGTATGTGTAAGTACATGTGTGTGCATGTGCGTAGTGTATACCACAGAACACAAGTGGATGACAGAGGACAACTTTGTGAGATAGTTCTTTCCTTCTACTTTTACTCAGGTTCTAAGTATTGAACTCAGAACTGTTGAACTTTATGCTGTGAGCACCTTTCTCTGCTGAGCTATTTCATTGTTCCCCACCTTAGTTTTTGAAGGAAGGATTTTTTACTGACTTAGGTAAACTGCCTAGCCAGTGAGTCCCAGGGACTCATCTGCCGCCACCCATCAGCACTGTTTGAAGATGTATGCCTCTATGCTTGACTTTTAGGTGGGTACTGGGGGTACACACTCAGGTCCTCATGCTTCTATGCCTAGTTCTTTACTGAATGAGCCACCTTTCAGCCCTATTAATGCTGCTGATCTTATTAACAAGTGTAGGTCCTTTGTAGTCACCTTCTCTGCAGTTTAAAGCTCTCTCCTTTCACCACAAAATCTTGTTTCTTTCCATTACACTTGTGGATCTCCCTCACTCTGGACTTGGGGAACAGCAGTAGTAAGCAGTAACTATGACAACAGCCTGAATGCTCACTGCTGTTGACATTTCATTGCTCAACAATCTGATCTGTTCACTTTTTAATTCAGCCTCAAATTCACAGGGCATAGACTCAGCTTACAGTACTCCAAGGCTCCTTGTGCACAGTTCCCAATGCTTCCACCACCCAGCCTCCCCGACCTCTGTTTCTAATCTCAAGGCCTGCCCCCAGCAGCCCATCTTCTTCCAGCTAGTACCACCTTAAGGGCCACCTTTAGCAGAAGCCAAGTGTTCATGAGACTATGAAAAACATTATCAACCATACCAAATCATCACCCTGAATTTTATATTTGTTATGTTTTAAGACAGAATCTTTTTGTATAGCTGAGGTTGGCCTCAATCTAACCCTCTGAAACCCAGATTCAGTGTTTTCTTTTATAGACTGCTTTGGTCATGGTGTTTTATGACAGAAATAAAAAGTAATGAAGATACAACATGCCACTCTTAAATGCCATTCATAGCAATTCTTCTAATACCATATGTATATGGATGCCTCCTCCACACACACCAAACAAATTGGGTGTTCTGTAATTGAACTTAACTGTGACATGTCTACCTAGAGACAGTGTCAGATCCCATGAGTAGAGGGTTCAGCCCCTTTTCTTCATTCAGATCTTACTGGAAGTCGTATGTTGTTACCAATGCATCTGGCTGGCTGGCTGTGGTTCAGGGTCTCCATGACCTCCTCTTCCTGGTGGATTATTTTGCTAGAGTGGCTTGTTAATAAGAGACACAATGGGATGCAGATGAGCAACCCTATGAAGAGATCCACAGGGCAGGTCTGAAGGATTTCTGAGACCAGGAGTTTTTATCTCCACAGAGTTTGGGGTGTGCCTGCCACTCTCCTGGCAGGGGACATGTTTCCCATTCAGAATCCAAGGATCAGGAATGTTTGTTGTTTTTTCCACAGAAACTTCATCGCACAGCATGACTGATTACTAACTCAAGTTACAGTCTTTCTCCTTTCTCTGGAAAGTGTGTGTGTGTGTGTGTGTGTGTGTGTGTGTGTGTGTGTGTGTGCTTGTGCGGTTAGGCTTTTGATTGTAGCTCATTTCTGGGGAACTACTCTATCCACAGTCTCATCTAGAGTCACCTCATTAGAAAACAATGTGTTCCAGCCAAACAAACAATTCTACGGGCTTGAGCACTCCCATCTCTCAGGAAATTATAAAGGTTTTAGAAGTTTTAAGTTAGGAATCGAGGTCAAAGGGCAACTATTAGAGGAAAAGGTGTTCCGCCTCCATCTGCAGGAAGTTGCAAGGGCTTTCGGAACTCTGGGACAGGAACCAGAGGCACAGACTAACATACAAATTTCTTACTATTTTCAGTTCACCCATTGCAGTCAGCCCTGTTTTACTCAAATTCTAGGAATCACTGATCTTTTTGTTTTCATGATAGATTAGTTTTGTCTTTTTCTAGAATCTCATACGGATGGACTCACATAATATGTATGTATTTGTGTTTGGATTATTGTGTTTGTAAGATCTTTGAATACACACATGCACACCACACACACACACACACACACACACACACACCAGTGGTTCTCAACCTGTGGGTCACAACCCCTTTGGGGGTTGACCAACCTTCACAGGGGTCACCTAAGACCACCCGAAAACACAGACATTTGCATCATGATTCATAACAGTAGCAAAATTACAGTTATGAAGTAGCAATGAAAATAATTTTATGTTTGGGGCTCATCACAATAGGAGGAAATGCATTAAAGGGTCACATCACTGGGAAGGCTGAGAACCACTGTAATAGACCATTAATTTTCTTAGTTGTTGGGTTTCCAATTGGCTAAACTTACCACACTTATTTATCTGTTCTACTGTTGATAAATCCTATGTTGTTTTCTGCTTGAGCTAGGAGGGACAGCACTGCTGTAGATATTCGTATATATACTGTCTTAATATGGATGGCCTTTCTCTTGGACAAATACTGAGAACTGAAAATTTTGGGCCTGCTGCTATTTCAGAGCTTTGGAAGAATGTGTGCAGCTGTCCTGCAATGCTTTATCCTCTTTCATTTCATCACAACTGTTTCTTACCATGCACTTAAAAGAGCTCAGAGAAAAAGAAAGGGCTTAACAATGGGAGACATAACTTTGTTTTTCTCTTTGGTGCTGTTCTTATTTGAAACACATTTGGCTTTCTTTTTCCTTTCTGAGAGAGACGAATATCTTGGAGAAACAAAATAGTTATCTGATCCTGAAGCAAGAGGAAGAGAAGAATATGTTAATGGCTTTCTAGGCTAATGGATGAGCTTTTCCACTAAAGAAGACCTTCTGTTTATTCCTTTACTCAGAGATTTGGATTCATCCTAGCTCAGCCTTAATGGCCCAATCCTTTGTCGACTTCTCAAAGTAGGGCCAACAATTATTCCATTTACTTCACTCACCTTTCCTTTTGGCACTGGGTTGTTTATAGCCATTTATATTTTCCTGATTAGTTGGTAAGTATCTCCCTTTCTACACATGAGGAACCAAGACTCTTTTATCCCGGGCCTAGCAGTAGAACTCAAAAGCATTTGCATGAATATGCAAATGAATAACTGGAGAACAGGATTGCCAAGCCAACAGTTGAGGTTCTATGAGTGAAGTAAAAACCTGCATCTGTTTGTCATTTGCCATCTCCTCCAAGGAGCAGGGCAAACAGACTGAATCAACAAAGCTGAGCTCATTAACTTATTATTGTAAAGAAAGCACCACTTTGGAAGACTCTTGGGCTCTTAGAAGGAAAGGACCAAGGGTGAATAGGACTAAAGATTCAGATCTGGTTTTGGGCTTAAGGCTGACCTTTCAATATGGAGAGTCAAATGGCAAAATTCATAGTTAATGGCTTAGATGAGACGCACACACTAAAAGTGGTGGGCTCTAGACCAAGTCATACTTTGATAAAATCTGTCTTAGAGAACCATCTGCTGACCTGAGGAAGGGAGCTAGTTTAATACTCCATTATTTGGGGGAAAGAACATCCTATTGTCCAAGGAGTTCCTGAAGAAAATGTACAAGTTATTTTCCGAATAAAATTTCTTGAAACTGTAAAGCCATATTGATAAACACTTGGTTCTTTAGTTGTCATACTTAGGACAGTTCATCAGTATCCAAACCCAGCTCCCCAAAACTGCATAATTGCTGATATTCATTTTTAAATCGGACAAGACTGTAGACATGATGACACCACCAACTGTTGTACCCCATCTTCTCATAAAGGAAAATAATAACATCTCAGTGGTGCGTCCAAGAATCAAGATATCGAATTTGTTGGGTTTTTGTTTGTTTTTGAGATAAGATTTCACACTACCCCTAATTGATCTAGAACTCACTATATGTCAAAATTTAGGATTTCTATTCCTAGGAAGAGACACCATGACCATGGTAACTCTTATAAAGGAAAACATTTAAATTGGGCTGGCTTACAACTCAGAGGTGCAGTTCATTATCATCATGGCGGGAGGCATGGCAACATGAAGGCAGATATCGTGCTGAAGAGGTAGCTGAGAGTTCTACTTCTTGATCCTCAAGCAACAGAAAGTGAACTGTGTCCCACACTGGGCATAGCTTGAGCATATGAGATCTCAAAGCCTATCTCCATAGTGACACACTTCCTCCAACAAGGCCACACCTCCTAATAGTGCCATTCCCTATAAGTAAAGCATCTAAGCACAAGTCTATGGGGGCCATATTTATTCAACTACTACACTATATAAACCATTCTAGCCTCAAATTCACAGAGATCCACCTGCCTATGCTTCCCAAGAGCTGGGATCAAAAGCATGTACCACCACACCCTGTAGATATTTTTGGTTTTTAAGAAAATATCTTGCCAAGCGGTGGTGTTGCATGTATAATGGTGATTAATCCCATCACTTGGAAGACAGGGCTTGGTGGATCTCTGTGGGTTCAAGGCCAGCCTGTTCTAAACAGTGAGTTCCAGAACAGCCAGGGTTATACAGAGAAGCCCTGTACTAAGAAGAAAAGAAATAGCTTCTGAAGAAAATATCTTACCATGTAGCCCAAGGTTTCCTGAGATTTACCTTCCTCCTGCTTCCCTGCTCCCAAGTGCTTGGAGACTTCAGCCACATGACACCTCATCTGGCAAGATGTGTGATTGTGGGTTTCTACCCTTTCCTTGACTTCAGCTTCTCAAAAATCTTTGGCTAAAGACAAACGTTTGCCTCTCTACCCTCAAATCTGCTAGGAACAGAAATGTAAGGACATACAAATAGTGTGCAACCGTGACAGCAGAAGTCTCTAATTTATTCTGTTAGCAGCAGTAGTTTCATCGCAATTAAGGTTGTACAGGGGTCAGCATAGCTCTTTTGTTGCCAGTATAAGGACAGATGAGATCTTCACAGCACTTTCTGGACTTGGGGGACATCACAGTCTAAGTTAAATAGGATTAGGGACTTGAGACAAAGGAAAACAGTAAGAGTTACACAGAGACAGTTATGTAACAAAATCCACTTGTTTCCCCACCTGCTGTTTGCCCAGCCACATTCACCTGGCTGACATAGAACACAGAACCAGTCCATAAGCATTCCAAAGTCTTCATTGCCTGCACGCTATGCATGACTGGCAGTCAAGACTTGCCACACCAGTGTTGAAGGAAGCGTGCCGAGGCTTGTGCAATTTCTGACAGCACTTGTACGGTGAGTAGGGACATAGGAAACATTCTAATCACGGAAAATAAACATCTCACCTCCAAATGGCTACACTCCGGCAAACACCGTGGAACAAAGACTGAGTATTGTGAACAGAGCCAAGAATTTCCCAAAAGGGAGGGTGGGGTTTGGCAAGGGTTTTCTTCTCTTCCCTTGCATAATACCGTCATATCATCTGGGGGTAGTATGTGTGGAAAGAAGCCTTTAGAAAGATGGCTGTGCCACAATTTATGGTTTCCCGCACCAACTAAGTCTTTGCCGTATGATGTACAGCCCAGCAAGAATGGTTTCTTCTTCCCCTTTTAAATGTTTCCTTTTCTGTTCATAAAGTATTTGGCCATAATACTTAAATTAAATAAACCTCCCAAGCACTGGGAACTTACCTCTTTCTCCCCTCAACCTTTACTGCCCATGGCCCACTTTGAGCTCTTCAAGCCTTTTCTTCTGGTCTATACATTCATTAGCTTGCATTCTCCTTGGATGCATCCATTTTAAATCCTGTGTGCCAACCCTCTACAGCATTATGTAAAGATATCACACCTCTGTAGGTCTCTTTCTGTTTCCCTTTCTCCCTGGTCTGATATGTACCACAGATCCATTGCAGTTCTCATCTGAACTGCAACCCACAGAATCACTTAAGGACGCTGGTTTTCTTCCTTGTGCATTGCCTCATTTTGCTTTTCAGTTGCAGTTTTGTGTTTTCCCCCACCAAATCTTCCAAAACATCTAATATATCATGTGATTTAATCTTTCCATTCTCTCCAACGTGGGCCTCCCTGCCAGGGCCCTCCACCTTCCTGATTTCTTGTAGTTTTGAAGAATGTTGTGTGATGGTCCCTCCCTCATCTCCTGTGAATTTCCCTTTTCTGGAATGTTGTCTTCTATTTTCTTTTATTCTCACTGCTGTAGGATTGTGTACTTATAGTTTCCATGAGAAAGAATACATGGGAAGCATTACCTTCCAATTTAAGGAATAAGCATGTTCCCATATTTATACTCTAGCCATATATAGACTCCTGACTGAAATTCAGCAGCTCATCTCTCAGCATATTGTGTTGTGACTAGTCTAACCTTTTTTGACCATGTTACTTCTCTCTTTCCTTTTGGATGATTTTAGAATGTCCTCTTTATTTCAGCGAGCATCAAAATGCTAGTTACTTGGTAGACCTTTTGGATCTTGGCATGCTTGTCAACTACAGAAATGTTCTTTTATTGTTTCTTTGATGACTTCTTTCCCTCTCTATTCTGTAACAATCAGAAATAACTATCATTAGATCTTGAATTATCTCTACTATCTAAGGTGTTAATTTCTCTTTTGAGAATTTTTTATCCATTAGTTTTTTTTAACTCTAAGATTTCAGCTATTTTATTTTTTTCAAACTCCTACTGATACTTTAAAATTGGCATTTCTTTAAAATTGTTGAGAGGGAGGGTAGAGATCTCTCGTGATTAAGAGCACTTGCTGCCCTTGCAGAAGAGCTGGGTCTAGTTCTTAGCACCCACATGGTATTTTACAACCACCCATAATTCCAGTCCCAGGGAATTCAGCGCTTCCTTCCATCCTCTGTTGGCACCAGGCATGCATGTGGTACACATACATATGCACAGGCAAAATATTTGTAAAATAAATAAATCTTTAGAAGTAAAAAAATAAGTAAAATAGAAGTGTGTAGGTGCTGGAGAGATGCCTCAACAGTTAAGAGTACTTGTTCTTTCAGGGGACCTGGGTTCAGTTCCCAGCCCCTACATGGTAGCTATAGCCATGTGTGACTCTTTTTTTTAGATGATCTGACACAATTTTCTAACCATTGAGGGCACAAGGCATGCATATGGTTGTGACTCATACACTTGAAATAAATATAAAAATTTTAATGAATATAAGTTCTTGTATCTAAACTAATATTTTTATAGTATTTCATTGTTTACTTTTCTTTGTTGTATTTGTATATAGATATAGTTAACAAAATATAACTAATATATTAAACCTACAATGTCATGGATAGTATTGCTGAAACAAGCTACACAAATGAGGTGAGTTAAGTAAAAACATATTAAGTTGTGAGGGTCTGAATGTGAAGGATCTCTCACAGGTTCATGTGCTAAAGGTTTGGTCTCCAGCAAGTGGTGCTATTTGGGGAGAAAAGTAGGAGGTGAAACCTAATTGGAAAAGGTAAGTAGGTCACTGACTTGGTAGTGCCTTGGAAAGATAAACGTCTTGTTTCCTTCCGATTCTTCCTCCCACACTCTGTCTCTCGTTCACAGGGAGGTGGGTCATTTTGCTTCACCAAATGCTGTTCTCATGATGTTCTGCCTCACGCTATATACACAGGCTGGTAAGCAACAAAGCTGAATGAAATCAAGAGACAAGAAAAATTCTTCATCCTTTCAATTCTTTTGTTGTGTTCTTTTGATCTCCTACTGAATTGGGAGTCCACTAATGAGCTAGACGGGCTGACCACTGAGCTCCATGCACTCACTTGTTCCTGCCACCCTCCTCACCAGTACTGGGATTACAGAAACTTGTTGGATGCTTGACTTTTACTTGGGTGTTGGGGATCCGAACTGAGGTCCTTGTGCTTGTGTGGTAGGAATTTTATCAGTGGAACTATCTTCCCAGCCAGGAAAAAAAAAACTTAGAAAATCCTCATTGAGTCTATAAATCTGCTATAACTTTTAAATTACTGCAGTGAACACACACATGACAGATTTTAATTTTCCTTTCATTTTAGATACTCTAGTCTGTGTGTCAGCACATCTTTGAGATACAATATAGACAGGCTGGTACCCTGTGGTTGCTCGGCCCACTGGAGGAGCTACTAGGTATAGGGACTATTTGAGATGAAGTTTGTTGTAATTAAACAAGATATTCAGTTTCGCATTTATATCTCAAGTGCTTGTGAATCACATGCAGCTACTAGCTACAGTGCTAGAGACAAAAATGTAGGACATATTATCACCAAAACTTTCATTAGTAACAAAACAGCACATAAAGTCAGCTTTGGTTACAAAGCCTACTTTGAATTGAAAAAAAAAAACCCTAAACATTTAAATACACCAAAACTGACTTTTTCATGCTTATATAATTGAATTATTACACAAAAATATATGAAAATAGGTGCCATGACAGTCATGGCACAAACACAACTCCATAAGTTCCTCCTCTCCCCTCAAATTCAATAGAGACATTCCTTTTAAAATTTCCAAAAATGCTGTATAAGCGGAATCATGGGATATGTAACCTAATTGATAAACATCTGTTATTTCTAGAGGTATTTTGAAGACTTCGAGTGTATTCTGCATTGACTGTCATGTTACATATGCAGGCGCTTCTTTCCAGTGTCAGAATTTTGGTGACAGTCTACTGAGATATTAGAGTTCAGTTATGTGGGACAAAGGTACAATATTATCTTTCCTTTTTTCATTTCTATTTTCATGCTTTCTGTCCTATGACACTATCCATAAATCATGACCTGATGAAATGTCACATCACAGGATGGTCTTAACAACCCTTTGTAAAATACTAACTGTACTAAAATCAAAAGCAATGTTCTAAAAAAAAGTTATAATGTTTGAATCACTTGCTCCATGTGCTTGGGGACAAATATTGCTGCTTTAGCACTTGTAATGATGAGATGGGCCTAGAACCAGAGGCCCTGCAGGGCACCTGATGGCAGCAAGAAGAGCATCTGCCCCAGCAGAGAGACAACTGTGGAGCCAAGGAAGAAGGGGGTTGGTTGATTCTGTGCCCCTCAAGGCTTCAGGAATCAAACGACACTGAGGTTCCATCATCTGTTTATGGGAAACCACCCTCTCACCACTGACTGCTCCCTCATGGTGTTTTCAAACAGATGAGCCCACACAAATGACAGGCTGAAGTTAACCCTGTTTCTCTAATTGAGGACTGTCAAAAATACCAACATGCAGGAGGTGGTGGGGCTCGGGTGTTTTGCATGCCAAGGTTGCTGCTCTCATATCATACACTTAATCTGTCATGACTCCAGAATTGTCCTAGAGAATAAGAAGGTGGATGAGGCTATAATTCCTCTGGGCTATCCTAACTCACGTGTTAGGTGCCATTAAACTGGCTAGAAAACAGGAAACAACAAAGATGCTCAGAGCCAAAAATAAAGTTCTGGTGCCATGTCAGGAAATTCTGGGGACTCAAACGAAGTCTTTTAATTATGACTGAGCAGCTGTAATGCACCTACAGTAGAGCAGACCTAGAATCTCTTGGTATGCACTTCACTCCCTCCAGGCCTTAGGAGCCAAAAAGTCACATTTGAGTGAGTAGGGGAAAATATAAGCCAAGACAAAATTTTCATCTCTAGGTCAGAAGTTGTTGGTAGGGACTTGATTTGTTATTTTGTTCATCAATCAATATGAACATTTTACCAGAGCAGAACTTTTGATATGGTAGTCATTTCAGTTTAAAATGCAAAGTAACTTTTATTTCTTATGAGTAAGTCAACATGCCAATGTTGAATAAAAGGTAGAGACACAGAAAAACAAACACATTAGTGTGCATCTAGAAGTCCAGGGCCCCTCAATATTGTCAGCTCCCTGACATTTGGGGCTCGATGAGTCTTTGTTAAGGAGGAATGCCTGTGCCTGGGTGTGTGCTCATCAGCATTTCTGGCCCTTCCCCATCAAATACTAGTTACAACTCTCTCTTCACTTAACTGTTCCATCTGGGACAACCAGAAATGATGTCAGGCATTTTCAGTAATTTCCTAGGATGGGGGCAAGTCCCCAGAGCCACTGCTTTTGTCGTATGCGGTTTAGAAGGGGCATATTGACTGAAGTTCCCACTTATTCTCCACCCCGCAGGAGACTAGATGACGCTTATAGGGTACTGAAGGAAATAGAAGTTGGCTGCTTTATCAATACTTCAGGTGGAAGGAACAAGAGCTCAGGGTAAGCCAGGTTGGTGTTATTCACCCAAGGCAATCTGAGAAGCTGAAAGCAGAAATGAGAGGCATAGTTGGACCTGGCTCTTCAGGAAGAGGGGCTGCTGCCTTAGAGTAGGGGTGAGCAATCAGGAAAGGATCAGGCTTTGTGTTAGGTTTTAAGCAGAATGATTCCTGTCCACTAGTGTGCCAGTGTGACAGAATATGACAGGTGACCCTCTTTGTCCAAGTGTCAGTGTCTCTTCTTCCACAGTGTCCCCTCAGAGGACCAAGGAGTTGGAAGAAACTTCTAGTCCATGAGTCACAATGCAAATGTATGCAAATGTGAGGGACAGGTAAAGAAAGTCTCCCCCACAGAGTTCTTCTCTAGTATCTATCTATCTATCTATCTATCTATCTATCTATCTATCTATCTATCTATCTATCTATCTATCTAAAGATTATTATAATATATATGAGTATTTCATGTACAACCCAGACTCCCTCCTTCTGTACTTATATGGCACAATATTTTCTAACCTCTTCACACACACTGTAACCCTCTTTCTAGTTACCATACTAGATTTTCACATTAAGATCTATAAGACATAACTTAGCATGGCTACATTTTGCTTGTGTGTGTCTGTGTGTGTGTATACCAATTCATTTCCTACATTTGTAAACACACTTGCATGTCTAAGTGGTTCAGACTGCAGGGTCGTCCTGCTGGCAAGAGTGAAGTGAGGTGGCTGACGAGTTTGGTGACAAATTTCCATCATCCTAGTACAGGCATGATGGAAGACTCCTGTAATCCTAGAATGGGCATGGCATCTCATGTTTGTAATCACAGTTTGTGAGAAACTGAGGCAGAACTATTAAAAGCTCAAGACCAGTTTGGTCCACATATTGAAACCCCATTTCTAAATGGTAGATCCCACAAGAGCAGAGGAAATACTGGGTTAAATGGTATGTGAAACGCCTACTGGTATGCCCCCCAAACTCTGTAACATAAGGAAGTTTAGTTAACCATGGCAGGAGTCACAGAGGACTGACACAGCAACAGTAGTGCGTGTTTTTCCTGGCTTTACTGAAGCTCAGGTGGTGGTTGAGATCAGGGGCTCCCAGTTTCAAAAAGCTGCATTGCTCCTGTAAGTTTGCTGCCTGCAGCAGCAGACAAATCTGAAGTCCCGAGAAAGCTTTGTTCTTCTGTCCTCAGAGCATTGCACTCCTGGTGCCACACATGTACATTGCCACGGCTGCAGTGTAGTACACAGGCCATCTGTGCTTCTTGGTGCGATGTAGTGCACAGGCCACTTGTGTTTCTTGGCTATGGTTTCACGTCAGAGGAGGCCACGATGCCAAAAGGTCTTCCAGCTTTGTGCCTTACCCCTCAGAGCGTCCAATCATGAGGTTGTGGGGTTGGTGGTCCAGTCAGGTGTCTTTCCATCTTTACCCAAAATCCAGACACTGACATTTTTAATTTTGTGTTTCCAGAATGAGAATCCAAAGCTGCTAGGATTTGAGTCATATATAGAAAAGCAGGCTTTAGGAAGCAGTATGAGTTAAAGACCAAAAATAATTAAACCTCACTTTGTTGTTGGGAACATTTTATCTTTCTCTTCTTCATCTCTTTCTTCCACTTTAGCTTAAACATGACCCCCAAAAGCACTGTCTAAGTCATAAAGAAGGAGACAGCCAGGTTGCCAAGGCTAATATTTATGATTGGAGCAAGGTTTCCATCAGAAAGGCAGTAGCCCTGAGCTGCCTCCAAGATCTCTGGGCCACTGTGCTGGCCAAACAATCCTGTTGCTCACTTGCTTTTCGTGGCTTAGGGTAGAGAAGTGATCAAGACATGGAGGAACTGTAATAGTATAGGTGTTGGGGGTCGGTCCTTTGGGTCCTTCTCAACATCTTCAACTATTCCTTCCATCGAAGGCTGAGTTGGGAAAAATGCTCTAGGCTTAAGGAAGTGGTTGGGTAGCTGGGATAGGCTCAGCTCTCACGCCCATGGTGTTCTATTGTACATGCTCTTAACCCAGGTTACATCTTCCAGAGACCCTGGTGAACATGAAATCCAAGGTGATACTGCTCATCTTCAGAAATGTGTGTGACAGGCCATAGTAGTCTGAATGTATTGGCCCCCATAATCTCATAGGGGGTGGCACTATTAGGAGGTGTGGCCTTGTAGGAGTAGGTGTGGCTGGGGGTGTAGCTCTGTGCTAGAGCACTTGCCTACCATGAGAAAAGTCAGATTTTGAGTTTGATTTGATCCCTACTACTGAAAAAAAATTAGGAGAAGTAACTCTGAAGTTTTCCTCAATTCTCAGAAATGAAACAGGGAAAAGGGCAGTTAATGGCTATAGGTGCCTAGTTTACCTGTGTAAATTTATTTACATGGAGTTTAGTATAAAAGGACCTTAGAGTGCAGGGCCTCCATTTTGACTAAAGACAAAGAAAACTTGAAGCCTACAGGGTCTGCTACAGCCACTCACCACATTTGAGTGAGCTCACTGCAGAGTGAAAACATTAGGTCCACAGACAGAGAAGGGCTAGGAGAAAGGCCTGATTGCAGAGCTATGTAGGGAACAGAGGCCCTGGGGAATGGGAGGATGCAGCACATGCTGGAGAACTTGACCTCAGGAGCCTTCTCTTCTTCACTTGACACCAGCACCATCGACTAATGTCATATTTTCTCTTCAAGAAGTTGGATGTTACTTAGTGGAGGCAGGAAATCTTTGGGAGTATATCCAGACCATTCCAAAAAAACTCCTCTGGAGATGGCTGCCTCTATAGTTCGATCTCTCAGAGAGAGGTGAAAAATCACTGATTTTACTTCTAGAAAGAGACTTTGCTGTTTCTTCCCTCCCAACTCCTCATCCTGTAATAAACTCACCAGTCCCCTTTACCTCCATCTATTTAAAGCAGTTCCTCCATTTTACCTTGGAAGTTTTAGCCTATATAGTATGTTGAAGAAATTCAGGGGCATGAAAATTCAGTCTGGACAGGCGTGTGCGTGTGTGTGTGTGTGTGTGTGCGTATGTATGCATGTGTACTTTTGATTATTACAGACACCCCATATTCTTGAACCCATCCGACTCTTTGACTACCAGAGCCTAGTGGTCAAAATTAAGGGTCACACTTCTTCTCAGCTAGGATGACACTCCTGTTGGTGTGGCGCCACTGAAAAGCCAATTGAATACTAGAGAAGGGAATATTCTAAAAGCAAGCAAACAAACAACCAAATCCAGCCACAATAAAAAGAAGACAAACATGGACTTCATTTAGGAGGGAGTTGTCAAGAAAAGCAGAGACCTTTTGGTATCTACAAGTGACGGCATTACCGGTGAGAACAGTTCTTAGTGGAGTCTCTGCATGGAAGTTGCAGAGTTAGACAGGAAGGAAGGATCCGTGGAGGGGTATGCGGGTTAATGCTTATTGTCAACAGGACAGTATTTTAGAATCACCTAGGAGACATACCTCTGGGAGTGTATGTGCATACATGTCCGGTGTGTTTAAGGAAGAAAGACCCATCCTGAATGTGTATGGCATCATCCAACAGCCAGCTCCTAAGATCAGCACAGTGACAAGAACCGAGCATCAGCATTCAATTCTTTCAGCTTTCTGAGTATGGACATCATGTGACCATCCCACTCACCTGCCTGCTACCATGTTCTTCCACCATCGTGGACTCTATATCTTCTCAAATCACAAACCGAAATAAAACTTCCTTTGGTTGTTTCTGTCAGGTATCGTTCCATAGAGACAAGAAAGGTAATTAATTAGCACATGGGGTTTGGAAATGGTGCTGCTGGTTAGGCCTGGAATATAGCCAGATACTGGGTTCTGTAGGACCGAACTCTGTTGGTTGGGGTTGTAAAGGGCTGGACACACTCATCTGCTGGTATACCCAGAGCAGATGCTTTGACCACAGCAATAAGGAGACAGAGTGCAGTTCTCAGAGGCCCGAGGCTGCACCTCACATCTCACGACCTGTGTGAACCACCTTTAAATGAGGAGAACTTTCCTGCAAGTGAAGTGGGAGCCACAGTGCTTGCTCCCATCCTGTTGCTCCAGACCTAAGAACTGAGCCTTCAGGGAGAAGTGCAGAGTTGGAACATGTATGCATTTCTTTAGCTTGTATTATGGTCCAGGTATGGTTGGGGAGTCTCTTTGGCTTTTAAATCTGGAAACTTCACAAGGAACTCAACTCAGCATTGTCTCTAGAGCCAAAAACAAGAATCTGGGGAACGAGGCCCAGTAGGACCCTTTTCTATGAGCCAGACTGTGCTTCCCTGAGGCTTTGCTGAGTCTGCTGTCTTGGAGAGTGGTGGGCAAGCTGGCTATGGCTTGTTTTGGAGCAGGATCTGGCACCCCCATGGGGGCCTCCAGGCATATCAGATACTGGCCTCCTGCTGGACTTTATTTAATACCTTTGTGTGGGCGAGACTATTGGATAAGGACTTGCTCAGTCACCCACTCACACAGGAATGCTGCTGATGGGGCTATGTCTGAGGCAAGGGCTGGTGAAGGAACACTTGCCACAGCTGGCCAGGACCCTTTCCTGACCCTTTGGCAGCAGAGCCATGTTGTGACATCTCCTCAAGAGAAGGCTCTGTTCTCAGAGGCTCTGCCAGCAAGGCACGCGAGGGCCAGTTTTGTTCCTTTTGAGACATTTCTTCTTGCATCTCTGGCAGCTGTGTCCCCTAGTTTCTCATTGTCCCGATCCCACGTGACTTCTCGTAAAGGGCAGAAGCGCTTAGAACAGAGCAGTAACCTGTTCCTGTACTCTGCTTCCAATGTTCACATCCTAAGGAAGCACCCTGTTGGGATATGTGGCTCCTCCTTATTGCTGTCCAGAGGGGACAGCATATGGCTCGAAACACCAGACTTTCCAAGCCCCTTGACTATCTTTCACAACTTGTGTCAAACCTTCAAACATGTAAGTGTGAGCCAAATATTGTCATCTGTGAGCCAGGAGTTCCACTTTTCCCAGTCCAGCATTCTCTGCTGTTAGTTGGTAAGGTGAATTTATTTTGTCACCCCAAACCAGGTAGACAATATGGACCATTGTGCCTTGTACAGTCTTGGCAGTTGATGGGTTCCCACCTAAGAAGAAAGGATAACCCTCCAGTGCCTCAAATGCCCATCATAGTCTCTGCTGATTGTCCCCAGCAGGTTTCAAGGTCTCTGACAAGGCCCTGCTCCCCAACTTGTCTTCATACACATGGCTGACAGCTCTGAGCTATTTTTTCTTTCACTGAAAGAAAGATATACATGGGAAATAGCTAAAAATAAAAACAAACAGCAAAACAAACCATCCTTGCAGACCTGCAGTGTCTGCTTTGATAGAAAAATAAACTTTGTCTGGTTTCGGGACAAAGATTATTTGCAAAGGCCAGCCCACGTGTGTGGCTCTGGAAAATCATCTGGATGCTGCCATCTATTGCTAAAATGGCCACACAGCTTTCTTGGCCCAGAACGCAACTTTGCAGCTCCTCTCGTCAAGATATAAACCTGCTTCCTCACGCGATAGACCTGGGCTGTCCCGTAACTTGCTTTAGATATTGGAGTGTGGATATCTTAAACATGTGCCAGTTTTGAGCCTGGGCCTCCGGGAGCACTACCCACTTTCTTTTACTGTCTTGTGACTACTAAGTAAACAAGCTCAAAATAGCTAGTTGTGGGGTGATAAACACGTGGCTAATCATCTTGCTGCAGAGACTGACAGCCATCCAACCACCAGGCAGATAGTCATCCCAGAACAGCTGGGTACCAGGTGACCCCTCATTTGATCATAGGCTTGTGAGCCTAGCTGAGTTAGATGAGAAGACCTATCTTACCCAGCCTTGGGATGGTGAAGAGAAATGAATGCTTGTTGTTTATAGCCACTAAGTTTAGGGATCATATCTCAGCCCCTTAAGGTTCTCTGAGGATCATTTAAGATGGTGCAGCACTGTAAACCTGCACAGGATGCTGTATGATTCCCGTGTAGAGTTACGGAATTGGAAGAGATCACAGAGATCTTTAAGAACATGCATGAAGTCATGTGACAGGAACTTCACTTCCTAAGCTCCCATTATCTCATTTAATTCTAAAAACCCATTTTCAATGTTTTGAGAATGTCACCTCTGTATGAGGCTTGCTGAAATCCAAAAGTTATCAGGCCAGGATTCACACTAATTATTGTGTAGCTAGCCCTACAGAAAGCTAAAGGTGACATCTTTAATTATTGGTGTTTAAATCTTTGATTTGTATATTTAAAGACTACATTTGAGGCCTGCTCACTGAAAGGGATGAATGATAATGCAAAAAGAAATATTAGCACATATTGTTTGTCTAAGGCCAAGGAAACCTGGTGACTACTCTCTGCTGTGGAGATAATACGGAAAGTAAGTGCTATTGACAGTAGTTATGAGCTGTGGGGCTGCCTGATTGAAGCTGATCTGCTTCAGCAACAGTCTTGGTTAGTAGCACAGCTGGCTTGGAGATTAGAAAGCTGTTTTTGCATTCACCAACCTATAGGTTTGCATAGATGTATATCTCTTGTGGGAGAAGTCTCAGCTTCATAATGGCTGAATGAGAGAAGTCGTTATAATCACAGTATTTGAATTGCAGTCCTAATTCTCTCCTGGGCAACTCCTGAGCTCTTAGCACTTCTGTTTTTATATTTTCAGAATGGGGATTAATGAAATAATGAAAATTGAACCACCATAGGCATATCAGTTATTGTTATTATTACAAGGGCAGAACCATTATTGAAATTGAGGAGGCGTTGCGTTAAACAAGGAGGTGTATTTGTCTTGGTTCAAGAGCTAAAGCTCCTGGAACAAGGTTTACCAGTGTCACAGAAGTTTTTGTGGGTGATCAGAGCTATTAATCGACAATACCAGACAGACATGACAGGAAAACCCAGTTAACTCTGTTTGATGTAGCCTGGCATTTCTTCCTCCACTTGGAAGTAACAAGTTGCTGGCATGGGTCTAATTGTGCAGTAATTCCCTCTTCCCACCCTATACTCTCATCATATTGGCTTCTGTCCTCATGCATAGTGCCCCATGGTCTCAAGATAGCTGCTGCAGTTCCTGTCAGAAAAGGGAAATGGTAGAACCTAGAACTTTCTCAGATATTTTTTCCTCCTTTGTTTAGGTTTTGTTGGTTAGATGTGTCTTGACCACCTAACGGATAAGAGTATTAACCTTTTGCAGACTGACTCCTTAGCACAAAGAGCTAAATGAGAAAATAATTGTGCATGTATTGGCCAAACCAACAGAACTCTTATTAAAAAAAACCTTAAATCTTTAAGTTTTTTCTTTTCTCTTGTTTATGGTTCCTGACATTTTTTTTGGTCACAGACATGTTTTGCTTCTTTATAAGAAAGCAGACACTTTCTTATAAAGCTATAACGTTTAAAGGAGTCAAGTAAAAGACTCCAGTCTTCCTTCGGTGTTGAGCAGGGACTGGGAACTGACCAACAGAGTGTGATAGCTGCCTATAGCTTCTTGTTGCACCTCCAAACCAAGAAGATCTCTGATGGCCAACATCCATGAAAGGCTGCAGCCCATAGTCTTTTTATGGAGAGTGGGGAACAAGGACCATGTCTCCATGGATTTTTTTTCTGTGTTATACCTGTAATAATTATTTTTCTTGTGCTATGACATAATATTTGACAAGAACAACTGAAGGAAAAAATTTAATTTGGCTCATGGTTTGAAGCCTGTCGAGGAGAGGGAGTCGTGGCATCAGAAAGTGTGATGCCAGTACTGTTAGGTAGTACCTGCATATTGAGTCAGGAAACAGAGACGTGAATGTTCATCTCACTTTCTCCTTTTGATTCAGCTTAGGACCCCTGTGGGTGACGATCTTCCCTCCTTGCGTGGGCTTCTGCTGAAATACCTGTAGGCATGTCCAAAGTTGTATCTCCTAGGTGATTCTAAACCCCATCAAGTTGTCAATCAAGATGAACCTCTGCAATATCCTGTATAGATCGATTTTTGGATTGTTAGCTTTATAAGATTTTTCTCGGGGCTGGAGAGATGGCTCAGTGGTGAAGAGCATTGCCTGCTCTTCCAGAGGTCCTGAGTTCAATTCCCAGCAACCACATGGTGGCTCACAACCATCTATAATGAGGTCTGGTGCCCTCTACTGGTCTGCAGGCAAACACACAAACAGAATATTGTATACAGAATAAATTTAAAAATATATATAAAAGAAGAATTTTCTAATGCCTGTTTGTAAATATACTGCTTTTCTGTATGTGCACCATGTGTGTACAGATGCCTGCAGAAGCCAGAAGGTGGCACTAGATTCCACAGATCCCATGGAGCTGGCTTTATCGGCCATTATTTGGTGCTGGGGACCTAATCTAAATAGCAATTACAATAAATTACAATAGCAACAAATAATCAACTGAATCATCTCTGAATACAATGGTCTCTATTCTTTTTAAAACCACAGATAAGCAAGAAAATAAAATCCACTTCAAATTTGATAATGTTCTAACAGTAAAACTTTGAGGCAAAGTTTGCAATCAAAATTCTACCCTCGATGCTTTGAGTCTAAAAGAAAAGACAACAGCTGGTATTGACAAAGTGGCTGCTAAGTAAATAAAGAAGGTAAAAAATGACGTACTAGATGTCACAATCTGCAACATGTTAGGGATTAGCTGCTCTTGTCTTCACCACGGAGACTCGTTTGGAAGAAAAAGTAAAAATGTGGCTTGATTTAGGGCTGATGATATCGTGTGTCGAGTCAGCCGAGATCAAAAGGCTGCTGGCCCGTAAAGCACTGCTAATGAGATGAGAGCATCAGCCCCGCTCCTCTTGGGTGTGTCAAAGGGACGCGTTGCTGGGTATCAAGCCAAGGGATGTGAGTCATAGTGTGTTCTACGGATATAGCTATGGCCATGTGACCTTGCATTTGACCCCACGAGTGCTGCACACTACAGACTGTGTATGGTCATTCGCTTTGTACCTGTGACGTGGTGACTGAACAGCTCTGTTTATTTCCATATTGTGTGAGCAGAGCCCTTTGTTTTAGGCTTTCTTTTTAAAAATGACTTCATGTATGTGTACTTGTGACTGTGAATATGCACATGTGTGTCCATATGCATGTGTATGCCGTCATGGTGCTGTAGTATAAGAAAGCTTGACTTTCAGATTCTCATTCTGTAAATTTAGATTTTGAACAGCCTACCTGTAATAATTATGCATCTTTTTTTTTTTTCTGAGAATTGAAACCAACTTGTGGATGGTGAGATATATTCTCCTGGGATAACTCTGGGAAATCCTGCTGTGGAGCCAAGACAATCACAGAAGTGAATGTCACACTCTTTTTTTTTTTTTTTTGGTTTTTCGAGACTGAGTTTCTCTGTGGCTTTGGAGCGTGTCCTGGAACTAGCTCTTGTAGCCCAGGCTGGTCTCGAATGTCACATTCTTTGCAATGAAGAATTCATGTGAAGACAGACATAAAAAATCCTTAGTATGAAAACTCACTGAAAGAAAATTCCTGCATCCTATGCTATTCGGTGGGCTTTTTGTCATGGTAGGCCTTGTTATCCTGTGTCAGGACACATTCTTTCGTGAGTACAATGGAAGCCAGTGGCCTTGCCGAATGCCCTTCTGCAGATTCCATGTGTACTGAATTTCCATGGAATCCCTATTTATAACACAGCAGAGGTGCTGAAGACCTGTCAGAGCTACGCTCAAAGCTTAACTGAAGCACTCTCGTTTCCTTTCCTTCTGGCCTTTGGTTACTGAAAACATTTGCTGAAAATTGCTGTCCCACTCAAGAACTGTCAAAGGTAATTGGGTTGCACAGAAGTTACCAAGAAGCATGAAGTAATATGGTTACCACCTGGCGACCGAGTTAATAGAACCTGTCTGATGAGCCGCCAGCCCTGCCACATGTGAACACGCCAGTTTCTGTCTGAGAGATACGACAGCATAAATTGGTAAGGAAGACGTGGATCAGGGGCCTCTTAGTGGGAATTTATGATACAAATTCCCATGTAAGGGCAGCTGTCAGGTCACCGAATCCAGTGAGGTCTATTGGTCTGCCAATAGCAGCCCGAGGAAGATGGAGGAAGAAAAACTTCTTGGGGGATGTGGACCTGCACGGAATAAGTAGCAGCCCTTCAAAACTCAAGGCCTAGACTTGGCTACTTTCACATCTGGCAGGGACCTTGGTGTCTGCTAAAATAAAGCTCAGACTCATGCATCAGAAGGGGTTCACCCTGAGTACTCCCTGCCCCGATTCTTTAGCTTCTGGCTGGTCTGTGCTCTCCCCGAGCAGCTAGCATCTTGTTTCCTGTGCACGTTCCCCACAGAAGAAAAGCCTGTCCATTCCCAGAATCCACTCTCAGGGTCTTGTGTCTTCTAGAGAAAGTATGGCTCTAACTTGAACTTAGGTACAGGTGCCTCTATTTGCCTGGTCCAAACTCCACTAAGCCTCCACATACAACCATGAAACTGTCTACAAGAAATTGTCTTTTCCTGTGGCTAGAAATTGTTCGATTTGGATAGACATGAATCCAGTGATATCTCATCGAACAGACTAGGCACAGTAAGAAATGAAGCACCGACCGGGACCTGGACCTGTAGGTGTGAGGTCTCAGGCTCAAATCTGAATCATCCTGATGGAGTTCTGCATGCAGTCAGCTTATACGTGAGCTCATGCAGAGTTCCTGCATTAAAGGAAAAACATTTTTGTTAGTCACAGTTGGATATTTGATATTCAGAAAATAATCCTCACTTCTCAAGCAGTAATTAAATCGAAATCAAGGCTTGCTATATAACTTAGACAAATGAAAATATGGAGCCCTTTCATTCTGTTTTTCCAAAAGCAGGTGGATAAAACCTCCCTTTCATTTCTTACATCTCATCATTTCATGGAACTTTATCGCTTCTGGGATCAAACTCAAGGCCTCGTGCATGGTAAGTAAGTGCCCTCTTTCTGAGATACCTCCCTGGAGGAGTAAGTGTACCCTTCATCAGCACCTACAAGTAAAGATGGCACTTTCTCATTCAGGTCATCCCACACGGACAGTGGGCAGGGAAACAGCAGTGTGCTGGCTCCATCTAGACAGCTTAGTGGTGCAGATAGTTTAGAACCCATATAAAGGGGCCAAGAGGTAGCAAGGCTAGGATGTACAGGAGCCAGCCCTGCCTGGCACACACACCACTAGCTGTTTTATTGACTTACAAAACACAAAGTCAAAGACAAAATGGTTAAAAAACTTCAGTATGGTAGCCATAGCATTAAACCCAGTGTGCCTTCTGAATGTGAGAGTTACAGTGAATTCTCTCTGGGCCGGCAAGATGGCTCAGCAGTTAAGAGTGCTGGCTGCTCTTGCAGAGAATTCAGATTCAGTTCCCTGCACACACACAGCAGCTCATCCATCCAACCACCTGTCACTCTGGTTCCAAGGGAGCTTGTATCCTCTTCTAGCATCCGCAGGCACTGTGCGTATGTGCTACACATAAATACATGCAGGTAAAACACTCATATATATTAGATAAAATAAGCAAAATCTTCAAAAATGATTCTCTTTCATCATTGTGGTCATATACAGTTCAACGGCTATTAGGAACTTTCGTGGTGGATTCTTCTACTGTCCTATATCGTCTGGTTTTAATTCCTAGATGTATTCAGGATCTTCCCTTTACTCCTGATATTCTGAGAGTTCTCAGTTGTGCATCTTGGCATGAATTTTTTATTATTCATACTTTTGGGCCCTCAGGGAAAAACAAAAAACAAACCTTTGTAACCTGTAAACTCATTCTCTCAGTTTTGGGAAATTGTCTTGCGTGATTTCTTTGATGAGTTTTCTTTTTTTCTTCCTTTGTTTTCTCTTTCCACTTCCTAACAGATGTTGAATCATTCCTCTAATTTGCTTTTTGTGTTGGTCAACTTTCCATTGCTATAACGAAGTACTTAAGTCAATCAGCCTGCAAACAGAAGAGATTTATTTTCTGTCCGTTTTGGTGGTTCCAGCCCATGAAGTTGGCCTCGTTGCTTTTAGGACTGTGATGAGGCAGAGTCAGCGAAGGGAGCATGGGACAGGACATGCTATGGTCTACTCATGTTACGGCCTGGTAACAAAGAAGTGAAGAGGGGGGAACCAACAGTCCCTCCCTGAAGACCTCCCATAGGTCTCGTGGCTTGAAGGATTGAGCATCTTCCATATATGCTGGTCTAGAAAACAAATGGCAGTTTCCTTATACTGTTTAGTGTGATTTTTTTTCCTCTGCTTTTTGAAGATTTTTCTTCAAATTTGTCAATGTTCTACTGATCTGTTCTGTTTTTCTTTGTTCATTTTTTATGACAATCTATCCTTATATGGATACAAAACCTTTCCTGCTTGGAAATGCTAATGTTTCAATCTTTTGGTACTGGCGGGTTAAAGTGAAGATGTCACACATGCTAGGCCAACACTCTCTCACTAAGCTGTGTCACCAGCCCTAATGTTTTCATTAGTTCTGTCTTAATACTGATCTTTTTCTCTTTTTCATTCATGTTGGGATTCTTTGTGGAATCTGGTACTTGCTATGACTGAATGCTCTAAGATCATGGATAGGAACCTTACTGACTTCACCACTTGGAGCAACGCATCAAGCAATGATTCATTGAAGACCTCTCTCATCTCAACATCTATGTCCTCACTGAGCTATTTAGAAGAGGATCTCTTGCTAGACTGTGTGTGAGTGTGTATGTGTGTGTGTGTGTGTGTGTGTGTGTGTGTGCATGTGTGCATGTAAGCTCTAGGAGGAAGTTGGAGCTGGGCCTTTGGGAACACTGTGGCTTTCTCCTATGGTAGACTTTAGATTCCCTTTGTTTTATTTCTGCTTTTCTCTAGTCCTGTTCCATAAACACACTAACTCCATGATGCTCAACATGAGGAAAGAGACTCCCTGGCTTTAACCACCTAGGGTGGACTTTCCACAAAAACCCTTTCTTTGGCGGCCCTTATCTGCCTTGCGTTCTGCAATATTCATCACTTACACATAACTAAGCAACTTGGCTCTTCCTCTTGGAGAAGTGTCTGTGTTTCTACTTGTCTGAAAGCATCTGGCTTTCCCTTTGTTGCATTCTGCCAAGATAATTAGCATTCTTTCTCTCATTTCTCACTTTCCAAAAATGTGTTAAATGTATTTATGGCAAATAGACTCTCATTCTTTTGGGCGGTGTTTATTAACTTGTTTTCAAAGATTAAATGACAGTCACTTTAAATGGGTTTGGAGTAGGAAGAAATGATAGTGATGGCCAGTTTTTTTCGCAGCCTGAAGTACTGTAGAGATCCTAATCTCTGGTGGTATGCAGACCTGTTCACTGTAAAGTGAAACCTTGCTTTGTAGTCAGTAAATCAGGAAAGTTCTAGAGAAATATCATCTTTTACTCTATTTCTCATTGCCAAGTTCTGGTCCAAATCCAATTCTAGTAATCCTGGTTTACTTAATTTTCAAGGGTTGATGAGACAAAGAGCAGAATTTTAGTAGACAATTGGATGTGGATGTGGCTTGATTCCTGAGATTATCAAGAGATCAGTGGCAGACCAAATGAGAAGCTGCTGCAGAACACACCACAGCATAAGAGTTTCTAGGGGATGTAGTCTTCCACATTCTAAAGGTGTTGCTCCATGGATGTCAACTGAGCTGCCACACCCTCTTGCAGAGCTTGCTATGTTTCCCCAATGCTGAACACTGAAATTCCATATTCTCTCCCTATTCCTTTGCTAGCAGACATGGGACCTGTGGTTTCAATGGAGCATCTCCTGCTATTTCACACCCATGAATCTCTCCTGTAGACCCGTGAATTTATCATCCCAAACCCCTTTTCATGCTTGAAAACCCATTTGAATCCTCACTGTGTACTTTTCCTCCTCCTTCCTCTGTGTTTACATTGAACTTTAAACTCATGGATTGGACCTTGATGTCTTTCGCCGGGGATTTTAAACTTACAGATTGGCAGATGGTCCATGCACATCATGGAGTAAATGCAATTACTCCTGAAATAATTAATTGCCTTGCTTGTAACTGCTCCTGAGTAAATGCTGGTGTTGGAATCTGACTGAAAGTGGAACTGATAGGCAACCTGACAAGCCTTAGTCCTAGGAAAAATTACGTAGGAAGCTGTACATTAGGCTAAAGGTTACATGAGTGATTAGTTTTTAAAAGTGAAATAATTTTTCTTTGCATACAATCTACCTGAAGCATACATGTTGACAGAATGATGACGTGCTGTTTTTCTCACGGACCTTGGTATGCCACCAAATTGTTTTAAGTGTGAGCTTCATAGCTAACAGTTGCATCTCTTAAAAGGAAACAGTGGTGACAGATTGTGGGAGGGGAAAAATGTATCTTTACTGGTATGTGTTTGGGAGTCTGTGTTTTTTGACATAAATGACCCACTTACCAAATATCTGGGCTCAAATCCTATCTTGCTATGAACTCATGTTGCAATTTCCAAGGTACTTTTATCTTTGCTCCAGATTGATCTTTAATCGGGTGTGACTTCTGACACATTTGCTTTAAATCTCTCTCTACTCCCCTGTCAAGCAGTTAATGATCTCAAAATGTCACAGTGGATTCTTCAGATTTCCCAAGAAGTCCACTGTGGATAGAATGACAAAACAAATGGAAAACAGAATCACCTGCTTGGTTTCTATGCATACACACCATGTTCTATGCATACACAGCACTGCGACTTCATGGACATGTGAGCCATGGGCATGTGGGCAAGCAGTAGCATAGGGTCAGCTCAAGAGGTTACTGTGTTTAGTTGAATACTGTTCTCCACTTTCTTGGCATTCTTTATTATTTTATCTTTGATTTGTGTTGGGCAAGTAGAGCCCGATGGGCCAATGGCACATGAACACAAACAAGACATGCATACAGTATATATGTGTCTGCAGTTCTTTGATGCACATTTGCAGTATTGACATTGCCCCACGTCGCAAAGTTCTGGTGGATTTCCAATGCATGGGAACTCACCAAGGCTCAACTCACATTTTATCTGCAGCATACAATGTAAGCCAGAGCACAAGAAACAGGCCCGAACACTAGTACCTTTCAAAGCATTCCCTTCTATATTCAAATCAGATCCTTCTGACAATGTGAGAAGAAAATTATATTGAATGAAAAGTGAAGGATAATTTCCCACACAAGCCAACCAGCACATAGGCTGAACATGACAGAGACACAAGTTAACCTGTAATTTCATTCTTCTAGACTTAAAATAGTATGTATTAATATTAAATTAAAAATCCATCCTGGCAAGTTTGGAAGGAGAACGTGGAAGAGAGAAACCTGGCAGCTTTGGTAACATTTTGCCCAGCACAGAAACATTACAGGCTACTTTAGCTTGAACTCTGTTCTTTACTGTAGTGCTGCTACACATCAGTGTCAGACTTGTTCTTAAGTGGATCAGTGTTTCAGTGGTCTCTACGGACAGGGGTTGTACATAGCCTAGTATGGCCACGGACCAGGGAAAGAAGTCATGCTGATGACAGTTTAAGGATCAGACCATATATGATCATTTGTCCAACATTACCCGGACACTGAAACCTTTTCCAGTCTAATTATACTTAAGGAGTCAACCAACATATTGCCTATACTAAGAGAGTTCTCCACTTAATTTAAAGTTCAGCCTTAAATTAATTGTAAGGAAAAGGACAGAAAAACAAATAGGCAAGATGGTTCAGCAGTTAAGAAAGTGTGTTGTTCTCCCAGAGGACTAGAAACCAGGTTTTAGCACTTAAGTGGGTGGCTCACACTGCTTGTAACTCTAACTCTTAGAGATCCACTGCCCTCTCCTAGCCTATGCAGACACATGTCATTGTGCACACGTACCCACACACATACCCACACACATACCCACCCTCCATACCTCACACACAGAGATGTAACACAGGAGTAAGGAAGTCGTGAGTCAAAATATGGGCAGTAATTAATGAAATTGGAAAGAGGAAAACAGTGGAGCAAATCCAGCTGATCAGAGCTGGTTCTTTAGAAAGAACAAAGCAAACTATAAGACTAGCAAAACCAACAAAAAAAGAGAAACAGTCTGGGAAGACAGCTCATCAGTTAAAGTGCTTGCTGAATCAGCCAAAGGACCTGAGTTTGAATCCCTAGAATTAACATAAATGCTCAAGGGGTGAAGCTATGTGCCTGTAATTCTCTGCTCTGATGACATGAACAGATCTCTGGGGCCATCCTGACTAACCAGACTAGGCAGATCTGAGAGCTCTGGGTTTGATTGAGAAATCCTGCCTCAGTGAATAAGATGGGAGGAAGATGCACAACCTCACTTTCTGACCTCTATACTTTCATGCATGTATGTAAATATGAATCTGCACACGTGTTTTCCTACACACAATCACACATAGACATGTGCGTCCATACCACATACACATACACAGGAGATCAGAAAAAGTTTAAAGAGCTGGAGAGATGGCTCAGTGGCTATACGCCCTTGCTTTTCAAGAGAACAATCCCACAA
>JAQHUG010000009.1:7128739-7188789 GCA_028555095.1 Dicrostonyx torquatus | reverse complement strand
GGCTGGGTTGGTGGAGAGGGGGGGGGGGTTCTCTCCTTTTTAAGCCCTCTCTGGTTTTTAAGTGGATTTAGCCAATCACGTTGGACGCCAAAATATTGTCACAGGACAATATTACACTAATTTAAATTTTGATTTAAAAAGGGGTATTTTATTGGAGGGGATAAAACTTACATATCAATGTCCCAAATCACGTTCCTCTGGTTGCTAACAGGAAACCGAGTCTAGCAAAAGCAGTCAGCATGAAAGCCTGAAGCAAGCACCCCACATTGGGCGGGTATCTTAGAAGCCATTGGCTGAAAGCAAGAGGGCTTAATCTGCAGCAGCAACAAGCTAGAGTCATCTAAGACAAAGGAGCCTCAGTTGAGGAAATGCTTCCATGAGATCTAGTTGTAAGGCATTTTCTCAATTAATGACCAGTGAGGGAGGACCCAGACCAGTGAGGTTGGTGCCATCCCTGGGTTGGTGGTCCTGGCTGCTGTAAGAAAGCAGGCTGAGCAAGCCAGTGAAGCAAGTCAGTAGGTAACACCCCTCCATGGCTTCTGCATCAGCTCCTGCCCCCTGGATCCTGCCCTGTTGTAAGAAGTCCGCAAGTTAGTTCCCAACTGCTCAGCCCTAAAATAATCACACAAAACTATATTATTTAAAACACTGCTTGGCCCATTAGCTCTAAATTCTTATTGGGCTAACTCTTACATCTTAATTTAACCCATTTCCATCTGTGTATTGTCATGTGGCAGTGGCTTACCAGGTAAACTTTCCAGTGTTTGTCTCTGGTTGTAGCTCCAGGGCTTCTCTCTAACTCTGCCTTTCCTTTTCCAGCATTCAGTTTAGTTTTCCGTGCCTAGCTAAGTTCTGCCCTGCTATAGGTCCAAAGCAGTTTCTTTATTCGTTAGTGGTAATCACAGCATATAGAGGGGACTCCCACATCACTGCCCTGTTGAAGTTCTTGTCCTGACTTCCTCTAATGATGAACAGCAATGTGGAAGTATAAGTCAAACAAACCCTTCTCTCCCCACTTGCTTTTTGGTCGAGGTGTTTCGTTACAGCAATCGAAGCTCTAACGGAAACAGTGTGTTTAGGCATCTTCCTCTATGATGCTTCATCTTATTTACTTATTTTTTGATACACCATCTTTAACTGAACCTGGAGCTTTCCATTTCAGCTAGACGGCCTGGCCAGTGACCTCAGAGACCTGCCTGTTTATCCTACACAAATGTTGGGGTTACAGAAGTGTGTGTACCATATGCATGCTGGAGATCTGAACTCAGGTCTGCAAGCTTGAGCCATCTCCTCACCCAAAAGAAGCCTCCAATTTTAACTGTTGTATTTAACCAACATGGCTTTCTGTCAAGATGAAAGTAAACACTTTCCTTATGGGAGTTTCTTCCAATGAGTTTCTCTTAGAATAGTTAATGGGAAGTATAAGAAAAATCAAGTTCAAATTGGCGAGCTTCATTCACCAAATGAGACTTGTGAAGAGATAGACACGGTCCTTACTTAACAATTCTGAGGTAGTGTACTGATAAAAGAACTAACCTTGCCTTGAGTCTTGCTTTCTGCTGAAGTGTGCGATTTGTTGAACCACAGGGTCAAATTTCTGAGTACAACCAGGCAACTACAGATGAGGCTGAGTACAAGGTGGCAACCATAATCCCCTTTATTCTCTGAAGAAGGATGCTTAAAAGAAATCCCACACTACCTTGGAATTGAGTATAATAGAGGGTTATTTATTTAGGGGTAGACTCACAGATCACAATCCTGTGATGGAACGGGAACATCAACTGAATCCCACAGCCAGAAAAGAGGCTGGATGCATGCTTTACATGGGCATAAATAGTATCAGAGGCCATGCCCAACTGGATGGGTAACAAAAGCTACTGGCGGTAGGAATTCCTACATAAATCCTCTTTCCTGTAACGGAAATTCCCAGTATCTTTTGGTACCAAGCTATAACTCTCTTCTCTACCTTGTTTGGGCATCACAGTGGCCTGTTCTCCAGATTCTTTATGGGGACACGTAGAATACCAAGCAAACAAGGACCCAGGGAAAGTGTATCCTTAGCACAAGGTCAGCACATGTCGAAGCATTTCCTGCTCAGTACAGATGTGCAGCTACGCTTTGTAGAAGGGAACCTGAGGGAACCTCAGACCCCTCGCTAAAGAACAAAAGATAATAGTCTCCATTGTTGCTGTCATACGTGCTTCCCATGAGAGGGGCCACCCCCATGTGTCAGCTTGTCCTCTGAGCACCCCCTGGTGGTCATTTATGTTGAGTGGCTCTCTGTTCCTTGTGTCTAGGAGCGCTGTGACCTGCAGGAGTATTGTGTATAAAATAAACAGAAATGTTCTGGTACATTCCTTTGGAGTGTCTACAAAGAAACGGCTGATGACTAAGAGAAGGAGCAGAAGATAAACAGCATTTTCTGACAGAGTGCTGTGAAAATGTGTTCATCTGAGCAAGGAATCCTTGTAATACTTTTCTTCAGCTGTATCACGAGCGTCTGTGAATGCTTCATTGTGCTTTGATTTTCCCGTCTGAAAGATGAAAGCCTTAAGCTTGGTTGTTGCAATGTGTACTTCTGCCTTTAAACTTCCAAATATCTAATAATATATTTAATCAGTGTTTTCTGTGGTGGTGGTGATGCCATTTCTGACTCCTGACTTGACATCGGTCTTAAAGAATTAGTTAATTTTCTGTTTCTCTGACACAATCAGCTGAAGCCAGGGACTGTATAAATGTGGTTTACTCGGTTTCCCAGTTTTGAAGTTTAAGAACATGGCACAGAGAGCAGTTCAGCTCATAGCCTCTTTGGATATACCAGAACAAAGTGGCTGATGTCTTGGTAACAGTGTCTATGAGAGACAGGAACTGTGTTAGAGTTTCATGTTCCCACCCCTCTGGACCCTGCTCTTCCTTCCAACCATCACTAGGGACAGAGAGCTCTTTCCTGCCTGTTCCCTATAGACCTGTCTATTCTTAGAAGTGACCTCTTCTGTTTGGATAGGTCCTCAGGCCCTGTCTTTTCTTTGACATGTTTCTTCAGTGTGTCTCCTGCTTGACATGAACACCCTGTGCTGACCCTGGTCACCGTAGCATCATTTTTAACAAGGAGTTTCTAGGGACTGTAGTCCTGATCCATGGGGAAATCTGGATGCATCCCTAGAGGTCTGCTTTTCCTGCCAGTTGTCCTGAAACAATGCTTGGAAAGTTGGGGGAAAATATTTGTGACAAGTGCCTAAATAACACACACACACACACACACACACACACACACACACACACACACACACACACACCCTCCTTTTGCTCTCCAGAGAATCAGCTTAGAGACATGCAGAGGACGCAGCCTCCTTCAGAGTGCCCACCTTGTTGCTCTGGGGTCTGGAAGCCAGGGAGTAGTGCAGCATTTTCTGCCTTGTCCTGTCTAGCGTTGAGATTCCTCTAGGAATCTCAGGATTTTTTCATCCCAGGATTTTATTCCAAATGAAATGTTAAGAAGGTTCAGATGCAGAGGTACAGATCAGAGAGGCAGGGTGGGGATGGGGCAGGAGAGGTGTGAGTCTGTTCAGGTCTGTGGCTTTGCCAGGGCTGTTTTTACGTTGACACAGTGCTAAATAAAAAGCCTCAGGCTTTGATCTCAGGGACTTCCTGGGAAGACTGTCTGATTAGATAAAGATCACGTGTCCCTGCCCCCACCCTTTGGGCTGTAATCTTAACTTTGCAATCTTAAAGATGGACACTGTCTCATTGGGTGCCTTCTGGGGATCCTGGGTTTTTCTTTCTGTTTTCAGCAGGAAAAGGAAGCCTGAGAAAATGGAACACCTCTTCCCCCTTGAATTCATCTCAAGTTGTTTAGAGACAGAGCAAAATGGCTCTGAGGCTCATCTGGACCTCGTCTGGCCTTGGGCATCAAAGGGAATTGATCTCTGCAGCATGGTCAGCTGTAGGGATGCTGTGAAGCAGGCGAGCCAGCAGGTGGATCATTTGGAGAGAGAACAGCGCCTGCACTGGGCCATCAGCCAAGAAAACGGGCAGGATGTCGTTTCTTGTAGGGTAACCTGAAACTCTTTAAGCCACATCCAGACACCATTTCCTGGCTATTGGGAACAGTGTAGTCATAAAAGATATACAAGTGCTTTTGAGGAACGTTGACTTAGAATGGTTCAGTGACAATGAGCTGACTTGCCCTGAGCAATTACATTAATTGCTTCATAGCAAAGAACTGCCCAGTCGAAAACTGGACTAGGTTGTAGCTTCCTGCTCAGTTCAGGGAGAACGGTGCTTTGCGTTGAGAAAGAACAGCATTGCAAAAAGGTATTGACTTCTGATACTGAATTCCATAGTGTATACCCATCAGTATTTTAAGTGCTGCCCATTTCAGTTTACACCATGTAGGATGATCATATGAACAACAGCATGCTTACCAACCCAGCCCTGTATACACCAGCGGGTGGAGACCAAGGAGTACCTTTCTGAGAACTACACAGCCAATGGGTCACACAGTGGACGTGTGGCTAACTACAGAGCCCATTCAAAAGCTAGCTGAAGAATCTGCGTCTTCTGCCGCCCAAACACCCTGCACACACACTCAGACAGTCAGCAAGAAAACACGCAGAATGTGAAGGAAGGAACTCAAGATTTTCAGAAAACATTTATGGACACGTGAAAATAGTCACGTCGCTATGTGGAAGGCAGTGGAATGTAGAGGCTTATTCACTGGCTTCACAAAGGTTTCTTTGAGAGCTGGCAGTGTGTGCCAGGCTTGGGTGGGTGCTGGGCATGGAGCAGTGGAGAAAGCACACCGAGTGCCTGTGCTCCAGCTGAGAGGCAAGCACTTTCCTTGTACTGAACTACAAGCCGAGGCCCTGGGACTCCCTAGAGTTACTTGGGCTAACTGAATTATTTCCAGTTACATCAAGTTTTATTCAAATGTCATGATTTCATTTTTTTCTTGAGGCTGCATAAAACTACATTGTATATATGTATCACTTTTCTTTGTCCATTCATCTGTGAGTTGAGATCTAGATCCCATTTCCTGGCTATTGGGAATAGTATAGTCATAAGCAGAGATATACAAGTGCTTTGGGGGAATCATGATTTAGAATAGCTCAGATATAGAAAAACTGGGTAATATGGTAGTTCTAGTATTATTTTTTTGAGGGACCTGCAAGTGATTACACCAGTTGAAATTTCCACCAGCAGCGGATAGGATTCCTTCCTCCTGCCCACTTTTCTTTACTTTTTCTTTTTTTAATTGATTTTTATTGAGCTCTACATTTTTCTCTGCTTCATTCCCTGCCTCTTCCCTCCCCTTTCAATCCCCCCCAAGGTCCCCATGATCCCAATTTACTCAGGAGATCTTGTCTTTTTCTACTTTCTACTTTCCATGTAGATTAGATCTATGTAAGTCTCTCTTAGTGTCCTCATTGTTGTCTAAGTTCTCTGGAATTGTGGTTTGTAGGCTGGCTTTCTTTGCTTTATGTTTAAAAACCACCTATGAGTGAGTACATGTGATAATTGTCTTTCTGTGTCTGGATTACATCACTCAAAATAATGATTTTTAGCTCCATTCATTTTCCTGAAAAATTCAAGATGTTGTTATTTTTTTCTGCTATCCAGTACTCCATTGTGTAAATATACCTCATTTTTTTCTTATCCATTCTTCAGTCAAGGGGCATTTAGGTTGTTTCCAGGTTCTGGCTATGACAAACAAAGCTACTATGAACATAGTTGAGCACGTGTCCTTGTGGCACAATTGAGCATCTTTTGGATATATACCCAAAAGTGATATTACTGGGTCTTGAGGAAGGTTGTTTCCTAATTTTCTGAGAAATCGCCACACTGACATCCAAAGGGGTTGTACCAGCTTGCTTTCCTACCCACCAGCAATGCAGAAGTGTTCCCTTTTCCCCACAACCTCTCCAGCATAAGTTGTCATCAGTGTTTTTGATCTTGGCCATTCTTACAGGTGTAAGATGGAATCTCAGAGTTGTTTTGATTTGCATTTCTCTGATGACTAAGGATGTTGAATATTTCCTTAAGTGTCTTTCAGCCATTTTAGATTTTTTTGTTGAGAGTTCTCTGTTTAGGCCTGTACTCCATTTTTTTTATTGGATTATGTGGTTTTTTTTTTTTTTGGTGTCCAATTTCTTGAATTCTTTGTATATTTTGGAGATCAGACCTCTGTCTGATGTGGGGTTAGTGAAGATCTTTTCCCATTCTGTAGGCGTCATTTTGGCTTGTTGAACGTGCCCTTTGCTTTCCAGAAGCTTTTCAGTTTCAGGAGGTCTCATTTATCAATTGTTTCTCTCAGTGTCTGTGCTGCTGGGGTTATATTTAGGAAGTGGTCTCCTGTGCCAATGCGTTCAAGTGTACTTTCCACGTTCTCTTTTATAAGGTTCAGTGTTGCTGACTTTATGTTGAGTTTGATCCATTTGGACTTGAGTTTTGTGCATGGTGATAGATATGGGTCTATTTTCACTCTTCTACATGTTGATATCCAGTTATGCAAGAACCACTTGTTAAATATGCTTTTTTTTTTCCATTTGATACTTTTTGCTTCTTTGTCAAAAATCAGGTGTTCCAAGATGTGTGGATTGATATCCGGGTCTTCTATTTAGTTCCATTGGTCCTCCTGTCTGTTCTTATGCCAATACCAGACTGTTTTCAGTACTGTAGCTCTGTAGTAGAATTTGAAGGCAGGGATTGTGATGCCTCCAGAAGTTCTTTTATTGTACAGGATTGTTTTGGCTATCCTGGGTTTTTTGCTTTTCCAAATAAAGTTGAGTACCGTTCTTTCGAGGTCTTTGAAGAATTTTGCTGGGATTTTGATGGGCATTGCATAGAATCTGTAGATTGCTTTTGGTAAGATCGCCATTTAACTATGTTAATTCTGCCTATCCAAGAGCATGGGAGATCTTTCCACTTTCTGGAGTCTTCTACAATTTCTTTCTTCAAAGATTTAAAGTTCTTGTCATACAGTCTTCCACTTGTTTGGTTAGAGTTACTCTGAGTTATTTTATGCTATTTGTGGCTATTGTCAAGGGTGTTGATTCTCTGATTTCTTCCCCAGCCCTTTTATCATCTGTGTACAGGAGGGCTACTGATTTTTTGAGTTAATCTTGTATCCTGCTACATTACTGAAAGTGTTTATGAGTTGTAGAAGTTCCTTTGGTAGAATTTTTGAGATCGCTTCTGTAAACTATCATATCATCAGCAAACAGTGAGAGTTTGACATCTTCTTTTCCATTTTGTATCCCCTTGATCTCCTTTTGGTGTCTTATTGCTCTAGCTAGGACCTCAAGAACTATATAGAATAGATATGGAGAAAGTGGGCAACCTTGTCTTGTTCCTGATTTTAGGGGAATCTCTGGGAGTTTCTGTCCATTTAGTTTGATGTTGTCTGTTGGCTTGCTGTATATTGCCTTCATTATGTGTAGGTATGTTCCTTGTATCCCTGCTTTCTCCAAGACCTGGTTCTGTCCCACTCCAGTTCTGGTGGAAATCGTTGACTCTGAGACAGGTCCCTGGCTCAATCCTGATCCACCAGTGTCCTGGGACTACGCTGGCTTCTGAAACTGGATTTGCTCCTGGCTTCTACTCCCAGTGGAGTTCTTTTCCTCAGGCCCTCTCTGTCCTCCCCATGCCCTCTTTTCATCTGTAGTTGTTGTCATTTGATTTTTTTTTTCAGTTTTAACCATTGGAGTGTGATGGAATCTCAAAGGTGTTTTAATTTCTGTTTACATGATAGCTAAAGTTGTTGAATACTTTTCCATTTTGAATACTTTTGTTTGTTGTCTTTTGTTTCTTGAGACAGAGTTTCTTATGGTTTAAATAAAATGTTGCAGGTCCCTGAGTGGCTGCAGTGGGCAGCGGGT
Source organism: Dicrostonyx torquatus (assembly GCA_028555095.1). Taxonomy (NCBI): domain Eukaryota; kingdom Metazoa; phylum Chordata; class Mammalia; order Rodentia; family Cricetidae; genus Dicrostonyx; species Dicrostonyx torquatus. The sequence continues at coordinate 7,180,912 of JAQHUG010000009.1, read as the reverse complement.
CCTGAAACCACACCACAGGTCCCCTGAAGTGGTGACAGGCAGAGGGCAGTGGTCCAGAGAGCAGCCAGTCCCAGGCAGGGATGGTGCAGTTCCCCAAGTAGCTGCAGTGGGCTGCAAGGGGCAGCGAGTTCCAGGCAGGGAGCCGCATGGTAGGTGAGACCTTGATGGGGCAGCCAGTCCCATGAGGAGAGACAGATGGATGGGCATGACATGAGTCCACGCTACAGGTCTCTGAAGGTAGCTGGTCCTGGGCAGGGAGCTACCCTGTGGACAAGGGACAGAGACATGGATTGGCACCCCATGCAGAGTGAGGTTGGATACTTATTCATGGGTTATGGAGGGGAAAGGGAAGAAGGGGAGAAGAGCAGAGAAAGAGAGAGAGAGAGAGAGAGAGAGAGAGAGAGAGAGAGAGAGAGAGAGAGAGAGAGAGAGAGATAGGTGGATAGATAGATAGATAGATGGATAGATAGATAGATGGAGAAACAGAGAAGTGAGAAGGGAAGAGGTGGGGAAAAAGGGAGAGACAGAAGCTGCCTCTTCAAGAGGGAGACTCAGGCTGCAAGTAGGAAGAAAAATCTGCCTGCCTCAGCAGATGGTTGAGGAAGTGGGCAGGGCTTGTCTCTTAAAGGGACAGGATAGACCATTACAGAGTTTCTTTGTGTAACATCCCTGGTTATCCTGGAACTTGCTTTGTAGACCAGCCTGGCATCAAACTCATAGAGATCCACTTGCCTTTACCTCCTGAATGCTGGGATTAAAGGTGTGCACCACCACTTAGAGCACCCAAATATTTATTGATCACTTACAGTTCTTCTTTTGAGAACTGTCTGCTCAGTTTATTGGCTCTTTATTTATTAAATTGGTTCACTGACAATTTGTGAACTCTTACCACTGACCAATCCAGAAGAAACTTCTCTGACAAAGGCTAAGAGCAGCACTAATCTATGGGAATAAACATAAATATTTGGAAGAATGTTTGTCAGCATGTATGTTTAGCAAGACTCTAGAAGTTTATTATCTCAGGACTGAAGAGATGATTCAGTGTTTAAGAGCACTGTCTGCTCTTCCAGAGTACCAGGGTTCAATTCCCAGCACCCACATGGCAGCTCATAACTGCCTATAACTCTGGTTGCAGGGGGTTCGACACCCTCACACAGACACACACACAGAAGCAAAACACCAATGTACCTAAAATAAGAATGAATCATAAAAAAGAACAAGGTTCTCCCTTCAGGGTCTATAACCTGCCCAGACAAGGGGAGAAGTAGGCACAAAATTCCACCACTATCTGGCATTTGATAGTTACTGTGAGAAAGAGAATCAGCTTTCTTTAATAATGTAACCTCTGATAGGTAGACCATACTCCAGGGCAGGGTCTACTCCTAAGAGGAGTTGGGCAACATAAACCAGACTTAATAGCAAGAGATGAAAACTCAATGTAAGATGGATAGGGAAGTGAGGGTGAAGATGGTTGGAATGGGAAAAGTTGGGGGGAGAGTGAATATGATTAAAATATACTATCTGATATTTTCAAGGAATTAATTTATTAGATTATTTAAAAATAAAGTCTGGATATCCCAATTATGAGCCTAGGAACCTACAGAGAGCTTCCTGACTGGCCACCCATTTCTTTTACTACTTTCCAAACCCTTAATCAGATCATCCTTGAGGTGTTAACCTTAACCATCCTATCTACAAAATAATTTTCTCTATTTATAACAGAGAGGGAGGGAATAGCATTAGGAATTCTTGATCTGAAGACAGTACTTTTTTCTTTCCAAACAATTGGATACAAATGCCGGAGGCTAAGCCCATCCTATTGACACAAGAGGCAAGTAAGGAAACCTGTGGACAACACGCAGATGTCATCTTACCACACCAAGTCATACATGCACTAAACAATAATGCTTATCAGCACCTTGCAAGCTGCTACCTTACTCAGTACCAAATCCTTCTAGGAAAGTAAAAAATCTCAATTCAGAAATCTAGTAACTCTGAGCATGAACCTTCAAGCCTGTAATGCACCTTTTTTTTCTGATGCTTTAGAATGCTCTTGGACACTCTGCCTAGACTTAACAAACTCTTCTCCCCCACACCCCAAACATATGTGGTTTATAGTTGGCAGATGTTTTATCCTAAGTACAATAAAGAGATCAGAATATGCTATAACAATCACAACTCAAACTATAGAAAACTCACTCTTATCTCAGACACTGTTGCCTTAAAGGTAGAGCTTGTAGTTCTAAGTATGGAAAAGGACAAAATATTTGATATATACAGACTCTGAATAACTCTTCCATGGTCTGCATTCACATGCAGCAATATGGGGAGAGAGGAGGGTCCTGGCAATCAAAGACTTAATCATTAAGCATGCTTCTCTTATTCTACAGCTTACAGAAGCCTCCCAACTCCTGATCCAGATTGCAGTCACCCACACTGCAAAGATCATCAGAGGACTCAGACTTTAGAGACATTGGAAATTAGAGTAGAAAAAGAAACTATAAAGGTTGACTTCTTGCCCTTCCTAGAAACTGAGGCTTTAGCCAGCCTCATAATTACTCATAGGTTTAGTCAAGGGGAATGAGAAGACTGGGTTAATAAAGGAGGGCTCGGGCATAGATGAGCCTTGGTTTTCTATATAAGGAAGGCTTAATCTTCTGGACAACCAGAAAAAGAAGACCATTATTATAAATGTAACTCTTTACACGTAGAATTGAGTTTAGACACAGGCTCCTTACTCTGCTTATTTATACCCCAAACTAGGAAGTTAACAAATGTTTTCTTCTGTATTCTGAAAGATTCTGTAGAGAGATATAATATATTTGAGTGTTTGGAAATTTATCAGTGCACCCACCCGAGACTCATGTGTTCTGCCTGAATGGTTATTAATTATTGTTTTGTTTTAGATATAAACCTGTTCAGTTATATTTCTTCTTTGTGAGATGTGTCATATCTTGTCTGAGAGAATTCATTCATTTCATCTCTGTAGTGGTTTAAAGGAGGTGTCACCCATATGTCTGGGCTATTTAAATACTTGGTCCCTAGTCAGTGGCTGTTTGGGGAACATGAAGAGGTATAGACTTCCTCGAGGAACAATGTCATTGGGGCCAGGCTTTGAGGTTTCAAAATGCTTGGGTCATTTCAAGTTATAACTTTCTGCTTTCCTGTTTGTGGATAGGGATGTAAAGTCTCAGCTGTTGCTTCAGTGCCACGATTGCTTGCCTGCTGCCTTTCTCCCTGCTATGATGGTTGTAAATACTTACCCCTCTGGAACCATGAGCTAAAACAAATGCTTTCTTTTATAATTTTCCTTAGTCATGGTGTTTTGTCATAGCAATAGAAAATTACTATCTTGGTGATCAAAACAACTGATACAAGAAAGCATTTAATTGGGCTTACAGTTTTAGAGGGAAGGAGTCTACAATGGTGGAACAAAAACATGGCAGCAAGAACAACAGAGAGCTCACATCTTAAACAATAAGTAAGAGGCAGAGAGAGAGACTGTCTTAGGATTTCCATTGCTGTGAAGAGATGCCATGACTGCAGCAGCTGTTATAAAGGAAAACATTTGGGACTGGATTACAGTTTCAGAGATGTAGTCTATTATTGTCATGGTAGGAAACATGGCAGTGAGCAGGCAGACATGGTGCTGGAGAAGGAGCTGAGAGTTCTACATTTGTATCAGCAGGCAGCAGGAAGGAAACTGTGCTACTCTGGACATAGCTTGAACATATGAGATTTCAAAGCTTGCCCTCACAGTGACACACTTCCTCCAACAAGGCCATACCTCTTAATAATGCCACTTTCTATGGGTCAAACATTTAAACACATGAGTCTATGGAGGCCAATCCTATTTAAACAAAGGGAGCAAGTCTTTTGAAATCTGAGAATCCACCCTCAGTGACTTACCTCCTCCAATTAGAGCACACTTCCTAATCCTTCCCAAACAGTTCCACCAACTGGGGACCAAGTACTCAAACATATGATCCTGTGGGAGCCATTCTTACTCAAATCACCATAGCCAATGACCTCTTAATTCCACTCAGAATAGAAGCTTTAATAAACAGTAACCCAAAGACAGACACTGGAGTGTTCATAGTAGCACTATTTGAAAAATTACTATGTTAGTTTTCTTATCATTGTGATAAGTGCCTCCAAGTTGGCTAGCTTTTCATAGTACTGAAAAGTGTTATTCAGGTTGATGGCAGGGAAGGGAGGTAAGCTATTAGCATCTTACCTAGCAATCATACCCGTGAATGTATGAACTTTAATAATGACCATTGGGGAAAGATATGTCCGTAGGTACAATAGTGGCACAAGTGTAATGGGGTTATTAATTGTTTCCTGGTTGGTTTTAAAGTCATCTCCACAGGAGTAAATCTATGCTTGGTGATTTGGGATGTCCTTCTGTATGCTATGAACGTGTTGCTTTTATTGGTTCATGAAAAAAGCTGCTTTGGCCTATGGCAGAGCAGAACATCTGTCAGGAAAGCCAAACTGAATACAGGGAAAAAGAAGGCAGGGTTGAGGGAGATGCCTGCAATCACTGGAGGAGTAAGATGACAGAGCATTAATGATAAGCCAGAGGTCACGTGGTGATACACAGATTAATAATAAAAATGGGTTAATTTATATGTAAGAGCTAGCTACTAATAAGCCTGAGTCATAAACAAAACAATTATAATTAATATTAGGCCTTTGAGTAGTGATTTTATAAGCAGCTGTAGGACTGGGTAGGACACAGAAAAGCCTCCAGCTATAGCTTAGAACTGTAAATGTAGCCAACAAAGAACCATCATGATTGGGGTACTCACATGTGGGTCTCCTTGGGTGTCATTGGCCACTAGCCCTTGAAGGTGAAGGGAGCAGAAGCTGAAAGCAGGATTCAGACAGCCATGATGGAAAGTACTTCCAGAAGTCAGGTTCAGAGAGAATGACCATTTTATTGTTTCAGGGGTAAGGTATATAAGGGTTCTTAGGGTTATGGGTGGGAAGGGCTGACTGGTCATAACACAGCACCTAATTATCATATGGGCCAGAGGAAAGAATGAGACTTGTGTGCTGGGTCACATAGAATTTTCAGGGTCATCCTCTGAATAAGGTCACACATCTGATCTAGATACTATCCACTTAAGGGTAGACTGAAGAGGAAGCTCCACTGAGAAAGGGAGTCCTCTATTTTGCACCTAGTTCAGAGACCTATCCAGATATGGTGGACTGTGACCTTAATAGCAGGGTTCTCCAACTCACAGGTCCCAGGGGTGAACCTTCTACTGTTATTCTGCTAAATAGGCATAGCATCAAAATGCCTTTTAAATTCATAGCTCTCCACCCAAGGATTAGTTCTGAGGCCTTATCAGAGAAATTTCTTTGTGCTATGGACAGTGGCTAATGCAGACATTCACAACTGATGAAAGAATAGTGAATAAGTGCTGATGGAATCTCATCCACAAAGGACACATCTGTATCAAACTCAATCCCCAAAACTCAGAAAGCACTGTGGAAGACGTGCATCTGTGAAAGCAGACTTAAGATCTAGAAGTCAGGGAGAACGGAGAAAAGTGTCTTCTGCACATGACAAGGCTGCTGTAATCACAGCCTCACAGCAGCTGTGGTTGCTTGTATGAGATCTGAAAAAGATCAGACCACTCGACATTCTAGCATGGATGAAAAGGGGATGCACAAGCTCCACTTTCCAGCTAAGGAGCTCTGGACAACTGATGGCTTCTGGGGGAGGGAGAGTCAATTTTCGTTGAGAGTGTGGCTCCTTGTAGGTGTATTAAAGAGTTCCACAATAGCCTGGAATGGAGTATAACAAAGGTTTATTTATTTTAAGATAAACTCACAGTAAGGGTAGCGATCCACAGTTGTCTGTGTGTGTTGGAACCGAATCCAGCATTAAAAGGGGCCTTGCACACTTTTTACCTGTATTTATAGTACCTCAGATCACGCCCAAAATGGGCCAGTGTTGTAATAGGTGCAGGTTGTGTTCCCAGCACCTGGCTCCCAGCTGCGGCCGCTAGCTTATGCCCAAAATAACTACACAAAAACTGTATTCATGTAAACTCTGCCTGGCCCATTATCATTAGCCTCTTCTTGACTAACCCTGACATCTTAAACTAACCCATTCCTAATAGTCTGTGTGTCACCACGAGGTGGTGACCTACCAGAAGATTCTAATCTGCATCCATCTTGGCCAGAGCATCATGGTGTCTGCTGCACTTCCTTTCTTCCCCGAACTCTGTTCTGTCTACTCCGCCCACCTAAGGGCTGCTCTATCAAAAAGCCAAGGCAGTTTTCTTTATTCAACCAATGAAAGCAACCCAAATACAGAAGAACCCTCCTACACCAGGCCAGTATCTAATAAGCTATTGGCTGAAGGAATTCCCACAATGCCTCCTCCTTTTGTCTAAATAAGAGGGTTCTAAACCTAATACAAAGTTAAATACAATAAGAGCAATATCAAGATTTTTCCAGGGAAAAGGAGAGGCAAAAACAACATAAAAATTAGAATTACAACCAGCATGAACAACATCAAGCAAGAAACATATGCTAAATATTTCAATATCTATTTAATAATATTATTTATTAATAATAATTATTTAATAATAATTATAATTAAATTAGACTCCTAAGGAATCTAATTTTAAAATGGCTTGGCAAAGTCATGAGAGGAAAATAGCTATGACAGTCTAGTCTTCAACCCCATCAAAGATCTGAGAAGGGAAATAATATTACCTGAGTAAACAGGAAGTACAATCAAGCAAATTTCAAAAGTTGCAAGAAATGACAGAGACAACCGACTGCTTCAGCAATCACCCAAAGTCTCATTTGCAATGTTGGGGCAACCAATGTTGGCCAAGGCCTAGAGTATCTGATAGACCATTTTTAGAGGCAGGAAAATTTGAAAAACTGTCTTACTCTGCCTTGGCAAGGTTTGGCAGTCATTTTTGCTTGCATCCTGCTTGTCCAGTTTGAACACCATATGCTTTTGTCAGTCGAGGCAGGGGCAGTTCTTTGCCCAAAGGCCAGTTTTGTCAAGAAGAAACAAGCTCCAAGTGTTTGAAGATTACCATCTATGCAGAATACAATCTGTGCCTCTAAAAATCCTGACTGGTCTAACTGTGGGTGAGACAAACATGGGTGACCACCGACTTGTAATTCTTAATACCTTTATAGCTTAAAGACTAAGGCTGACCCTGCTCCAGTGGGCTGTTGCACATCCGGTTGCTTATGGGCAGCACAAATTGGAGTTGACTAGTCATTAAAAAAATAAAAGAAGACACAAAATTGGTTAGGGGTAGGAGAGGTGGGGGAGGATCTTGGAGGAATGGAAGGTGTTAAATATAATAAAAATACATTGTATGAAACTCTCAAATAATTAAGCAAAATGTTAATAAATAAAGATTTAAAGAGTGAAAAAGACATTTTAAACTGAAACAACAAAAACCTTAAACATTAGAAAATCCAGGCACAGGAGGGCTCTAGAGGAGAACAGCCTGCACAGTCTGAAAGTGCCTGTCTGGTGGTATAAAAATTGAAGTGGTGCCTACTGGGAGTTGCTGATTCCCTCTTACTAAGGTATGAAAGGCACACTTCATCTAGATGGTTCTTGTCCATGGCAAATAAACTCAGGATTTAACCATGACCTTTGTGAAAAATAAACTCACTGCATAGGAAAAAAATGCTTTTAAAAAGTCAGGCTTGAAATTTTTATATCCTTTGAGTCATATTCTTGAAGCAATTGGCTGATTAATTCAAGAAATGTTACTTTCCCAATTCAAACATGACATTTTGAAAATCATCCATGAATTACATGCCTCTAGAATGAAAGGCTTTTTTTGTGCCATTTAAAAGTTTTTTTTCAATTTTTTTTTATTTTTGAGGGAAATCATGAATATCTATGAGGGTACATTTATTACTCCCAGAACAGATAGAAAATTAACAAAGTCATAAAATTTGTACTCAGCTTTGCTATTGCAGCTGGGGCTCAATCCAGGCCCTTGCCAGAACCCTGCCACTAAAATGGTTAAGGATGATGTTATTTTTGCCATTACATGCAAGGGCATGGGTCTTTGTATGTTGTCTTTCCAGGTCTCTACAAGGAGATCTAACAAAATTATCTGTGTCTAAGCTTTGTTTCTCTGGTGGGGCTCAATAAAAGAGTTTCGAGTCCTGTGAATTTGTTCCAGAAAAATCTTACCTTCTGATCCTAGAAACGTTCCCATTCTTCTAATCCTATACAGTAAACCATTTCTACATCTCAGAGAAGCATCTGACTTTTAACTTTCTGTCTTAATTTATACTACTGTATGTGGGGCCCGTACACATGGGTACATGTTTGTGTATATACCCGCCCAGTAATTACTGAGGCAAGCCTTTAATTTATCTGAAATTGTACAGGCATCATGGTGACAACCCACACATTTTTCCATTGGAAATTGTAAATGGATGACAAAGAGGGAGTGCCACCCGACCCCTCCACAGCCTACTTCCTGGGAAGCTCTGTAAGTCATGACCGAATGTATGCTCATGGGTGTTTTGATCTTTGGTTTGTTTGTTTGTTTGGCTGGTTGGTTGATATGAGTACTCCCTAAGTATGGTCCTTGGGATTGTACTGTTCTATCCATAGTCAATAAAGAAATTAATTTGATAAGGAGAAAGGTTTAAAAACATAGAGAGATACTTGGCAGAGAAAATGTTTAGCTATTGAATCTAATAATAAGCAAAGAAAGTGGACAGGGTGAAATTTATTTGACTTTTTGGTAGCTCTTCATCAATGACAAAATCTCAACTTTTGTAATGTATGATGACAATAACAAATCTGCACTTGAATAGTTTCAATAAATATTGAACCATAAGAGGAGGGTCTTGGTTCAGGATCCCACAAAACTGCAATGAGAGAAGGATCTGAGAAAATAGCAAATTTGAGAGATTACTCCAGCAAGTACCAGCCAGGAAGTGGAGAAGAGAAGCAAGGAAGGATGGGAAGCTATGTGTAGCTAAGCAAGGTAACACTGTGGGTGACTGGGAATAAGTCTTATGGGCTCCAGGAATGGAATAAAAGATGCTTCACAGTTGTATAACTTGAGAGGGGAGCCTGGGTACTCTTTTACCATGTGCCCATTTGTCTGCTGCCCTGTGCTTTTGAGAGTTATGTACATACACTCCCTGGAGCTGTCAACATGCTCAGTGACTGGAAAGGAACATCAGGTAAGGGCTTGTAGGACCTTCCTAGCAAGAAGCTGTTGGCATGGACAGACATGGAGAGTGCCGAGGGGGATATTTAGGACATCACATATACTTCCCAGCGTGTAGGCAGGTCAAGTGGTCTTTCACTATTTACAGATCATAGAGCTGAGGTTAAGGTGGATTTGGTAATACAATATTGGAGACACTGGAAAGGGGAAAAGAATCTTGGTCCTTTGCCAACTTGATGTCAATGTAGAGACCCTTCTGCCACATTTTCTCCCATGCAGAGACTTCCTGGTAGTCCCCATAGACCAATGGTTCTCAACCTGTGGGTTGTGACCCCTCTCAGGGTTGACTGATCCTTTCATAGGGGTCACATATATCCTTCATATCACATACTTACACTATGGTCCATAACAGTAGCTAAATTAGAGTTATGAAGTAGCTTCAAAAATAATTTTATGGTTGGGGGTCACCATAGCATTAAGAACTGTACTAAGGGATCGCAGTGCTAGGAAGCTTGAGAACCTACCGACATAGAGTGTTTCATTCTCCAAGGCCCCTAACTGACTTGCTTCCTGAACATCATCGGAGAATGGTGTGGCGTATACTAAGCTGTGGACTGCAGATATGATGTCAAGTGTTTTGAAGCCTGAATTACAAAAAGCCATGCATATATTCTCTGTGCTAGTCATGCTTTGTGATGATTAATGTCATCCTGGCAGGATATAGAGTCACTGGGAGATGGGCCTCTGGATATGTCTGTGGGCGATTGTCTTGACTGCTTTAATGGAGCTGGGAAGTTTCACCCACTCTTGATGGCGTCACTCCCTGCCTGGGATCCAGAAGTATGTAAGGAGAGAAAGGGGCTGCACAGCAGCGTACATTCATCCCACTCAGCTTTCCAGTTGTGAAAGTGATGTGACCAGCTGCTTCAGTCACTGCTACCACAACTGCCCACCATCACAGACTGTGCTCTGAGACCGAGAGCCCAAACAAATCCTGATGTCATTTTTGTCTAAATGTTTTTTTTATCACAGTAACGGGAAGAAATGAAGACTGAAGTTGGCCCTGAGAAATGGGGCCTTTGCTGTTCTTATCCTAGATGGAGAAGTGCTAAGCTCTGTCGCTTAGCCAGAGCAAAGGCTCAGCTCCATAATCAGAAAATCCCTCTCACGAATCCATGATAACTGGACATAAAACATGGATGAGGCCAGATGCTTGGTGAACTATTTGAGCAAAGGTGGAGGAAGTCACAGTGAAGATCTTAGCAAGAGTTAGAAGTAGAGCAGAGTGGGAATAGTTAAAGATATGGGCTCGGTGAATATAGGACTGCCTTCAACCAAGTGCTATTTTCCAAGCAGAAAGATTTTTTGATTTAAATTCTTTAACAGACCATTGCAATCTTTACTTTTAATAGTGAATTGATGTGGAATGTGAAGTACAGGCTTAAAATACTGCCTGAAATATAAAAAATATGTTATTTATTTTATTTAGTTCATTTAATATAATAACATTTAAGCAACTATTCTTTCTAAATTTCCATTCTTCAAAATATGTAGATTAAAAATAGAAAGGAAACAAAACCAAAAACATATCCTAATCATTAATGCAGGCTTAACTATTAGCAACATTTTAGCCCATTTTTCTTTTCTTTTTTTTAATTGATTTTTATTGAGCTCTACATTTTTCTCTGCTCCTCTCCCCTCCCTTTCAACCCTCTCCCAAGGTACCCATCAAGCAGAAAGATCTTATCACAGCTGCTAACCTTATGGAACTTATTTTCTTCTCTGAAAACTCCAGATAATAGTGCCTGCAAAGCTACTAGCAAATTGGTGTACTCTCTACTCTTTGACCACTGGTCTGAGGACTGGGAACTTTCCTCTCTTAGATACAGAAATACAAAGCTAGAGATGCTTTTGGATGTAATCATGGCAGATGCTGGAATCTGGAGCAGAAGAGAAATGCCCTTTCCAGATGTAGCCATAAGAAAGCCCTTGGTATATCTGTCTCTGCTGGTACCATCCAGGTGTGGGCCTCAAGAGGCCTGGAGGATGACCACAAAGAAGGCTCTTTCCAGGGAAAGCATTCAGAGAGATGCTGTCAACAGATGAAGTTTACAGATTGCAGATGAGGCTGTGCCATCTTCCTCTGTTGACCAGGACAGCAATGACCTGTGGTTGTACTTGGGCAGCTTGGGGCCTTGAGCTGTACTAGGTGAGGGTCATTTTGTTTATTGAATGAACTGGAGGATTGTTTATTGGTCCTCTGGGTCTTGGGTCTGAAAATGAGCGACAGATTATTGTTTAGTAAATAATTTGGTGAGTTTTCAGGGTGGTTGGGCAATTTCTATGGTTAGAATAGAAGATAGCAGTCTCAATATACCAAGTGCCTACACAACCTCTCCAGCCATAATTCATGAGGTCAGCAAGATCTGGTATTAAAAGTCAAATAGCTCATGGGAAAAAGTGTACTGCTTTCAGTTATTCTCACTGAACTGTGAAAGAATTCTCAACTCCATGATGAATCCTTAACAAACACACTTTGGCTATGACTCTAGAACACGTCATTTCTCTCTGACCACTAAATTCCTGAAACTTTAGAAAACATGATTTAGTTTCCCAGGTCCTTTTCATACTGCCAATACATCACTTCCTCTCCCTTGACTTTTTTAAAAATAAAAATCCCATTTCTTTAATTTCTTTCTCTTGCCTTATTGCTCTAGCTAGTGCTTCCAGTATAATATTGGAAAGGAGAGGGCATACTGAGCACCCTTGTCTCATTCCTGACTTCAGTGGGATTGCTTCAAATTTTCCTCCTTTGGATGGTGTTGGTTGTGTGTTTCTCATTTATAACTTTCATTATATTGACATATATCCTTTCTAGCCCTATGTTCTCTAGGGTTTTTATTAGGAAGGCATGATGGATTTTGTGGAAGGTTTTTGCTCTATCTACTGAGATGATCATGTGAGGGGTTTTTTTGTCTTTAAGTCCATTTGTGTGGTGTATTACATTTATTGGCTTATGTATGTTGAATCATCCTGCATTTTTAAATCAATGATCAAAGATGTCCTGTACTCACTCACTCTTCCTTTCCTTCCTTCCTCCCTCCCTCCCTCCCTCCCTCCCTCCCTCCCTCCCCCCTCTCTGTCTTTCCTTCCTTCCTTCTTTCTTTCTTTTGTGTGTCTTTACCTGGTTTTGGTTTTGGGGTGATCCTGGATTCATAGAAAGAATTTGAGAGCCCTCCTTCTGTTTCTAGTATTTTAAGTAGTTTAAGAAGAACTGGCTGTATATATTCTTTGAAAATTAAGTAGAATTCTGCTGTGACTCCTTTTGGCACGGGGTGTTTCTTAGTTGGAAGGCTTTTAATACTACTTCAGTCTCCTCATTTGTTACAGGTCTGTTTAGGTTGTTGGCTTCCTCTTGGTTTAATTTTGGTGGTTTGGTGGAATTTAGAAATTTATCCAATTCTTTTAGGTTTTCCAATCTAAAGAAGTACAGGTTTTTAAAAATATTTCCGTATAACATTCTAAATTTCTTTGTTGTATGTTGTAAAGTTTCCATGTTCATTTTGACTCTTAATTTGGGTCCTTTTTTCTTTCTTTTTGTCATTTGGGCCAAAGTTCTATCGACTTTATTATTTATTTTCTCAAAGAACTAGCCCTTAGATTTATTATTTGTGTTGTTTTCTTTGTTTTTATTTCATTGATTTCTGCTCTGATGTTTATTATTTCTTGCTGTTGACCAGATTTGGATTTGGTTGATTCTTGTTTTTCCAAATATTTGACTCATATCATTAAGTCATTTATTTGTCCTCTTTATGATTTTTTTTAAAAGATTGGCAGTTAGAGGTATATATTTTTTTGTAGGACAGGTTTCTTTTTTCTGAATTTTTTATTAATTTATTTTACATCCCAACTGCAGCCTGTCCTCCCTCAATTCCTACCAGTCCCTCCCCCAACCTTTCCCCTGCCCTGTTTCCATCCACCACTCTCCTGTGTTTGCTCAGAAAAGGGCCAGCTTCCACGGGCATCAGCAGAGCATGGCATATCAAGCTGCTGTAAAATCAAGCACCTCCTCCTGTATTCAGGCTGGGCATGGCAATGCAGCATGAGGGACAAGTTTCCAAAAGCTGTCCAAAGCACCAGGGACAGCCTCATTCCCATTGCCAGGAGTCCTACAAATATATGTGACAACTGTCACATATATGCGAATGGCCTAGCACAGTCTCATGGAGGTTCCCTGGTTATTGGTTCAGACTCTGTGAGTTTCCATGAGCCAGACTAGTTGTTTCTGTGAGTTTTCCTTCAGTGTCTCTGACACCCCCCTCCCAGCGGCTTCTACAAACCACCCTCCTTCTCCTTAACAGAGCTAGGTCTAATGTTTGGCTGTGTGTCTCTGAATGTCTCCATCAATCATTGAATGCAGGCTTTCAGCTGACAAGCAGGGTAGTCACCAATCTGATCATAGGGGATGGCCAGTTCAGGCTATGCATCCACTGCTGCCTGGAGTCTTAGCTGGGGCCACCCTAGTAGAGTCGTGCAAGTTTCCCTTGCATCAGGCTTCTACATGACTGTAAAGTCCCCCTTTCTAGTTATCTTTCTCAGCACTCTCTCCTTTCACCCCTGCAACCCGATCCCTCAAGTTCCCATGCCCATCTGCCTCCAATGCAACAAGGAAATCTCTTTTTCCCCTTCCCTGGAAGATCATGCATCCCCTACTTGAGTCCTCCTTGTTACCTAGCCTCTCTGGGTCTGTGGATTACATGGTTATCCTTTACTTTACAGTTAATATCCACTTATGAGTGAGTACATACCATGTTTGTCTTTCTGGGTCTGGGTTACCTCATTCAGGATGCTTTTTCTAGTTTTATCCATTTGCCTTCAAGTTTCCTGATGTCATTGTTTTTAACAGCTGAGTAATACTTTGTTGTGTGAATGTACTACATATCTTTTATCCATTCTTCAGTTGAGGGGCATCTAGCTTGTTTCCACATTCTGGATATGGCAAATAAAGCTGCTATGAGCATAGTTGAACAAGTGTCCTTGTGGTACACTTGAGCATTCTTTGAGTATATACCCAGAAGTGCTGTAGCTGGGTCTTGAGGTAGATTGATTCCCAATTTCCTGAGAAACTGCCATATTGCTTTCCAAAGTGGCTGTGCAATTTTCACTCCTGCCAGCAATGGAGGAGTGTTCTTCTTGCTCCACATCCTGACCAGCATGAATTGCCACTGTGTTTTTCATCTTATCCATTCTGGCAGGTGTAAGATGGAATCTCAAGAGTCATTTTGATTTGCATTTCCCTGATGGTTAAGGATGATGAATACTTATTTTTTTATTTTTTATTTTTTGAGACAGAATTTCTGTATTTAGCTCTTTTTAAAAAAAATTGATTTTTATTGAGCTCTACATTTTTCTCTGCTCTACTCCATGTCTCTCCCCTCCCCCTCAACTCTCCCCCAAGGTCCCCATGCTCCCAATTTACTCAGGAGCTCTTGTCTTTTTCTACTTCCCATGTAGATTAGATCTATGTAAGTCTCTCTTAGTGTCCTCATTGTTGTCTACATTCTCTGGGATTGTAATTTGTGGGCTGGTTTTCTTTGCTTTATGTTTAAAAGCCACTCATGAGTGAGTACATGTGATACTTGCCTTTCTGTGTCTGGGTTACCTCACTCAAAATGATGTTTGCTAGCTTCACCCATTTTCCTGCAAAATTCAAGATGTCATTTTTTTCTGCCGTGTAATACTCCATTGTGTAAATGTACCACATTTTCCTTATCCATTCTTTGGTCAAAGGACATTTAGGTTGTTTCCAGGTTCTGGCTATGACAAACAATGCTGCTATGAACAGTTCCTTAAGTGTTTCTCTGCCATTTGAAATTCTTCTGTTGGGAATTCTCCATCTAAGTCAGTACCCCATTTTTGAAATTTGATCATTATTTTTTTTTGATGTCTGGTTTCTTGAGTTTTTTTATATATATAAATTTTAGAGATCCACCTTTGTTGGATGTGGGGCTGGTGAAGCTCTTTATCTATTCTGTAGGCTGCCATTCTGTCCTATTGACAGCACCCTTTTCCTTACAGAAGCTTTTCAGTATCATGAGGTCCCATTTACTAATGGTTGAACTTAATGTCTGTGCATCTGGTATCTTCTATTCAGAAAGTTGTCTCCTGTGCCAATACACTCAAGGCTAGTCTCTACATTCTCTTCCATTAGTTTAGTGTAACTGGATTTACATTGAAGTCTAAGCCACTTGGACTTGAATTTTCCGCAGACTGATAGACATGGATCTATTTGCATTCTTCCCCATGCTGACAACCAGTTATGCCAGCACCGTTTGTTGACGATGCTTTTTTTCTGCATTGTATAGTTTTGGCTTCTTTATCAAAAATTGTGTTCATTAAGTGTAGATTTATGTCTGGGTCTTCTGTTTGATTTCATTGATCATGTGTCTTAGGACAGCTTTCATTTTGTCTCAGAGGTTTTTATCATATTTTCATTTAGTTCCAGGAAAATTTTTGTTCCTTTCCAGATTTCTTCTTTGGCTTCTTTATTATTCAGTAACAAGTTGCTTATTCTCCATGAGTTTCTGTATTTACTAGAGGGCTGGCCATTTAATATCAGACAAAGATGCCAGAAACTTATACTGGAGAAAAGAAAGCATCTTCAACAAATAGTGCTGGAAAGACTGGATATCCACACACGGAGGAACAAAATTAGACTCATATTTATCATGTACAAAAATTAATTCCAAATGGATCAAAAGCCTACATGTGAAATCTGAAACATTGAAAGTGTTAGAAGAAAACTATGTAGTGCATACATGATAGGGGCGTAGGAAACAATTTCTGAATAGGACTCCATTTTCCCAAGAATTTAGCTCAAAAATTGACAAGTGGGACTTCATAAAATCAAAAAAAAAACTTCTTCACAGCTAAAGAAAATATTAACTTGGTGAAGAGGGAGCCCAAATAGTGGGAAAAAATCTTTGCCAGCTATATATCTGACAGAGGATTAATATTAAAAAAATCAAAGAGTTAAAAAAAAAAAGAACCTCACCAAATGATGGGTTTTAAAAGATAGACCTAGGACTTGATCAGAGAGTTCTCTAAAGAAGAAAAACTTGGCTAAGAAATACCTCAAAAAATGTTTACCATCTCTATCAATTAAGGAAATTCAAATGGTAAACAACTTTGAGATTTCATCTTACCCCAGTCAGAATGGCAAAGATCAACAAAACAACCTACAACAAATGCTATAGGGGACTCGTGGAAAGGAGAACCCTCATTCACTGTTGGTGGGCTGCTAACTGGTCAAGCCTATGTGGAAATCAGTGTGGAGAATACTCATAAAACCTTAGGAATCTAACTTATGACCCACCATACCATTTTTTGACACATTCAAAGGACTGGGCACTTTGTTCTATAGATACCCACTAAGCCATGTTCACTGCTGCTCTACTATGCACCTCCATAGGCAGTGGCACTATGAGGAGGTGTGATTTTGTTGGAGTAGGTGTTGTCTTGTTGGAAGAAGTGTGTCACAGTGAGGGTGGGCTTTGGGGTCTCCTATGCTCAAGCTGTATCCAGTGTCACAGACTCCTTCCTCTGCCTATGGATCAAGATGTAGAACTCTCAGCTCCTTCTCCAGCACCATGTCTGCCTGCATGCTGTCATGTCCCACCATGAAGATAATGGACTAAACTCTGAAACTGTAAGCTGGCCCCAACTAAATGTTTTCCTTTATAAGAGTTGCCATGGTCATGTTGTCTCTTCACAGCAACAGAAACTCCAAACAACACACTAGGAAATAGAAAGAACATTAATATCCTTCAACTAACGTTGTAGAATATTAGTTTAAGATGCATTATATTCATTTATGCTGTGGAATATTTGTTCAGTTCTGTAAAGATGTATTATATTCTTTTATGTTGCGTTTGTTTAACTCTGTAAAGCTGTGCTACTTTGTCTGTCTAAAACACCTGTTGATCGTATAAAGAGCAGAACAGCCAATAGCTAGGCAGGAGAGAGAAACAGGTGGTCCTGACAGGCAGAGAGAATAAATAGAAGAAAAGAGAGGAGGGGGAGAGAGGGAGGAATGAGAAAAGAAGAAGGAGAGGAAGATGCCAGGGGCCAGTTCACCCAGCCACAAAACCAGTCATAGGGTAAAAAGGAAAGAAAGACTTATAGAATAGAGAACAGTAAAAGCCTGGAGGCAAAAGATAGACAGGATAATTGAAGTTAAGAAAAACTACCTGGAAATAAGCCAAGCTAAGGTCAGGCAGTCATAAGTAAAAATAAATCTCCATGTTTTTATTTGGGAGCTAGGTGGTAGGCCTAAAGAAATAAAAAATTAAAATTAAAATAAAGAAACCAACTATAAACTGATGATTAATTAATGAATGTGTGGTTCATACACACTATGAAATATTATTTATTTGTAGTGAAGAAAAATAAACTCAAGAACTTTATAGGTAAATTTATAGAACTAGAAAATATCATATTGAGAGAAGTAACCCAGACCCAGAAAGACAAAGGTCACATGTTCTCTCTCACCTTAGGGTCCTAGCTATAAATCTTCAGATGTAATTACATATTATAGAGTAACTGCAGAAGCCAGGAGAAAGTAAAAAGTGTCCATTGCTGGTGTTGGGAGTGGGGATCGATAGAGAAGGGAATGTCAGGGTATAAGTGATCTGATAGGGGAAATGGAAAAATGGGGGCTCTAATTAAAGAAAAGGAGAAAGAAAATATAGAATAAGGAGTAATGGGGGTAAAATAATAGTCAGGTTGTCTGAAAAAGTCGTAAAGAGCCATACTATTAACTATCCACCTAAAAATATCTATAATACACATAAGTTGGTATATAAACATATGTATGTAGGTTAAATGAAAATTTCCCATTTGGGCTGACAATGCTCCCTTCAAGAGCCAAAGACCACCTAACAAGAACCTCAACACAAAACATGAGAAGCACTCTTTTTGGTTGTTGGTAAGGGTTGTCCAAGAGATTCCAAAAGCATTGCATTCTGTCACTGCCACCCTTGTTTACACCTAAAAGTCGAAGGTAAGTCCCCATTGCTGAAGATATAGTCCAGAGGATCATGCACGACATAGTCCAGAGGATCATGAGCTGGAACTGACCTGAAAGCTTCCTCACCGAGGGCTAGCTTTCATGGTACCAGCAGACAACCACAAACTTCCAAAGGAGGAAACAACCAATCCTATTTAGCTGTGATGCCTATCAACCACAAGAATGACCAGTACGGCAGAATAATCCTAAAGATGCAATAGTGAATGCATACCTTGGAATAATTGGACTCAAGATTCACTCAACAAGACATAAATCATGCCTGGTTATGGGAAACCTAACCAACTACCCAGGGCCCATGAAACCATGAATCTTGAATCTACTGACACTTTATTAAACTAGCAGAATCCCTAACTATATTCCAAATATTTGTCCTTATACCTACAGATATGGGTAGTCCTCACCCTCATCAAAAACTACTCTTTGTAATAGATGGAGACTGTTACAGAAAATCACAACCAATCAAAATACAGAGTTATGGAGCACAGACCCAATGGATGTATCTACAAAACACTCCTGCACCTACAATTCAGAGATCATTGTGGTAGAGGCAGAGGAAAGGTTGTAAGAGCCAGAGGATTAGGAAGCTTGCTGTGAGACTGTGTCTCCTAGGAATTCCAGAAGCTATGCAACATGACTATCTAACCGTGAGGTGAACAAGGACAACAAAAATAAACATTCCAAAGTAGACAGGGAGAGACCAAGAGGGATTAACCTTATGCAAGAAATAGTGGCCACTAAGAACGCTGAGAGTGGGAGAAAGTATCTTCCCAGGGATAGCACATCTAGTACCAAATGGTCAGCCCTGAAAACAGAGTGAGCAGACTGTACTTATGTATTCAGGAATACACACACACACACACACACACACACACACACACACACACAGAATTGGTAATTAATGAACAAGAAAACAAAGAAGGATATGTGGGAGGATTGGAGGGAGGAAAGGAAAGGGTGAAATGATGTAATCATATTATAATCTAAAAAATAAATAATTTAAAAAGTCAATTAAAATTACTAGAAGAAAAAGCCTTGCTCCTCTATGGAACTTTAAGATGCATTCCTTATCCTCAGAAGGATTTCCCCACAGCCTTGAACTTACTCTAGGACACCCCTCAGGTCTTGCTGCAAAGCACTCTTAGCCCTCCATGCTACTCAGCTGAACTTCCCACATGTCATATCTCTGGCCTTTGCTTGTATGTGTTTCCCGGCAAGAAAACAATCAGCTGAAAGGTAATACATATATTTCTAGATAATTCTCTTTTAAGATGCTTTCCTCTATATTGTAAACCAAACTCTCTTCTTCTATGATATATGAACTGTTTATTCTCTCTGCTGGTTCACTTACTTGGCACTCCTTCAGTTGTGAATAAGACATTTAAAAAAGAGTTATTTATTTGTTTGTTTGTTTGTTTGCTTGCTTGTTTATGTATTTGGTTTTTCGTCACAGGGTTTCTCTGTGTAGCTTTGGAGCCTGTCCTGGAACTCACTCTGTAGACTAGGTTGGCCTCAAACTCACAGAGATCTACCTGCCTCTGCCTCCCAAGTACTGAAATTAAAGGAGTATGCCACCACTACCTGATGAGTTTTTATTTTTATGTGTATGTGTGAATTTCTCCATGGATGTGTACCATGCATGCCTGGTATCCACAGAGGCCAACAGAGGGTGCCAGATCCCCTGGAAATGTTAAAAATGGATGTGAGCCATCATGTGGTTTCTGTGAAATGAACCCAGGTCCTTTGAAAGAGCAGTAAGTGTTCTTAACTACTACTGAACCATCTCCAGCCCAAAACAAGAATTATTATTCCATCACGAGATGCAGAACCTAAATATAAATACTATGATGGATATTGTCTCAGTAAATAATTCATTCTAAAGTATAAAAAACCACAAGGGTTTTGCCATAGGAACACACTTTTACCAGAGAACTTGAGTGTGTGCTCAAAAACTTCAAAACCACCAGGGATACAAGGAATATGGTTTGTGCTTTCTGACCTTTGGTTTCTCTCATCTGGCAAAAGAATGATTTGCATTGTAAATAGTTCTGCATGTTAGTTGTATTTCTGTATTCTGTCTGGAGTAGCTTTGCCCAACTTAAATCTTTGCTCTAGTTTGGTTTTCTTAGATCTTGATGAGAAAAAAATACCATGTGTGTGCCAATTGTCTTGAGCTAATTGGGGGACAGGGAGATATACTTGATGCCATTGGAGTTATGATTTTGCCTAGCCACTATAAGTCCATTTGTGAGTCTTTTATTCCTACCTGGTTGAAGCTTTCTCCCATAAAAGCCTTTCTTCCCTTGGAGTAGTTACAATATTTGTATCACAAATCAAGGATGCAGGTAACACATTTTATTATGATTTTATTATATATCTCTTTTCCTGGAGTTTTGCAAGTAAGATTGCCTAAGAACCAACTTTTCATCTGTCCTCCAGTTCTACCACCACAGAACTGGACTGCTTTATCACTGCACAATGCACACTATCCAATGATTCAATAAATACTTTACAAAAATAATGCAGTTTTTTTCTTTCTTAAAACATAAAAAAGTAGGATTTTTCGGACTTCAGCTCCTACCACCCCCTTTTATATTTATTTACTGGGAATATATTGGTAGAGAAAAGTTGTAATATTAAAATAAAATAGATAAAATGGGGCCCATATTATTTTCCCACTTGTTTTGCTTTTTTCTTTTGGAAAGTGCCACGCCTGGCTTTATGCCTGAAACTTCCTCCAGTCTCCTGAGCTTGTTAAGACCACCCTTACTGGAATCACACTGCTCATTTGTCTTAACGTCATTTAATACCAAGTCTTAGATTTGACTCTAAACATTCACTTACTACCCACCCCTTGCCTAGTCTAAGGCAAGAAACTGTTGGACTCTGTGACTCCAGCAAACACTTATGGCTAAAGATCACCCAGTGTAAGGTGGCTGGTTTCTTGTTTTTAATGCATCTGCACTGCAAAATCCCTTTTCTCCCCATTCCCCAAAGTCCTTTCCTTTTTGAACTCTCTCAGAAGTGATTAAATAATTTTTACAAGGACAACTCCAGAGAAAAGGGAAAGCTTAAGTCACATTTGTATTAAATAAGTTATATATAAAAATCACTTATAATGTTTACAGTCTCAGTCTCTGTGCTCCTGTGCACTGGATGGAGGTGGGAATTGAATCACACCCACTATGGCTCCCAGGTTCCTCTTCTTGCCTACAAACCCACTGTCAGGACTTCCAACATGGTTTGTAGGCAGTGGACATAGCAGTCCCTCAGACCAGGAGCATATCCCTAGTGTACTTAGAAAAATACTCATGTGGAATATACAAATGTACAAAAGTGTGGCTTAAAAATACTGGGTGACAGTTGGCAGATCAGTGCATCTGTGCCTCCAAACCAGCATTGCTTTAGTATTCCCTGGCCTCTTGGAACTGTTTAATGTAGTCCTCATCAGAAGGGCTTTCTGTGCACTTCTGTCCGTTATTGGGAGGCCGGGCCTCATTATACCTACTCCAGTCGCCCTTGCAGATGATCCAAGGCAGAACATCCACTTTGTAGTGGAGCTCAGCAGAGAACTCGGTGCTGATGAGATTGGGTGTGCCTGCCCCTTTGCCTCTGGTGATGAGTTGCATGTTGTCCCCATAGCAACAGTGCTGGGCAGCCAGGGTGGTACTCTCCAGGGACAACATAGAGCGGATGCAGTACCGGGCAGTAGGCTTGTAGATCTCCAGTTTCTCTTTGGGTCCACTAGCATCCTTCCATCGGAAGTCCTTGCGCTTGATGCGGTCAAAGATGTCAGCCGTGCTGTAAGCCACCTCAGTGGGGTAGGAACAGGGACAGCTGGGCAGATCATTGATCACTTTGTGCATGTATTTCTTTAAGAACTCACTTTTGCAGCTCATCCATCGCTCACAGCTGTCCATGTCTGAAAAAGACCAAAAAAACCCCTCTAAGTACATGCTAAGCTTGCTGTGAGGATGACAATGAAGTCATTAGTCCTCTTTTACATCAGACATCCAGCAGGTACCCATAACCATCACACATGGTGGCCATTTTTATCACCCTTGAACTTGGCAACTTTGCTTATAAGACATATTCCCAACTTCTTACTTTATAGTATGAGGAATTTTCAAACACAGAACAGCAAAGAGTAGAGTAAGTCACTGATTAAATGACTACCAATATTCTCTCACCCATATTTAACTATCAGTGCATTTGATCCATCTTTTAAAATTTTATGTAGAAACATGTTATTATCCCTAAATTGAAAGCATCTTCAAAAAACTCCAAACCAAACCAGATCTCAACAAAATCCCCAAAACCCTCAAATGTAAAACAAAAAACAGAATATCATCACAGATAACCATAGCCTAATTATATATCCTAACACAATTAGCTGATTCAGAGAGCTGTATTGAATTTCCTAAATAAGTGGTAATGTTGTGGAAAGGCCTCAAAGGATTATTTGTAGACTTGCATTTATTTTATTTCTGCCACTCACTGAGTGGTTTAAAACATAATTCATCTCACAACTGCTGGACCTTAATTATCACTATGCAAATTCACGGACTAAGATGCCTCAAAGGGGTGAGATCGTAGCTCAGAGGCCAGAGGTGATATGTTTGGCTTTCAAAGCATTGAGAAAAGGTTAATTTAGTTGCAAATACTTAAGAATTTATGGACTCTAATTTTATGTTAGTCAACTGCTTCTTTAATTTGGTTACAGTTTGATGATTTTTTTCTCTTTTGGGTGTGGCTTTGTTTTGAATTTTGGGGGGCTTTGTTGTTATATTAGGTTTTTGGTTTTTGAGAAACAACTTAAGGTTGTGAGAGTAGGAAGTGGGAGATGATCTGGAAGGACTTGGGGGATGGGAAGAATATGATCAAAATATATTTAAGTTTAAAGTTTGCTTTAAATAATAAAATATAAAAAACATTTATGGATTCAAATTCTAAATGTGCATTCCTGGCTTTCTTTAAGAACTGAAATTTGAACATATGCTGTTCTTATATTGTCCCTTGGGAACAAGTGGCAGGGTGAACAGCAGCTTGAACAGGACAGGACATTCCCAGGTAAGCCTGGCCTCTCCCTGATCTCTCACAGGGGTTCTCCTGGTCTGTCAGTTGTTTGGTCAAGATCTTGGGGAAGGGTTGAAGGGGAGAGGAGAGGCAGGGAGGGGAGCAGAGAAAAATGTAGAGCTCAATAAAAATCAATAAAATAAAAAAGAACACAGACACTGGGGAAATGTTAGCCAAACAGGAGGGGACTTGATATGGGGGGGGGGGAATCAAACAAATGTGAGGAACAAATAGAGTCTCACTGTAACCCAGGAACTCAGAAAATTCTTCTCAGTCTTCCCATTCAATGACAATGTCATACTTTACTGAAAAACTTTAACCCAGATCAGGCTGGAGCATCAGAACCTGTAATTCCAGCTAATCTGGAGGCTGAGGTAGGAGAATCACGAGTTCAAGGCCGGCATGGACTACAGAATAAGTTTAAAACAAATCTGGTATGGAGAATAAATCTAAGGCTAACCTGATATACAGAAGGAGTTCAGGGTCAGCCTGGGAAACTTAGTGAGACCTTATCTCAAAATAGTAAGTAAAAGAAGACTAGGCATGTGAGTAGGCCCATGCCCGTGATTCAGAGGAGTTTATCCTGGCAAACAGCAGTACTAAGGATTCACTGTGCTGCAGAGAAGTCCTTTTCACATTGAACTTAGATGAAGTTCACTAATGCTCCATCTCCGGATGATGGACTAATGATAAACTCGGACACAGGCCTTTCTTTCTTTGTTCGTGATTAGTCAGACTCCTTACCCACACTTATGATTGGAACAGAAAGCACCTTGATCAAATATTACTAAGCCTCTCTTCTTTCTTCAAACCGCTGGACTTTGGCCTTTACTTGGCTGAGCTGGCACACAGGTTTTTCCCATCAGGATCCCTACTGAAATGAGGTTGGCTGGTCCCAGAATAAAATATCCTTTAATCTGCTGTTCCACTTTGTCACATATTCATCCCACTTCCCACTGTTATTGTTTGGCTCTTAAATGTCCATCAAAAGCTCATGTATTGACGGCTTGGTCCTCAGTCTGTGGCACTACTGGGAAGTAGTGGAGTTCATGGGAGTTAACAGTGTGTGCCATTGAAAAGCATCTTGGGGTGACAGTCCTTTTCATTCTTTTTGTAGCATGACTAATAAAAACCCAGAGACAGAGCAGCCAACCACCAGAGAGCTCTTACCTCTACAACATCTTCAGACTGAAAAGAGAATGAGTTCCTGTCTCATTCAGCCTTATATTCCTCTCTAGTGCTGGGATTAAAAGTGTGTACCACCACCACCCGGCCTCTATGGCTAACTAGTTTGGCTGCTGGGATTAAAGTGTGCGTGCGCCACTGCTGCCTGGCTTGTCTGGCTGACTGGTGTAGCTAGCTTTGCACTCCGATCTTCAGGCAACCTTTATTTATTAAAACATAAATAAAATATCCCTAAATCTTTTTCTTCCCTGTTGCCACGAGGTAAACAGCCCACCCGATCACCTGCTCACCATGATGTTTGCCACGAGGTAAACAGCCCACCCGATCACCTGCTCACCATGATGCTCTGCTTTGCCACAGACCCAGAGACAATGGTCCAAACACCATGCACTGAACTACAGGCCAAAATAAATCTTTCTTGCTTTTAAGTTGTTTTCTCTTTCAAGTACTTTTTTCCCACAGTGACGGAAAGTTGAACACACCATGGCTCTTTCATGTTTTATTTACTTCTCCCTAAGAGAAAACCTGTTTACCTAAACCTAGACATTCTTCTGTTGTTGTTTTTGAAACAGTCTCATTGTGTGTTCCAGACTGGCCTGGAACTCACTTCATCCTCTAAATGCTGGGATTACAGGCATGTATCACAATACTTGGCTCTCTTGTCTAAAAAAACAAAACAAAACAAAAATATTTCAAAACTTAAATATGTTATTTCTAGTAGGGTAAGTCAGGAATAGTTTTGGATGTCTGTTACATCATGCTGATCACATGATGTAGAACTGGTAGTGGCCAGACTTCCTCTTCAGAGCTCTTAGAAAAGAGCCTGCTGTGTTTACTTTGTTGACCACCTCCCATCATCCAGCTCATACTTGCCTTGGAGGTCAATGATCAAACATGGAGGAAGCATTGCTGTCTGGCTCCTCCCTTGGTGGTCCCTGTTGGACACGCTCTGAGCTAATGTTTTTTGTTTTTTTTCCTTCCTGGTTCTCCTTTTCTCCTTCCTTAGGTGTCATACTGTCACTCCCATCTGGCATGTGATACTTGCAGAACTCAAATTGATACAAGCTTCAGTGAGAGAGATGGCAGGAGGTGGGGAGGGCCTTCTACTAAGCATTAATTGTAAAAACCAAACTTTGGCAGTGAAAATGTCTGATGCGGGACAGGAGGAATGGATTAATGCACTTGTTACTAAGCATAATGATCCAAGTTCAGATCCCAAGCACAGAGAAAAAAGTTGGGTGCAGCAAAACATGTTTGGAACCCCAGCACTGGGGGGTTAGTAGAGACATGTGGGTCATGGGGGATCTTAGGCTAGTTAGTCTAGTTGAAATGATGAGCTCCTGATTCTGTGAGAGACCTGGTCTCAAAAGGTTAAGACAGCATCTGAGACTGACCTCTGGCCTCTACATGTACACACATGGGTGCACGCTCGTACACACACACAGAGTGCACAAAAAATAGGATGATTGGGGCCGAGGAAACTTCCTTCTCTGGAGTAGAAGGTACAAGAGAACAGGGCTTTTGGCATCAGACAATGGAGATCTTATTTAGTTTAGGCTTGTTTAGAGGAAGCCACTGAGTACAGTGAAATAGGTAGCAACTTAGCTGTTTAGCAAGAAAACTGAGCCAGTGTTGAACGCAGCACAGTTTATCAATAGTAAGAGCTCAGGAAAGCATGTTTGGTGGTAACAGCAGATTGGTAACAGCAAGAAGAGTCAGAAATTTTAGACTTCAGTGGCTTCAAAGACTAGGGGTGAAGAGCGTCAGGCAGGAGTCAGGTGTTTGAGTCAAACGCCTGGTAGGCTGGTACAGTTATGAGTGGGATCACATGGTCAGGACATAGAGTCAGCTGGGAGGGGGGCACATGCCTCTTATCAGTTAGCTGGGGAAGAGTAAGATGGGACATTTATGAGTCCACAGAGCTGTGGTGTGAGATGAGGTTCTCATATGTAACCTGACTGTGATTAAAGCCCAACTTCTTAGCAGCTTTGTGACCACAGACAAGGCATTTCAACTTGTGGGGCTTCTATTTTCTAATTCTCAAGTGGGCATGAAAATAGAACTTTTCTGATGAGCTTGGGATGGAGACTCAGTGCCAGGGGATGTGCTCTGGGTAGGGCCAGTTGGCACGCACGGTGGCTTCTTCTCTGAGTTCTAGGATTTTTGTAGCTATGTCCTCTTGTCTGTACAATCACTTGGAGTGGGACAGTTCCATCTTGGGCAGGACCTGGGATGTAATAGGCTTTCCTTGGAAGGGCAGGACCTTCAGAAACAAAGTTCAGGAGGTCCCAGAAAATGGAATTGTATTTTTCAAGGTGGGAGTCTCCTTTAACTCATGTGCCTCAGGACATTTATTGACTATTTTAATTTTTAAAAACATATACAGCATGATGGGCATGCTTGAATTTGGCAGATATTAACACACCGGATTCTGTAGTCACTCTGTGAGGTGCACTATCTCATGCTGTTTTATAAATGAGAAAACTCAAGGTCGTGTTAGCTTGAGTAACTTGATCATGTGATGATCCAGTGTTTCCAGGTTCCACTTTCCTCATTTTTTGTTTGCCCTTATATGTCTTCATCCCATGATGCTTTTGTCCTGATCCATGTAGACCATAGTCATAGGTCTTTCACCCCTGGTTTCTATTTCGATCCCCAGTAGAAAGACACATCAACGGACCACACAGAGGGAAGAGAGGCAAGTTAGAATGATTTACTGGTTTTTCTCTCAGTGCATACTGTCTGCATTGTTTGGAGAGCTGGGACTGTGTGACTTTCTATGTGCCTGCTGCTCCTATCCTGTTCCCATCAGATCAAGAATGGTAAGGGTTTTCCAAGGTTGCCAAACTTGGAATTCCCTTCTTGGTTTATATCCACTCTCCATAGTTTTACAAATAAATGGGCTTTCACCAAAGACTCACCAGTTACCTACACTGAATGTGCTCAATTCCTTTCTGTCTGGACTCTGGTTGAAATAGGTCTCCTTAGTTCTGGTGTCTTGCATTGGATGTGGCCTTATACCTCACCTTGCACAAAAAAGGCAAAAGGTGCTTGCCTGTGAAATGTGACATGAGGAGACATGAGAAGTTCTCTGCCCCCAAAAACCACGTCTTCTGTTCTTCCATTTTATGTAAAACTCACACGTTTAAAAAGTCAGTTTAAAAAATAAATTCAATAATCTGTGTTTGCAGAAGGCTCTTGTATTGTGTATGTGATGTGGGGGGTGCGATGGAGGTCCTACTAACACTTCTGAACTGTCCTGAGTTTGCCTTACAGACATGCTTGAATGGATTTGTTTTTAAAAATAAATTATTAACAAGCATTGTAAAAATGAAGGTATATTTTAGCTATGTAAGATCTGGGGTCAGTCTTCAAAAATCAGCCCATCTGATTACACAGTGATAATGGCTTGGTTCTTTGAAAATTTTGTATAATATGTTTTGGTCATACTCACCACCCCTGCTCTTCCCAGAACTCTACCCTCCTCCCTAACTGCCTGACTCCATTTTCTCTCATCAGGACCAATTTGTGTCATCCCAATATTCTTGGCTATGTTGTTGTCAACTGGAGCATGCTCAGCTCACTTAGAGAAAGCTGACTGTCCTTCTCCCAGCAGCTTTCTGTTGGCAATACCTCTTCAGCTGGGGTGGTGATGGCGGGAGGAGGCAGGGCTGTCACTGCCCTACCGGTTACTGCCCATTGCTGCTGCTGCTGTAGCTCGTTATTATTTCTTCTCATCAGGGTGCTCGCACCATGCTCTTCAGTGTTTCTCTACTTTCTAGACTATTCTACTTAGACCCTTGACTGTCTCCTGTAGGTCTCTGGGAAAGAGAAAATTAAATCTCAAAATAGTTGGGCTAGGAAACTGAAAGAGACTTAGGCCTGCTCAATTTTGTCTGAGGAGATACCGCAGACTTGAGTTTACAAAAGAATTTTCAGGGATAAAAGAAGTGGGAGAGAAGGAATCTTACTCTTTACAACACAGAATAGTATCCAGAAGCAAATGAAGCTGCGCTGTAAGGCAAGCTTGCACCTTAGTGTATACTTTCTGCTGTGTTCATTTAGGCTGTTGCTTCTGAGCCAGCGCTTTCTAGTAGAAAAGTGGGAAGTGTGTGTGCGTGCGCGCGTGCGCGCGCGCGCGCGCGCACACACACACACACGTACTGAAGTCCCCTGCCCCTGCCATCTAAAATTCTTGCAAAGGAGGGAAGTATATAGTATTTGAGAAAACTTCCTCCCCTCTTCCTTCTCTCTGATAGAGACTTCGTTTTACTGGATGTGGGTGAGGATAGAGCTCATTGGGTAGTGGGCTTAATTTGTGTTAGGTGGAGGGTGGGCTCAACCTGTCTCTTACTTGAGAGGCTCTGTAGGTTGCTCACAGGGCCTTCTATGGCTCAGTCTAACCTAGTGTTGGAGGGATGAGGTTGCTCTTTCTTGTCTGTGGTTGCTCTTTCTTGTCTGTAGTCTATTCAGTGAGCAGGAAATCTTTTGGGAGCACTGGACCGTCAAAGGGAAAAATGAAACATTTTCATGTGTCCAATGATGGCACTGCAAAAGCAAAATGAATCTCCAAAACACTGAACCAATATTTGGATTTAAAAGGAGGGAAAATTCTTACCAACTTCAAACAACTTGGTGGCATTAAACTCCTCGCTTCCCGCAAGCAGACTCACTTCAGTGGCTGCTGTCCTGAAGGTGTCTTCAATTCCTAAACACAGACAAGAGCTCATTTTCCTCTAGTTTTATGGAAAAGTTCACCACTACCCCCTCAAACACAAAACAAATACGCTGGAACAAAGCTGTTTTGTGTTCATCACAACTCATGGGTAGAAACTTGCCAGCAGAGGAAACAGTTGAAGCAGGTAGCAGTGCATAAAACATATTAAGACTCCAGATACTATCCACAGTGCAAAATCAGTTCCAGTGAGTCGCACGGACTTACCCGTTTGCCTTGAAGATGGGGCTGGGTGGCGGTGGAGCTCTTGTCAGGGTGGCTGTCTCGTGAGAGATAAACTAAACCAGAGGCAGCAGAGTGCTCAAAACCTTCCTTTTCAATGGCTTGACAGCCTGGGTTTAAATCATTACTAGCTGTGTGGACCTGAGCAGGACACTTTATCTTCGTGTGCCTCAGTTTTTCTTTCTCTAAATTCAGGAGAACTAAGTGGTGCCTCTCCTCCACAGAGGCAACCAAGTTACAGGAGTGGAATGCGAAGAGAGCATCTCCCAGAAGGGGAGGCAGAAACTCATGTTTCCTGTTTCATTGGTTGTCTGGCGCTATTCCTACTGATGTTTTCAGAAAGAACACGCAAAGAAACCCATTACTTACTCCAAGGAACTGAACCCAGTTTGCTGCAAACCTTTCAGCTCCCCTAACCCACCCCACTCCCATCCCCTTCAGAATTACCACAACCAACTCAGATTCAGCAAGCTAAGTCATGAGAAAGAGGAAAGAGTGGAGGCTGGGAGCTTTTGGGGGGAACCCTAGCTCCAGTGTTGGGCATGACTGTATGTCCTTTAAGAGATCACTCTGAGTTTGTTAGATCCTTTAAGCAAGGGTTAGCCTAGGCACATAGTTGTAATAAATATTTATTTATTTTTATTTATGTGTATGAGTGTGTGTTTGCCCAACAAGGTCAGAAGAAGGCATCAGATTCCCGGGACCTGGAGTTTCAGGTGGTTCTAAACTGCCTGATAGAAGTACTAGGAACTGAAGCAGCAGCAGGTGCTGTTAGCCACACGCCATCTCTCCAGCCCCTAAGGGGATATACTTTTACAGAATGACCTTGTCTATTCCATAGTTATTTCCAGCAAAGGCGAGATTCAGAAAACCAGATAAAGAAGGACAGCCTACTAAAAGTAATCATTTATGTCCAAAGGGACCATGGAAGCTGGAACCTCCTTAAGCAGAAAGGCTGGGAAGGCTGCAGTGGGCAAGGGTAGATGAGAAGAAAATGCTTGCACAGGAATGCCAGCTGCAGTGTTCTCAGTGGTCCTGGTACCCAAACATGTGAAATGGCAGCAGAGAAGAACTTTTCCCTGACAAGAGATCCAAATCTGCTGGCTTGGCTGTATATGCTAGCTCTGAAAAGAACACAGGTATGCCCCTATGACCCCAAGCAGAATTCTTTCTTTGTCCATGTGTGGCTGAGTCAGAGACCTTCCTTCATGGCGAAGGTGAAAGAGTAACAACAAAGGCCATGGTCTCTCAAGTCAGGCAGCATGGATTCGAATTCTATTACTATTACTATTATTATTATTATTTTATTGTTAAAAGAAAAATTTACATTTACTCCCCTTGTCCCAGGCCCTCCTGCTCCCCCACTACCCCACCGCCCTCCCTCTGCTTCCTTAAGATGGGGCAGGATACCCTGCCTTGTGGAAAGCCCAAGGCCCTCTCCCCTCCATCTCGGTCTAAGAAGATGTGCATCCATATAGAATAGGTTCCCAAAAGGCCAATACATGCAGAAGAGATAGGTCCCTGTGCCATTATCATTGGCTTCTCAGTCAGTTCCCATTGGCAGCCACATTCAGAGAGTCTGGTTTGGTCATATGCTCATTCAGTCCTGGTCCAGCTGGATTTGATGAGCTCCCAATAGATCGAGCACACTGTCTCAGTTGGTGGGCCAGTCCCTCATGGTCCTGACTTCCTTGCTTATCTTCTCCCTCCTTCTGTTCTTCCAATGGACCTTGGTAGCTCAGTCCCTTGCTCTGATGTGAATGTGGGTCTCTGGCTCTATCTCCATCCATCTATTATTATTATTTGTTGCTGGTTTAGGGCCTCAGTTTCCTTAAACACTCGACAAATACAATAATAAAATTCTGTTCCATAGGGCAGTTTTGACAAGTGAATGAAATAACACACCTAAAAGTCATGGAAGTTTGATTGATACTGAATTTCTTAGAACACTCCAAGTCTCTTCATTATTATCTTTTTCATGTTTTTCTTCAACTCCTTAATCTTAACCTTTCTCTGCATCCCTCTCTTCTCTTCTCTTCTCCTCTCCTCTCTCTCTTCCCCCTCTTCACCCTTTGCTTTCTTCTCTCTTTGTCCTTCCTCTCTCTTTTGCTTGGTGCTAGGGAATCTAACCCAGGGCCTCTTACATGGCTAGACAAGTCCTCTCTCTTTCACCCCTAGATAATCTTCTTTTTATTCACCTCAATATCTTTTTTACTTCTCTGTTTTTCTTGCCTTCTCTTCTTCACATTCTTCCTGACTGTTGCTTCCTTCCACCCATGTTATTCTTCACTGCTTGGTTCTTACCCATTCAAAACCCACTTGCCAGACTTCTACCTCAGCTCATTGCAAGGAGCACAGGGAAGATGAGGAGGAGTAAAATGTCTGCAGGGCTGACACGGAGCTGGAGCCACCACTTCTTACATTTCAACCCCACAGTTTGCCAGCGTACGCCTCATTCAAGTCACTCCTTTCTCCCCCTTCTCAGAAATCCCTTTGTATTTCCACTTTTGTTTTGGTTCAAATGTCCTTGGCTTGAGAATAGAATGTCTAGGAGTAGAGAAAGGAAGTCTGAGGTATGGGGATCAGATTTTCAGTCTCTGAAATTTCTTTTAGATGAAGCCATTTGGAATGTGTGGTTTCATGAAAGGGCCCAAGATATTATGGTAGGCTGGTATTCTGGCTGGCAGTGGGAACACAGTAAAAACCATAGGGCAGGGGGCTATAAGCTTTGTGTAAAGGACCAGGAGGCACATAGTTCAGGCTTTCTATGCCACTCATGGCCTTGGTTGTCTCTGCTCCTCATTCTTGATCTCTTTAACAATGAAAGTCTCTACATAAATAGGTCATAAGTCAGATTTTGACAAACCACTATAACTTTGACAACCACAGTCAGAATTGTTTTTCAGTCCCAATATGATTCCTTGTCAAGTTAGCAATTAATTTAATTTTCAAGGCACTGATACTACAGTATAAGATCACAATTCAATGCTAAGTTTCACGGGAAGCCTTTGGCAGTTCTCTGGTATTACTGACAAGGCTAACTCCATGAGTTTCCTGAGAATGAGAATTCACTCATGCTGGCTTCCTTATCAGATATAAGTATCTGTTTTCAAATGAGGTTTTCAAGTCATGACAATCCTACATCAGAGTCCCAAACTGAGCAGAATCCCTCCTTCAACCCAAAGAAGTGCAATATGGCTCTGCCCTGTAGGTCACAGCCACTGCAATTGTACTTAAGACTTAGGAAAGCCATCTTTCCCTTCACCAAATCTATCAGTTATCTCTAGTTGTCCCACTCTGGTAAAAAGATTTATGATGAAAATAGTTATCTTTTAAATAATTTCTTCAAGTTTTAAATTATAAATGAAAAACCTTCCCCTTGAACTTGTAATCATAGTCCCACAATTACCTGGGCAGTTTGGACGGTCACAGGTCCTTGACTCTGTTGCAATGCATGCATAGCCACAAGAACGGGTCCGTTTCTGGTTGCCATTTCCACAGGTGACGCTGCAGACAGACCAGAGACTCCAGTCACCCTCACCATCTGTGGAATCTGGAAGGGAGCCAGGGAGATGATCATCATCCCCACCTGAAGAGTTCCCAAGTCTCCAGTTCAAGTTGCCTGTCAGCCATGTTCTCTTCCACTTTCATTGTTCTCACTCTCAAAGGGATTGGTTGCAGCCTGAGCTCAAAGGCTTACAGCCATAGGTTTGTGTTAGAACTCAGGTCTGTGAAGACCGAGAGGGTTGCGGTGCCGTGTTGTTCTGTACGTGACTAGGACCTAACTGTTGAGACCATTTGGTCCTGGCCTCCAGCTGCTCTTCCCTGCTAGAGATCTTTCCTTCTGATTTGAGTTACTGAAAGCTGTGCTTCACGAGCATGTGTTGCCTTGCCTTGAGGATCAGAGGATAAGGTTTTCACCTGTTGGCCCAGTTGCCTGTTGGGTATATAAGCTTCCATGGTGCTATTGAATAAAGGGCTTCTTACCAGTGACTAGAAGTCTATGTCTCTGTCTCTCTGTCTTCTCTCTCTGCGTCTTTCTGTGTTTCAACAGAAAGTTTCCAGCCCCTTTTCCAAAGCTCACAAACTGTTTGGTAGCACATAGAGCACAGATAGGTGTTGTGCGCAGCACCTAACACCTGGGATGAACCTTTTCTCCTTGTGGGAGGGAGATGAAGAATAAGGGAGATAGAAAAGGAGGGGACAAGGTGGGGAGACAGGGGAAGGAGGAGGAAGAGGAATGCAGAGGGAAGGGAGAGATGGATGGAGGAAAATAGGGAGAGAGAAGAAGAGGAGGAGGAGAGAGAGGAGAAGAGGAGAGGAGAGGAAAGGAGAGGGGAGAAGAGAAGATAAGGGAAGGGAAGGGAAGGGAAAGGAAGAGAAGAGAAGAGAAGAGAAGAGAAGAGAAGAGAAGAGAAGAGGGTTCCATAGAATCTGGTCTTACTTTGACCTTATGGTCCCCATTGGCTTCCAGTCTAGTTTACTCTGGTAAGTCCAATCACCATGATAGAAATTCAAGTGGAACGAATTCAGGAATGGTGCGATGCCACCTGCCCCCCCCAAACAGAGTCACATGAAGAACAACAGAACATTTGACCGTGGAAGGGAGGTTCCCAGTACTTCTGTATAGAAACTGAATGTAGCTGAGGCCATCAAGTGTAGAACTTACCAATGGTCTGAGCTTGCTGAGCCACTAAATCATGGGAAATAATGACTGCTATTTTTTTCAGGTGCTAGGTATAGAATGGTTTGTTACACAATAGCAAATAACCAACAAATTAATGGTAAGTGGAGAACTACCTTCTGAAGTCATTATTCAACATCTGGCCAATGAGTATTAGTTGAACTCTCACTATATGTCAAGCATAACTCTAGGTATGTGGGATATATTATTAAGAATAGTTTTCCTCACCCTGGTAGAATGAGCAATGAATACAAAATAGTAAATTATATAACAATTTAGAAGTTATGAATAACATGGGAAAAATGTGGAGCACACTAGAGGGGGCTAGAGAGAGCTAGGGATATGTGTACATTATCAAGACTGACTTTCTCTTATCAGAAATAACCAAAGTTTTAGAGTATCTGGGGATCTTGTCCAGGGTTATCAGGATAACAGAAAGGGAAGTTAGGCTGTAGCATCAAGTCCTAGATCTCTAATGCATGACTTCTCTCCAGTAACACCACTCCATAATAATTTCTCCTGGCTCATGCACAGCTTGCCTTGGGGCCGCTGTGAGAGCATAGCGTGGGGCTGCAGTCAGGTGCTTTGAAAGGATGGGATACCCTTCCTTCACAATAGGTTGTGTGGTTGTTATTACATAGACCCAGAAAGAATGTTCTTCATACGTTTCCACCCGAATCTTGGGTCCTGTGCCAGCTGCTAAGGTTGTTTACACAATATTTACTCTGCAGGCATCCTGGGCTATCACAGGACAGCTGAGCCTTCTCAGAATTGGTGTGTGTGTGTGTGTGTGTGTGTGTGTGTGTGTGCCCGCGCGTGTGTATACATGAAATTGTAATTGTGATGGCCTCTTCCCTAACTGAATATAAAGCTTCTCATGGCATACCTGCCTTCAGAAGCATCATCCATGTCTATCTCCTTTCATTAAAATAGTTTTTCAAACTTTGATTTCATCTAAGAAACAAGTTTCCTAACTACACAGTCAAGCAGAAGTCTGAAGCTTCCGTTTTACATTAGGGAAGTGGGCACCATTTTCCAATGTGAAGCTCTCTATTGACTCCTCTGGGGCATAGACCCAACAAGGCTGGAGTGACAAGTTGCTTCCAGAGGGAGAAAAGTCTGAGACAGAATAGTCAGGGCTCTCTCCCAGGATTTTGTAGATATGCTTGGAAAAATTGCATGTGTGTCAGTGATGCCATCTATATGCAGTGAATCATATTACAAGTGCACATGCTGCATTTTTACCCTGCATACACAAACAGGGCCAGATTTTGTTAAAGGGAGCAACAAGAGGCACAAGTAAAGATTCTTGTATTTTCACACCATGAGAAGAGACAGGGGAAGTTTGGAAAGCAAGCATTACTCCATGCAGATAGATGCCATGCCACTTGCTGAGGGAATGGCAGCCTAAGATACAATCCAGTGAACCCAACTCTTGTACTGCTGGACTTTGTAAAAGCGAAGGAGCCTCTGCCATCCAGAAATCTCCTGCAGCCTTTCCTTCCCACTTCATTAAGGGTGAGAACTCATGTGGGGCAATGTCACTCAACTTGAGGGCTTAGCTCACTATGAGGCCTATGTTTGAATCTCTGTATGACCTGGATTTCTCACTTTGGTTTTCTGGATCTAAATGACTGTATTAGCTTCCTTTTATTGCTATGCTAAAACACTGATCAAGATCAATGTAGGAAAGGAAATGGTGTATTTTGTATTATGGGCCACAGGTTACAATCCATCATTGAAGGAGGTCAGGGTAGGAGCTGAGTTCCAGGAAAGCCATGGCTACACAGAGAAACCCTGTCATGAAAAACAAAAACAAAAATAAAATGCAGGCTGAGCAAGCCATGGGAAACAAACCAGGGAGCAGTGCTCCTCCTGGTCTCTGCTTCAGTTCCTGCCTGAAGGTTTGTTCCTGGAACTCACTCTGTAGATCAGGCTGGCCTCGAACTCACAGTGACTCACCTGCCTCTACCACCTGAGTGCTGTGATCAAAGGTGTGAACCACCACCGCCTGGCTTCAGCCTGCTCTCTTAATCAATCCAGGACCACTTGCTCACAATTAGCCTTCCCATGTCAATCATTAATCAGGAAATTCCCTCACAGACATGTCCACAGGACAGTCTGATGGAGGCAATTCCTTAGTTGAGGTCCACTATAGCTTTTGTCAGTTTGTCAAAACCTACCTAGCATGATGACTAAATAAATGCTAGTGTTGCCTCAAAGTGTACAAGAAATGATGCCCATAAATCCTTTCTCCATGTCCACTTCCTTGGTTACACCTTTTTAAAATGCTGGTTCTGGACCACATGATTTGTTTCAATCAATGAGATGATGGCAAATAGGATGTTAGCAAAGGCCTGCAAAATGTCTAAGCATGTAGACTTGTCTTGTTTAGTTGGAGGGAACTATTCCACTACCATGTAAAGAACCCAAGGAAGTTGAGGGCCAGCAGAGAGGCTCTGACCATCTCAACACTCCTACTTGTCTAGCTGGGCACCATCATTGTTACTGAGGTAAATGGAGAGACTGTTCCGCTTCAGCCGAACCAGCCCAGCACAGCTCAGATGAACATTCCAGTCAGCCTGCGGACTCCTAAGAGAGAACCCTTCTTCTGTTGTTTGACACCACTAAATCAGACTGGTTTCTTTGTTGTTTTTGTTTGTTTGTTTGTTGAGACAGAAACTAACTGTGTAGAGTGGGCTGGCCTCAAACTCATGACCCTTCTGCCCCAGCTTTCAGAATGCCAGGACTGCGTGAAGTAGTTCCCCCTAAAAATCTGTTAGAAATATGCCACAAAATCTTTTTTTCTCTTAAAATATGTTATCTGTAAGCAGTCTTCAAGAACTTATTCTACCAGTAGGTGGCTTTCTCCAAATCCTTAACTGATCAGAGATTGGACACATTATTAATCATTTTTATGGAGGAGCAATCCTTTAGGAAGATCCTCACCATCTTGAGGCCCCTTACCACACACTGATGCAGATCAGCATCCTACAAAGACCTTCCAGGGGATTCCTGTTTCGTGAGGTCAGAGAGCAGAACAAGGATTTCTGGCTGGAATGTATCTTTCTGGGGAGAAATCCTCTCTGAATGCCAGATGGAGAAGTTGTAATATATGTAACAGAAGGTAAACCTAATTTATGAGTCTAGAAAAGCACAAGTGAGGACATGGTATGTGAGCTTAACCGGGAGGAAGTGTGGCTCAGAGCAGAAAATGAGAAAATTGCAATGACAACAAGAACAAACTGTTCCTGAGAATGTTTCTGTGGCATTTTGACAGCCCAATGACATCAAAGGGCTCAGGGAAGGAAGACAGTGCTCACCATTGCAATGAGCTGAGAGCTCATATTCATAGATGCCATTTGGGATGGTAAAATCTTTCTTCTATAGTGTCAGGACAGTAGAGCTTCGTGGGCCAGTTCTACAGGGGCCACTGCCAGTTCATTGTAGGAACCACTGAATTGACTCGAACTGGGCTGAAAGTGGTCTTGGGAGTCTAGCACCACTGGTCCTGGATGGTCATAGCTACATTTAACTCCGGGGATAAGTCTGCCATAGGAAGAATATTTTACTCTTTTTATGGATAAGGAAATAGAAGCTTATAATAAAACTTAAGATACTTATGGCTATCCACACAGCTCAGACTCAACACCACAGCAGTTATATCTGAGGTCTGTATATTCCCACCACACTCTGTTATCTGTCCTGCTTTCCAGCAGCACTGATTCTGGCCAAAGTTAGCCTCCTCTTTCTAAGGCACTAACGATACTATCATAATGAACATTACTATGAAAATTCCATGGGGAAAATAAAGACTGCAAAATATTCTGTTAAAATTAGACCATGACAAGTTAGAGAGTTTCAAAGAATTGAATCCTAATGGAGATACCAATGAGCAGCGTCCACCTAACTTTACTATGGTCAGTTTAGGGAATGGAAAATGACCATGGACAGGAAAGTACTTGCTTGGATCTCTGTTTGAAACTCTCTGTATCAATCTTGTATATGGTGCTTTTCTTTCCACTGTGATAAAGCATCATGACCAAGGCAACTTAAGAAAGAGTTTACAGTTGCAAAGTGTTAGAGGCCACGACGAGGTGAGAGTGTAGAGTAGAAGTAGCCGGCAGCAGGTGCCTGGAGCAGTAGCGGAGAGCTCAGAAGCCGGAGGTAGAAGCACTGGAGGGTGCTGCCTTTTGTAACCTCAGAGTCCAGTCTGAGTAACATACCTCCTTCAACCAGGACACAACTCCTAATTCTTTCCAAACAGTTACCAACTGAGGACCAAGGACTCACATATCTGAGACATTTGCGGGGCATCTCATCCAAACCACGACACTCCTCATTGTGTATTGTTCATTCTTTGGTCTGCTGACGGGGAAGCCACAGGAACATAACAACAGGCATTTGTGACACATCAAGTACTCATTTGAAGGAAGAGGGAGTTCGAATCATTGAGTGACAGATTGGATCTGAGATCCCTTCACCTTGTCTCTCATCTTAACTGAAGTAAGAAAAGAACTTCTACTATTTTAATTAAATAATTTGGTAACCATTGAATCTAGAAATTTTCCATTACCTTAGGAATGTGGTAGTCTCAGCTTGGGGTTATAACATTTACAGTGGGGGGGGGGAAGCTTGCTCTGACAACTGTGACACAAATTGTTCATGTGGATTCTCAAGGGCCACCCTATGGCTAATATCAGACCTGACATGCTGCCTGGTCACAGGAAGCAACTGTATACATCTCTGTTATTAAATTGGTTTGCATCACAGATTTGTACAGCTAAAAAATACAGGGAAAAAGATTTGATGATTTATTCATCTTTAGAAGTAAAATTAAATTTCAGTGAAGACTAGACAGAAAAAAAACCCAAAGACCCTAAAAAGTATCTCAAGTATAATTTTAAAATTATAGCATTCCCCAAAAAATGTGGCTGCAGATGGCTCCATAGGGCTTCTGTGAACACAGCCTTTATGAGGTATGCCTCATAGAAGACTTAAAACCACATACTGTAAACTGAGTTTTGCTTGGCCCCTCGTCTGTGAGGCCTTATCATCCTCATTTACTCTCCCCACCAATTTTATATGACTGAGTAGTAAACTCACCATATTCTGGCTGCTCTTTGGTTTCAAAAGTCCGGTGGCCTGGGGCTGGACGGTCCCACCCCCTAGGAACACTGAGGAAGTTGCTGTCATCTGATGTACTGTCATACTTGTAGTCCTGGTCCCCGCTGTTTGTCCTGGCCAAGGACAAGGACCTCTGCCACCAGGCCCGCCAGTCAGGAACTGGGACTGACCAGCTGGGTTTATTCTCTGGATGCTGATCCTTTTCTGCTTCCGAGTCAGGACCGTTGACCACCTCTATGGTGACCTGAGGAATTCAGAACAGGCCACATCAGTAGCGAATTGGCAGCCTCAAGCGAGGAAGAAGGTCTGAGAGAGCCGAAGAAGAGGATGGTGGCACCCCTTGTGAAGGAAAGCTGCACTGACACGGTGACAGAAATCCAAGACATCCAGAAATGGCCCACATGAACTCCACGATTAGCAGTATGGTCTCAGATAGGTAAGATGCTAGTCATGACTGGGCTCTTGGTTTACTGATGACCAAATTGTGGATATACCTTTCACTGAAGGAACACTGTGTTCCTGGGGAACTGAAAGAACAGCCACACAAAGCACAACTTACTGAGCAGGTGCCGTAGCAGGCATTGTTCTAAATGCTGTGTCCATGTGAATGTATCAGATCCTCACAGACCACAGCCATGCACACAGGCCACACATAGATGTGAGCTCAAGGCCCTCAGGGCAAGGCTTTTCCAGCTATGATATTTCTCTCCTCCCATTGTTCAGCCTAGTAACAGGGTCAAAGCACATAGTCCCTGAGCTACGGTTAGAACTTGTTCTTTGGATTAACGAAACCTACTTTTGAAATATGTCATAGGTCTGGAAGAACACAGCTTCTTGGCTCTGAGAGACAATCAGCATAGAAAAACTTGTTTAAAAAATAATAAAAGACTCATTGGGTTCCTCTGGCCATCACATAGTTCTTGCAACACCTCCTGGAAGGGTTACATGCAAATGAATCAGAAACACGCACTCCAAGTAATCAGCGCAAGATGTACTGGGCAGATGCATTCCCAGTTTTGCCCTGACCTGACATCTGAGGAGTTGGTGAGATGCCCTGCCAAATTGCACTGGGGTATGCCCATCCTTTAGATAAACAGCTTGGGGGTTGTTTGTTTTGTACTCGGTCTGACACTTAAAGAAGCTGCCAAGCCAATAATGGTCCTGGGCTTGAGGTCCAGAGGGTGACCTTAGATCACATAGTATACTGAGAATGTATCAGGCCAAGTACATCCGTCTCCTCTGTTGTGATATGCCTAGAGGAGCACTGTGAGATTTAGCCCATGATGCCATCATTGCCTTAATTTGTGAGCAACTCCTGTATTCTTATAATTATGAAGGTTTTATGTGATTTAGCTGTAATTTTAAGATTAGGAGAAAAGAAATAC
The DNA here is from genome assembly GCA_028555095.1 of Dicrostonyx torquatus. Lineage (NCBI taxonomy): Eukaryota > Metazoa > Chordata > Mammalia > Rodentia > Cricetidae > Dicrostonyx > Dicrostonyx torquatus. Next base: position 7,140,213 of record JAQHUG010000009.1, on the reverse strand, counting down.
AATCCCCAAGCTCTATCATTGTTGTTTGGTGGAATGGACAGTTGATAGAATAATGACTTGTATGAGCCATGTGGAACCTTGAAAGGACAAGGGAATAAAGAGTATACTACTGGATGGCATATTAACAACTACCATGGTAGTATGGACAAGGCAGAGTCTTTGAATACGTGACTTTTCTCCTTTGAAGCCCTATCCCCCTCTGCCTACAGATAGAACCACTGTGCTACAATGATTGTTTGCAAGGATATTAAGGATCTTGGAGGAGAGAAGCTGCCAAGAGCCAAGGGGAGTCAGACAAGGAGGCAATTATGGTAATGAAATCAGTCTCTGAGTAGAAGATAAGAAAGGACTATGTGCCCAATAGTTTTGATACTGCATTTGTGTTCAGACTAGAGTCAAAGGGATTGCTTAAACAAAATGTGCCCTGCAATTTCTACAAGCCTGGAATAAAAACAATTTCATGTTTCAAGCTATTACCGTCAATACAATTTTTCCCCCTCTCAAATTGCTGCTCAGATCCAAACAAAATAGAGTCCTTGCCTGGCTAGGCAATGGGTAGCAAAATAGGAGTTTACTCCAAAAACGATATCAATGGCTGAATCTCAACAGTGTCGAGGTTTCTTTCTTCTCTTTAATTTCTAGCCTACTGCCCCAAATGAATTACAAAACACAGCAAAACACAAACAAATCTTAGGACCCACCCTTCCCCACAGTCAGCAATGTGGAAACCTCATACTGATATCAAAAGACAAAATCTAATCTTGAACCTGAAATTTTTAGGCATTCAATTAAAAAGACGCAACGACCATGGCAAATGCCTTCTCAAATGGCTGGGATTACTTTTCTGTTTCCTGTTTCCCTTGCTCTGTTCAGGTATTTTAGAGTCAGGGAAACCCTTGGAAAAGGTTTGAATCTCTTGAGCAATGAACTTGAATGTACTGGAGTACAGTAGACTTCAAGCTGATAAAGACCCTAGATTGCTTCACCCTTTAAAATAAGCTCTATTGTATATCCTCGAGGCACCTTAGTACACCTAGTGAAAGAGAGAGAACTCTAGCAGAAGCTCCAGGCCCAAGGTAAGACAGACTCTCCCAGCTCCAAAGGATAATGCAACAATAGGTATCAATTCTGTCCCAAATTGGTAACCTTGATCAGCTTTTTTTCTTTCTTTCTTTCTTTTTTTTTGCTAAATAGTTAAAACTTACATTAGAACCAAATTCTTTACTCTTGCTCTGCAAAGCACTTTCGGTAGCAAGACTAAGACATTTCCCCATTCTAACTGCTAAGGAACCATGGCCACCGTGAAGACATGTAAGCTGTGCTGCCACAGTGAACCCAGGGGAGTTTTCTCTCTGGTTGGTCCTCTGAGCTTTGTGAGCAGAATGGATTGGGCACATGGATGTAGCCTGGAAGGTTCCCAGACAGAAAGAGGATTCCCTCAAGAGCACAGAACATCCAGGAATACGTCTGCAGCAAAGGATTCGGCTGTCCTTCTTCCCTGACAACAGTGGCAGAAGGAACACAAAGTAGACCAGGAGGATATTCAATCCTCTTGTTTCAGACCTGCTGATGCTCCACAGAAATTGTGGTGTTCCCTACATACTTGCGGTTGGGGCACTGAGATTTACAGCAGTATGCCTGCCCAAACATTAGTGTCTGTTCTACAAAATTTAGACTCAGTTTTCAGGCACAATCTTGGCTTAGGGAAATCAGCTTTCCACATTAAATGGTGAAGAAAGTGTAGCAACAGTTTCTGGGTAAATCTTTTGATTCTCAATTAATCTTTGAAACAGTTGTTTATTTCCCTTGCCCAGTGTGTGTATGTGTGTGTGTGTGTGTGTGTGTGTGTGTGTATGTGTGTGGTATAAACAATTGCTGCCATAATTTGTGTGTCAGTGGACAACTCTGTAGAGTCAGTTCTTTCCTTTCATATCTATGTGGGTTCTGGGGATTGAACTATGTAAACTGGTTTCTGAAGTAAGGGCCTTTATTCACTGAGCCATCTTGCTGACCTAATTATTCTTATAGTTGTTCTTCTGTCATCCTTATCTGTACCATATTCACCCATCATATTTATCAGTTCCAGAAAGCTTACCAGACACATAATCCTATGCTAAGCCTCAGAGATTAGATTCCATGGGTAACTGTAGGTGGAATTATCATACCAAATTTATAGTCAAGAAAAGTGAGGTGCAGAGAGATTGAAAAAAAAACATCCAGGAACCCAAGACTAGCAGACTGAGTGGTGGTGCTAGACACGAAACCTAGCTCAGACTGACTCCATAGTTCATGATGATGGCAGAAGTCCATGAGAATCTCAGCTGTCCAGGTTTGTCCCCATTGGCACATTGGTCCTTATCCAGGGCACAGACATTTCTCGGCTTTTACACAGCCAAACTGGCCATTTCAAAAGTATTATAGATACAGGAGGGAAAGGCAGGAGCACACACACAGAAAAGCCTGGCTGATCCCTCTGAGTATATTTTGTAGCACCCCAGAGGCCTAGGGCCGTGGAAATAAGTCTGTGTGAAGAAAGGTCTGTGGATGGCTGTTTTTGAGTCCCTCTCAATAGAGGCAAAGAAAGAACTTTATTGGTGGAAGTGGATACTGACCTCAGTTTGATTCAGAAAAGGGATATGTTTGGTTGTAAATAGCCATTGGAGTAATGAGTTGATGCAGCAAGTCTAATAATGAGTTTATTTTGGAATTTTTGTTTTTATTATCTGACTATCAACCAAAGAACAAAAACTCAGCCAAGGGCACTGAAGTTCAAGTCTAAGCTGTCCTGAGGGATTTACTTTCCTTCCTGAATGATTTTTTTTTTTTTAGAGCAGAAACTAACTTCTTAAGTTGTTTTAAATCTAACATGGAGAGCCAAGTTAGGAATCTAAGGTCATTTCTTTCTATGCAAAGATAATAGTTCTTTCTCCCCCCATTACCACAGCCTGAAACTAGTGCTCAGGTGGAGTCTAATTCCCACGGAATGGAGGCTGTTTGACTTAGGGCATAAAATGCTCCACAGAAGCAGATGTCGAGCTTCTAGAAGGATTCTGCACTCTAAGAGTCAAGAGGCCCAAGGAACACAACCCCTTGCTTAGCAATGTCACTTTGGAGAGGTGCAGACATTTTCAAAGGAGAGACAGGATCCAGCCCTGCAGCTTTGGGCACATTTTCAGAGCTTGGAGATGCAGAGGCATCAGGGGTAAGGGTATTGATTCCTGCTAGGCTCCCAAACTCCAGCTGAGGATAGCCAGGTGGGAGGAAGGATCAGTTTGCCTAGGAGGAGCGCAGGAGGCCAGAGACTCTGGCACCAGATGCCTACCCACAGACACACGGCTACCTCTATTCATGCCACTAACCAGGGCAGAAATGCTGAGGGGCCATGGTGAGCAGCGGGGATTTTGTGCTTGACTAGATGGACTGGGTCAAACCAGTGACTTTTAACAAAAGAACAGTGCTCTGGGCCTGGATGAGGGCTGCTACCCAGAAATCTTTACCCCTCCTCTTTGGGAAGTACCTTGTATTCTAAAGGACCATCAGGGAGCTGGTTTACTCAAGTGTAGTGATGCATGGGATGGTAGAGGCTAATGGTGTGCCTACGAGTATGTGTGTGTAGACACACACACACACACACACACTAGAGACAGAGACAGAGAAGAGAGACACACAGAGAGAAACACACAGAGAGAGATAGAAGAAGGGGGAGAGAGAGACAGAGGGACAGAGAGACAGAGAGACAGAGAGACACACGGTTGGAGTACTGGAGTACGTGGAGACAGTAGCTGCCTTTGAATATCTTTCTGAGTGACTCACACCAACTTTTTGTGGCCGTCAAGAAAACAAAAGGCCAGAAATGGAGCTCAATTCTCTTTAGGATAAAGAAGCCATCAGATCAATTAAACATTTCTGTCTCACTCCTCTGCACCATGGAAGACCAACAAACAATGATTATTTAAAGCAGAATGGGATAACTGGACTGTAGTGGACACAAAGACATATTGGCCTTGTGTTGTTTGGGTGTCTGACTTCAACATCTCTATGTTGGAACTATGTTAGTTTCAAATATATTCTGCCAATAACTCTGATATTTGAAACCATAGAAAACCTGTACTCTTGGAAGATATTGTGGTATCTGGTGTCTTCTTATTTAATTATTTGGTAAGTCTTTTATTCCTTAAGAGATTGCCCTCTCCCAAAGGAATTTCTGGTGCTGAAAGCAAGTTACCAAGGCACTGAGGGTAAGTACCTCCCTGAGTGCTTTGAAGATAGATTGTGGGTTACCTAGTCTAGTCATAAGCATTTTCCTATAACTACCACATTTCATTAATTTCAGGGCACATCATTTTTGTTTTGTTTTTATATTTCAGTGTCTCAGAAAACATCATGGGTGTTGCAACACTATTTTTATGGGAATAATACAGCCCTAGACAGGAATCACAGAGGGGCTGAGAAGGGCAAGGAGGTTAAGGCTGCAGGGCTTGTTAGAATCAGGTTAGGAAACAAAAGGTGCACTGTTTTCTTTTCTTTCACTTGCCAGCTGCTGAGAATTACCTGAATATTTGGATTCTGCCCATTGATATCAGCTTTGGAAAGATCTGGAAAGTTTGGTAGATCAAGGAGAAATGATGTGGGGCCGTCTCTTTGCAGTGAAGGATGCCCAGTCTCTTGAGGGAATCGCTGTCTGGGGGAGGGTTGGTGGATAACTTGGTGCTCCCTGGAGACTTCTTTGGACAGAGGAAAGCTGGTTTTTGATGTGGAATCACTCTCCAGGTTGAGGTTATTCTAAAACAGACACATTGACAGACAAGTAATGAACAAATGCTTAGAGAGTAGGCGATTAAAAGTGCTACTCTTAACGGTCCACTAAATTAAAAGACAAGGACAATTTATCCCAGGGCCTTGAGTTAAACCTCTGTCTTAGTCACTGTTCTGTTGCTGTGAAGAGGCACCATTACCAAGGCAACTCTTACAAAAATAAAGCATTTAATTGGGGCCTGGCTGACAGTTCTAGAAGGTTAGTCCATTATCATCATGGCGAGAAGCAGACAGGCAGAGCGCTGTAATAGTAGCTGAGATCTTTACTTCCTGATCCACAGGCACCAGGCAGAGACAGTGGGCCTAGCATGGACTTTTAAAACCTTAAAGCTCACTCCCAATATCCTACTTCCTCCAAGGGCACACCTACTTCAACAAGACCAAACCTCCCAATCTTTCCCAAAATGTCAACCAACTAATGACTAAGCATTCAAATATATAAGCCCATGGGGTCCATTCTTATTGAAACTACCACAGCCAGCATAGTATTCCCAATTCATTTCCCTAGCACATGGGTTAGTTTCTCCATCTTTAAAGGTCAAGTCAGGAACTGTCTCCCAGTTTACTACTTGAGAATTTTCTTGGGAGTTATGAACTATTTATTAAACACCAAAGAGCATCAAAATAAGGGAGCTATTTTATAAGGAAAAGAGATACTCATTTAAAGCCAGAACCAACTTATAGTTTATTGCTCACAGTCTCAACTGGCTAACCACCATGGTTAATTATAGTCTTGACATTCAGTTTTGTTTCTTTGGTATAAGCCATGAAAGAAAGATTTGATTAAATTGGATAAGTGTTTAAGTCAAAGTATTGACTATATCCATCCATTCGCCCACTGAATCTCTATTCACTCATCAATTCACTTATTTATTTGATTTCTATTCAGTCATGTATTCTTGTATATTCATCTACCCATTTATCCATAAACATATCCATTTGATTTATGTCTTTCTACTTCTCCAATAAATAAATCCCAACTACAAGCTAAGCATGAGATACATTAATAAATGAGATAGCTATGTGATATGTATTCTTTTGGAATGTACTTCTATGTGTAAAAAACAAAGACTATATAGACAAGTAAGACAAGAGACTACTGACACATTATTCAGGTAGACAGAGAACACCTCTTTGAGGAGGTAACAGCAGAGACAAGATCTGATCAAGAGAAGGGGAAGCCCTGAAGTGATCCAGAGGCATGGCAAAAGATCAAATAAAATAGGACTTCTAGAGGAGGAACTGACAGCTACTTTGAGGAACATAAAGTCAGGAAGGCTGGGTGTAGAATGACAAAAGTTGAAGAACCACATGACAGAAGGATGAAGAGATAGAGGAAAAAGTGATAGAACTCTGAAATTTAATGCCTTTATTCTTTTTTTTTTTGATTTTTCGAGACAGCATTTCTCTGTGGCTTTGGAGCCTGTGCTGGAACTAGCTCTTGTAGACCAGGCTGGTCTCGAACTCACAAAGATCTGCCTGCCTCTGCCTTCCGAGTGCTGGGATTAAAGGCATGCGCCACCACCGCCCAGCAATGCCCTTATTCTTAAAATTGCAAGGCAAATGGTGTTCTTGCCTAGTGAAAAATGTCCCAATTTGCTTGCCAATGGGGAAACTTTTCTAATGCAGCTGTCCTTTCACTCTCTCTGGAACACTCAGGAAGGCATCTTCCATCCCTTCTGGGACAGTATTTTTATGTTTACTGTTGGAAGGAGATGTGGAGATAGAATTTCCCCAGTCTTTGGGTCAGCGGCTAATGCTGTTGTTATTGTTGGGCATGTTTTGAGGTTTGGGAGTTATGTTCCAGCACATTGTCTCCACATGCACTCCCTGCCCCCACTACAGTGCTGTTGACCCAGCCAAACACTTCTGAATTTGAGTACCCAAGGTCAAGAGCAGCCTGACACTGAAATACATGCAGACCACCTTTGTCAAAGTTTGAAGTGGCAAAGAGGAACTCTGCGAGTGTGTCTGCCACCTGTGAAGTGTGAAGTGAGAAGCTGCTTTCATGTTTTCTCTTGTCCTTCCCTTTTGCTCAGGATATGTGGCCAAGTCAGTGTCTCTGTTAACCTTTCCAGCCACCTTTTTGCCTTGGTTTCTGTTTCCTGGCATGATTGTAGAAGGAGCTGGACTAGTATTCTGAGGCACTGCTCAATGCAATAGATTCTAAATGTATTATTGTTTGATTGAGTTAGAGGGAATGAGAGAGATAGAGAGGAGGGAAAGAGAGGGGGAGAGAAAGAGAAAGAGAAGGAGGAGAAAGGAGAGAGAAAGAGAGAGAATAGAAGGAAACAGAGTTTTCTTCAACATAAGACCTCCCTATCCTACCTCCTAAAAGGAACCTAATGAGGTTGTGTCTGTGCCTTTGTCACTGAACATCCAGCCCAATACTTCCCTGATGGTGTGAGAGTACAATTGGTGAGCCCTGATGGTGTTAGAGCCCAGTTGGCGAGCCCTGATGGTGTTAGAGCCCAGTTGGTGATCCCTAATGGGGTTAGAGTCCACGGGGTGATCCCTAATGGGGTTAGAGTCCAGGTGGTGATCCCTAATGGGGTTAGAGTCTAGTTGATGATCCCTAATGGTGTTAGAGTTCAGTTGGTAATCCTTGACGGTGTTAGAGTGCAGTTGGTGATCCCTGATGGTGTTAGAGTCCAGTTGGTGATCTCTGATGGGGTATGGTAGAGTTGGTGATTTGTGATGGTGTTAGAATACAGTTGGTAATCTTTGATGGTGTTTTAGAGTACAGTAGGTTCTCCCTGACAGTGTTAGAGTACAGTTGGTAATCCCTGATAGGGTTAGAGTACAGTTGGATTCTCTCTATAGGTATGAGAATGTACACAGTTGGTTCTCCTGGAGAATTTCTTGTTGGGGACTCAGGAATATAAATCATATTAGGAGCTTGGTATTTGCTTTCCAAATGCCTTACAGATTTTTGTAATTTAAACCTCAGCTTTATTGTATCAACTGAACATGTTCTGAACTAGATCAAAACCAAAATTCTTTGTGTGAAGATGTAGCTCAGTAGTAGAACATTTTCCTAGTACACTCAAGGTCCTAGGTTCAATTCTCAGTATTGCAATATACATACATACATACATACATACATACATACATACATACATACAAGCAATGACATATTCTTTTTACTACCAAATTTTGTATTTTTGAAGAAGTTGGAAATGTACATTTGTAGTTAGTTGACATTTTACTTAGGTGTCTGAAAAGAAAAGTACTGAATTTAATTGATTTCTTTTTTTCTGTAACTCTTGAATTCTTCTGATAGAAAATTTACCACTATAGAGTGTTTCCTGGCTTAGCTTCAAACCAAACAAACTCCTTCAACTTTCTATGGCATAATGCCCTTCCATGCAAAGCACAGCAGATAATCACAGTCCTATATTCTTCTTGTAAGATGGTCAAGAGTTGGACTGTATCTACACAATAAAAGAGAAATGCATGTTAGGACGTTTGACTGAGCAATCCAGGCCACAAGTACCTCTGCCGGGAATAGTTTGAGGACTGGGATTCAAGTATGTTTTGAATTGAGTCTTGCACAAAACTGTGGCATTGCTCCATCGTTCCCCAACCACCCCATCCCTAGACACTGGGATTCAACGTTTGTAAAGTATTTGGAAGATTGGAATTAATAACAAAATGCTATTCACAGTCTCTGAAAATCTGAATTGTGTTTGCACCTCTTTTAAATGTAGTTACCTTGACACTGTGTTTTGCCATGTTCCCAACTATTCAAAAACTGGAGATCTTGGGACCAGGGAAGGGTATTTAAGAATGGTCCTCTAAGGTGAAATGGAATTTAACTCTAGCAACAACAAAATATGAGAGGACCCACTATTTTGGTGATCTGGGACAGGAGGATGATGGACATCCACTAACAGTACAAGTAAAGGCTTTTTCTTCACCTTAAAAGGACATGGGTCATATCTTCCTTGCAGAGTCTAGCTGATGACAACACTTTAGTTGTCACCATACTTACTCGTTAGATGTCCCACTTAAATTACTATAACAGGGGAAAGAGTTGCAGGATAGATGGAAGGTGCAAAAAAGAGCTGTGTTTAGACAAACAAATACTCTTTTCTGGAGATGGTAGCTTGGAGGTGTCCAGGAATTTAAGACAAGGGACGCTACATTCCTTCGGAGATGTCCTTTTTTTTTTTTTGGTCTGTATTGAAGTGACACAAGGGCGTGCCTGCTCAGGGGACATGTTTCTTTCTCCATGGTCTGCCTGCAATCTGTGACCTTCCATTGGCAATGCTGTAGCCCATCCCCAGTAGTCATTCTGTCTTGGTGGTTCTAATGGTTAAGCTGTTACTCCTTCTAAAAATGAAACCAGGAGAACTGAAGTTGAGGCAGGTGATCTAGGTGGGTCAAATTAGCTAGCTACAGCTTCACACCTTCCACCTTTGGGAGAAGAAATCCCTTTACTTTTCTACAACTCTTTGAGAGCATGGTTTTAAAAACATCAGGCTCTTGCAGGTTAGTGTTTAACATTTAAATAACTGTCACAGTTCTAACTAATTTTTATTGATTAATTTAGTAATTATTGAAATACTTGATTCATCTAGGAAGCAAGAACTGATGCAGAGGCCAAGGAGGGGTGCTGCTTACTGGCTTGCTCATCATGGCTTACTCAGCCTGCTTTCTTACAGAATCCAGGACTACTCGGCCAGGGGTGGTCCCAAGCACAATGGGTTGGCCTCTTCCTGTATGAATCAATTCGTCAACAATTAATAAATTCATCAAAAACAGTTAATCAAATAAATAAGAACTAGAAAATCTAGTCAGATTTTATGGAGGCATTTTCAACTGAGAATCTTTCTCCTTTGATGACTCTAGCTTGTATCAAGTTGATGTAGAAATAGTCCGCATAATAATGCTACAGTAGCAGTGTCCTCTTCTGTAAAATCTATTGTATTTTTAGAACTGTGACAACGATTTAAATGTGAAACTCTCTGCTTTATTGGTTTATGTGTCAGCTTTTCTGCCAGGACCATGTGTTTGGGTAGGTTGAAAAAAAAATTCCTGTCCTCTGTCTTTTGTAGAAATGCTGATGGAAGTCACGGAACTATGCTAACTGAGATTAGCTAAGCAAAGGAAGACAAATGTTACCTGTTGGTGCTCATTTGTGGAAGTTTAAAAATATTAATCTCAATGATGTAGTGAGTGTGCTGTTTGCCAGAGATTGGGAAGGTTAAGAAGTGAGTACCAGGAGAGCTTAAATAATGGGCACATAAATGTGGTTGAGAGGACAAATTAGGTCTCTTGTTTTACAGCATGGGAGGGTAACAATAATCTCCAATAATTTATCATATGTTTCAAAATAACTAGAATAGTTAAAAATTGCTAAAACATAGACATGATACATAAATAATAAATATTTGAGGCTGATTATCAGGAACTTATCATTTCATATGACATACTTTGAATTATCATTCTGTATTCTTATAAGTATGCACAGTGTTATATATTAATAAAATCAAATGATTAAAGGGAGGGGAACCATGTTCAGAATGCTACATGAAAAAAATCATGTTCAGAATGCTACATGAAAAAAATACTTTCAATAAAAAGTAAAAACCTATTTAGCTAATTAACCATGTTGAGTTTTTGATCCTTGTGATTGAACTCAATCCTTATGACAGAATTATTGGCAGAGCATAAAATGAAATGTGACTAAATTCTTCGGCAGCCAGTTATAGATGCTGGGCTCTACAAGCTCCCAGAACATCCCGTTCCAAATCTGCAGCCCTCTACAGGTATTACCGAATTACCATTGTCTCTACATTTACACATTACATTCCTCAAATCTTGCTGACGTGCTACATAGTATCTCCTTTACATTGTACTAGAGTGCTCTCAGTAACGTTCAAGGATTTATCCTCATCAAATGAACCAGAGCTCCTTGCACAAATGGCTGAGCCAAGAGCTTGGGAATAGACAGTGCACATGAGTTTGGAATATTTTGCAGTGACAGACAGCAAAGACTTTTTCAGTGCCTAACTGGGTTCTCTTGGGTAAAAAACAAACAAATCAAAAATCCAAGAACTGACTTGAAGGGCTCCTTGTTAGATCAGACAATTTGGGCATCAAAAAAATAAAACCAAAACCACATGACTGATGCACACTGAATCTGGAAACGCAGGAGCACATAACAGAATCTATTAAGAAAAATCCCAGGCCCGCCCTTTTCATGGCGGCAGGTCCTTGGTGAGTGCCACAGCTAAAGATCCACCCACTCAACTGGACTGGTAAGAACAACCTCTAGCCCCCAGGCGCTCGGCTCCATTGGGAGGTCCCCTCTCCCCCTCCCCCGGCTTTTCTGTGTCCCACTCCACAAGAGTGTCCCTGGGCAAGGCTCCCCTTTGACGGGGTCCCGGTTCCCCACTGGAATTGGCTTGCAGCAGGGCTGGGACCTTGGACAAGTGTGGGTCCAGCATAAACCTGCAGGGCTCCAGCAGAGAAGCCAGGCCCTTTGATTTTGGCTGGTCCTTGGTGAACACCACTGCTTCAGAGCCCTCCTACTGGAGTGGACCAGAGCAATCCCCCCCAGACCAAGCAAGTGACCACTATCTACTACTAGTTGATCCACCTGGAGAGGAAGAGATGGGCAGGCGCCAATCCAAGAGTTCCTCTAACAACCT
>JAQHUG010000009.1:7026542-7123284 GCA_028555095.1 Dicrostonyx torquatus | reverse complement strand
CAGCTGGACCAGGACTGAATGAGCATATGACCTAACCAGACTCTCTGAATGTGACTGCCAATGGGGACTGACTGAGAAGCCAATGATAATGGCACTGGGACCTATCTCTTCTGCATGTATTGACTTTTTGGGAACTTAGTCTGCATTACCTTAACCCTCCCGTATCTTCTATATCTCTTTGCTCTCCCAACCTGGTCCTGCATTCCCTTTGGACAGTTTATAGTGAGATGAACAAGAGTGTTTTCTGGGACAATGTTTAAGATAAGCCATATGTTTTTATCATTGCTCTCCTTATGCTGATTATGTTATAGACGCAAGATGAAGGATATCCAGCAACAGCATTCTGCCGCTGTGTGGCTCAAAGCACTCATTGTGACTTCCTTGTGGTCAAGGTAGATTACCACAACCACATCAATGGCCAGAGTGGTCAGAATGGCCAGAGTGTCCCAGTTGGTCATTTGTTGCAGGCAACAAATACCAGGGAAAATGAATAATGTTCTTTGGACAACAAACCACAGGACCAATGTGACAATGATCATCTGGTGAGGAGGATGATCACAGCAGACAGGAACAGCGTGAGGAAATGGTCAGTGTCTACGGTTTTTGGAGAAATCACCTACGCCTTGTGATCCCCCTCTGCGAGTAGCATCCACTCCACTCAACAGACACCAGCCAAGGGCTATTGTGTGAAAAACAGGCTTCTCTGACCTCTCCCTGAGCCTCCAGGAGAGGCACGCACTGGTAACAAACTGGCTGACTAGAAACATTTTAATGCTTTTCCTTTTTAAGGCTGTGGAAACTATTCCCAGATTCATACAAGCAGGCAGGCCGACTTCTCAGAGTCAAGCTAGATGGCAAATTTCTGGAGGGCAAAGAAGGCTGTATCTGCGATCTTTGAGGCCCATCCCCCAATTCCTACTGGTAAGGGGGCGCCAAATAAGTACTACTTAATGATAATGATTGCTATGTCTTGATAGATTTTGTTTTAATTAGGCGCAGGCTGTTGGCCTCATTACTTCTAATGTAGCTTTAATGTGGGATTCTAAAGGAAAAAAAAAGAATCTCAGAATCTTCTATTGAAGATATTAAAGAAGATATTATTAGCAATGCATTTGGTCTCACAGGCTTTGAACAGCAAACAACAGAGATTATAATTAACGTCACTGTAGTCTCTCTCCTGAAAACACACTAACAATATAGCTAATTAGCAATATGTCCTCATTTGCAGCTGGACATCTGCATATTATTATCAACAATGCTTGTTTCCTTTTTCCAGATTAAAGGAAGCCATGCTGCACCCAGGCATATGGCTACACTTCTTCCATATTAAGACGCTCTGTTTCCTTGTACCCGGGATAATCATACTGGGTTTTATTTTTTTATCTGTGCTGGGCATCGATTTTGTCTGGAAAACTTCCACACATCTAAAAATAAGTTCAAGAATGCCACGGGTGGGGTTTCAAAGGGAAGAACAAAAGTTCTCCATTTGGGGAGATAAAAGAATAAAGGACACATTGATTATCTTCACACATGATTGAAGAGCAAGTACTCCTGGGGAGAGAAAAGCCAAAGAAGGAATAAAATTAGTTTGGGATCTCGGCATCTCTTTCTCCAAGGGGCACCCTTGTTCTTGGTGCTCAAGGAGATGGATGGGATGTAGGTGGGTACTCTGCAAGTGGTGGCAGTGGGTGCTAGAAAGAGGCCATCGAGATCCACTAGGGAGACATCGTTCTATCTGGATGTGAGGGTACAAAGGGTAGCTGCCTTCTATTCTTGCTGTACCTGCACACACTGACAATTACTCCCCTGCAAGCTGCAGGGATGAAATAAATAGTTACATCATCAATGCCTCTATTCTAAACCAAGTGTAAAAATACAGCTCTTTAGAGACTGTGCTGGCAGAGAGGAGACAGCCAGACATGTGCTTTGTTAGGGGATCCCAAAGACAACCCTGGAAGTTGGTGACACAGTCACATCATGTTTCAAGAAGGCAGAAGTGTCACAGTCCTGGCTGGGAACCAATAGAGCCTTCTGTTTAAAGTCTGACTAATAGCTGAGGAATCTCTGGCTGTGGTGGCAGAATATATGAGGAGGATGTTTACTTTAGGGCATGGGAGTGACCTCACTTCTGATCTCGGGCTCTGCTTTAGAAGAGATGAAGGATAGTCAGTTCTCAGGACTGGGGCAGGAATTGGCTCTCTCAGGGAAGGGGCTGCCCAACTCTATGCATCTTTTCTAAAGCTTCTAGGCCAGCTGGCAAAATGGAAGTCAGTATGTTGCTGATTTATCTCTAATACTTCTATATTGCTTTGATCTTAAAACTGCGCAGATTATTAGTAGCTCAAGTTGTGTTTTCTCCATCGCTGGCACAGAAAACAGAGGGGTAATTTTTCCAGGACCCTCTTCTTTTATGTTCTGTTAGTTAAAAAATGAACTGAAATCACCCTTTTAACTCTAAGATAACATATAAGACATAATTACAAGGATAGAAAGCGAGTTTTTCCAGAAAAGAATGTTTACTCATTCTATAAAACATCAATGAAAATATAAGGTGGAAAATTTGTGTTTTCTAGAGTCCTTCTTAGGGGTTGGTAGACAAACCTAGATAATAAAGCTGGCTCTCATGGGGCCGGCCATGTCCTGCTTATTCAAATCTGAGGCCAGACCTAATTTGCCAAGGGCTATAATGGATAGGCCTGGGCTGTCCACCAGGGGGCTTCAGTCACTGGTTTTTGGTCACACTGGAGCTCAGCATCCCCTCAATGTTGTACTCTGAGCAAATAAATGTTACTGAGTATGTATTGTTGGTGATATTCCAAGTTGTGCTTTCTCTATTGCTAGGATAGAAGACAGAATGATTCTATGCATTTTAGCTATGCCCAAGGCTCAGAGAAAATTACAGAAGAGGGAGTGGAAAGATTGTAAGAATTAGAGGACCAAAATGCTTTCTGCTGTAATGTCTGAATGTAAAAGAGAATCTGTGCTAATAGCATTTCAATAATATGGTTGCCCAAACAAGACATGCATAATGACAACACCACTTGACATACCAACACAGATAGGAGAAATCTCACAAGATTCCCCAAGATAAAGATCTATAGGCAATCAATGACTAGAGAGAGAGAGAGAGAGAGAGAGAGAGAGAGAGAGAGAGAGAGAGAGAGAGAGAGAATATCAGTCCTCTTCAGGGATGAGCTGGCTGACAGGTTATCTAATCAGTGATCAGTCCCAAACACATGTACATATGAGTAACAATAAATGGACTCAGTAGGTTCTATGTTTGTGTGTAAATAATGACAAAGAAGAACTCACGGAATTGAGAGGAATTGTGGAGGACATTGAAAGAGTTGGAGAGGGAGAGGTAGAAACATAATATTCATAAATGAAATTCTCAAAAAATATTTTAAAAGAAAGAAAGAAAACAGAGTGATTATCTCGACTAGTGGTTCTCAACCTTCCTAAACACTGAGACCCTTTAACAGAGTCCTTGTGTTATGGTGACCTCCCAACCATAAAATTATTTCATGGCTGTTTCATAACTGTAATTTTGCTACTGTTATGAATCATAATGTAAAGATCTGTGCTTTTCAATGGTCTTAGATTACCCATATAAAGGGTTGGTTATTCAGTCCCCAAAGGGGTTG
This sequence comes from Dicrostonyx torquatus, assembly GCA_028555095.1. Taxonomy (NCBI): domain Eukaryota; kingdom Metazoa; phylum Chordata; class Mammalia; order Rodentia; family Cricetidae; genus Dicrostonyx; species Dicrostonyx torquatus. The sequence goes on along the minus strand of JAQHUG010000009.1, from coordinate 7,119,640 downwards.
CAACCTACAGGCTGAGAACCACTGATCTGGACCCATTTCCAGGATCCAGCTTGAAGACGCACTAATCAGTGTGTTCATGTGCTGGCTAATGTCTGTCAACTCGATGTAAACCAGAATCGCCTGGGAATCTTAATTGAGGAACTGCCTCCAACAGCCTGGGAATATCTGGGTGGGCATTTTCTTGACTGCTGATTTACATATGAGGGTCAAACATGCTGTGGGCAGTACCATCCCCGGGCAGGTGAATCTCGGATGGGTAAGAAAGGTAACTGAGCAAGTCAAGTCAGGGGAAGCAAGCTGTCAAGCAACACTTCTCCATGATGTCTGCTTCAGTTCCTGCTTCCAGGCTCATGCCTCACACGTCTATCCAGGCTTCCCTAAATGATGAACTGTGACGTGGAAGATGTAAGAAACCTTTTCTTCCCTGTCTTAGTTCGGATTTCTATTGCTGTGAAGAGACACAATGACCATGACAACTCTTATAAAGGAAGGCATTTAATTGGGTGGCTTACAATTTCAGAGGTTTAGTCCATAATCATCATGGAGGGGCATGGTGGTGCACGGGCAGACATGAGAAGGACATCATTATCCACAGGCAACAGGAAGTGGACTGTGTGTCACAATGGGCATAGCTTGAGCCTAGGAGACCTCAAAGCCCACTCCTACAATGACACACTTCTTCCAACAAGGCCATACCTGCTCCAACAAAACAACACCTCATAATAGTGCCACTCCCAATGAGAGGGCATTGTCTTTGAAATCACCATACTCTCCAAGTAGGTTTTGGTCTTAGTGTTTATTACAGCAACAGAAAAGTAAATCAGGACAGCAGGTACCAAGTATTCGAATCCAGCTTTGACCAGGAGAAGGGGTCCAGCAGGTCAAGGAGGCTCAGGCAGTGAATCAGTATCTCCCAGATGGAATGAAGAGCATTAAGGATCCAGGTCAAAGCTGGGATTCTGATTTCGAAAGGGAAATCCCAGAAGGTAAGCCAGATCACCTAGAATGCAGGTTCAGAGGCTGAGGCCAAAGACTGGGATGGCCCTGGCCAGTAACTGTACTGATTAAGAAGGTAGAGTCATCTCAACACTTGAGGTCAACACTTTTTACTTCTAGAAATCTCTCCAGTCCAAGTACCTATAAATAGATTTTTAAAAAGGAATTGAACCCTATTTGCACTAACGTGGGGCAGCTTGGAAAAAAATTCTAGACACACAAAAAAGGTTAGCACAGCTTCTTGGTAGTTGCATAGGAAAAGGAGTATAGACAGTTATAATACAAAAGAATACAGACAGTCATAGACCAAAGGAATAAAGATAATAAAATAAATATTAAACTTGTAGAAAAATTAATAGAGTAAGAAAAATAAACTGCATAAAGATGGAATATGCACAGGGAGTCTGGATTATATATACTATTTTTTCTTTGAATTTTTCGACTACAGAGAGATATTTGACTCTGGGGGCTGCTAAGCTATATTTTATATACATATATATAATATGGTTTAGCTTATTATAATACATATCATAATATACGTAATAATATATAATAGTATGTAATATATAATACATGTGATATATATATATATAATAGTATATACAATTATATATATTAAAGGTATTTTGACTTCAAAATTTGAGTCTAAGGATTTATTGCTTTGGAAAAGAGGTTTTGCTTTTGTTTACATAGAGGATGAGAACCTGTGGATTCCTTCTAGACTAATGGGGTCTTTGATGAAGCTGATATATATAGATATAGTTACAGTTTTCCTTAGTTATTTAAAAGATAAAGTAGATATAAATACTGTAACTGTAATTCTTGCTTGATACCTGTTTTGTTATATGAAATTTTACTATGTTAAAGTTAAACCTTCCTTTTTATTTAGACAGAAAAGGGGAGGTGATGTGGGATTCCCCTCTGTATGCTCTGAATATGTTTTTTACCATCGATTACTAAAGAAGCTGTTTTGGGCTTATTGCAGTTCAGAATAGAGTAAGGCAGGAACTCCGAACAGATAGAGGAGAAAAGAAGGTATAGTTAGGGAAACACTATGTAGCTGCTGAAGGAGAAAGATGCATGCCACCAGCCAGAACCTTATGGGTAAACGACAAGGCTCATGGTAAAATATAAAATAATATAAATAGGTTAATTTAAGATGTAAGAGCTAGTATAAATATGCTTAAGCTGTTGGCCAAACAGTATTGTAATTAATATAATTTTTGTGTGACTATTTCAGGTCTGGAGAATTTTAGAAAGGAGCTCATGAAATTGTGAGGGTGGTGCTGGATCCAGAATGAGGCCTGTATACCAGGCCTAATGTTGCCTTAAGTTTGGGCAAGTTACTGTGGTTTGCATCTATGGTAGAATGGCTTTAAAGATATCTATACATCTTCCCTTTCTAAATAACCCTGCCTTAAACAGGTACACCCTGTATATAACCTTAGAGCCTGATGATGTACTAACTCTGAGTTTGGCTGTGCTACCTACTATGGCAAAAGGGACAACAGCAAACACAGACCCCAAAGTGCTGTGCTTTAGCATTGTTTATTTTAGTTTCTCTTTGGAGTGTGACAAGAAACTAGGACTAACTAACCTGCTGAAATGGGAGACATATAGATCAGGGGCCATATATCCTATGTTTGCTGAAGATCTCCACAGTTGGAGATCCATGACCACCCAAGACCTTCTGAGCCAACTTGGCTGACATTAAGAGAATCATGAAGAATACTATACTTTTATGGATTTTAAGTTACCAAATTCAGAGTGGCTTGTCACACAGAGAAAGTTAATTGATATAGGACCTTAGTTGTTTTTTTTTTTCTCTGTAGAATGGTCTTGTGAAGTAGGATGAGAATTTCAGAAAAGTTCTCAGTCCATGCAGTTTTAATGTCCTTCGGCTGGGACCCTTACAAGACAGCTGTCTGGAGAAATCATATCACAGCAATGTGGTTTTAAACATTTAAAACATATTTGCTATTTTTAAATTTTATGTGTGTTTGTGTGTGTGTGACAGAGATGGGGCATGTGTAGTTTGTATAAGCGCGGGTGCCTGTGGATGCCACAGGCATGGGATCCTCCTGGGGATGGAGTTATAGGTGCTTGTGATCTGCTTGATGCTGGAACTGAACTCAGGTCCTCTATAACAGCAGTACATGCCCTTCACTGCCTCAATGTGCTTTATTTTTAAAGCTTTTTGAAATGACCAAAGCATCAGATCCTTGGGTAGCATAATTAAATAAAAATCCAATGGCTCTAAAGGCATCAAATGAAGGTGCTGCTTTCAGTGACTAGTGTCTCCTTTCTCATCTTAAGGTTGATGGAAGCTATTGCATTGGCCACCATCTACTTCCTTCATTTACGTATACTTCTTTGTTAACAGCGCCACCACCAGCCTTTCAAAGATTCAGAACTGAGTCGTTTTTCCTTGCACTTTCACAATGCACCTGGATAGCAGTGTGGGTTGCCAGAAACCATTCATGCTCATTTACTTGAGAGCCAGGCCTGGTAGCATAAGCTAATTATAGAGCTGTCACAGACCAAATGTGGCCGGAGGTGAGGAGAAAGCTGCAGGCCACCAGGACTTGCTTCCTCTCCCACATGCCTATCCAGACTAGTCTGATGAAGCTTCTGTTCCCCTGTCCACAGGAAAACACAGTCTGGTCCCTGCAGGTGATGCAGCTGTTGGGAATCTTGACAAAGCTTGGGTAATTAGGGGTGTTCATTAGATTCATGAGTTCTCCCAATAAACACTCCTTCCATTTCTATATGGTATCAGGTACTGTGTGCTAGACTGTGGCAGTTCAGATCACACATGGATTGCTAGGAAAAGTTATCAAAAACTTGGAAATGGAGTCAAAGGGGAGAACAAATTCATGAGTTCATACTGAGGCACAATACAGCATACTTATTGGAGACTAATTCTCTGGGAGGATGCATCTTTGAGGTGTTGCTGATTAAGGCAATAAGTTAAATGTGATATACTTACTTACAGATCTTCATCATGTAGAAATTTAAATGGATTTGGTTCAGCAGAATCACACTCGAGGTGTATGACTTCACGGCTCTCTAGCATATTAATCAATTTTATTAATATATAAAATGTACTTAATTATTTTCTTAACTGGTTTTTTAATCTGTTCTTCAAGTGCTGTGAACTGACATTGATCTCTTCCTTATTTTCTCATTAATTAGTTAAATCTTTGAGATTTGCTTACTCTATATTTGTAGAAGAATCATGTCTTTAAATTGAAATTTATGAAAATTATGTATGGGAAGATTTTTTTTTCATCTTTAAAAAGTTCCAGAGCAGAAATTAAAAAATGCTCATGCACTAAAGAATGCAAAGGTAGGACATGGGAAATCCTTAAGGAGGGGAAGTGGTCCAGACTCTTCACAACTTAACATGGAGTGACCCCTTCTCAGGTTTTGAGTTAGGTTTCACTTGCATTATGTATACTATCCTAGGCTGACCTGAAACTTCCTAGGAGCAGGCCAGCCTGGAACTCAAAGTGATCTGCCTGTCTCTGTCTCCAGAGGGCTAGACTAAAAGTGTGTAGCACCACATCTAGCCGATGACTCTTTCACATCATTTACTAAGCTCTTTAATTTTATCTGACTTGTTTGGATGCTGGCCCAAGGCACTAAAAAGCTGAAACGAGGATGGAGGACCATGGTGTGTGAAAAAGACTTTTCTTGTTATGTCTTCTCAAAAAACAGAAGGCCTGCCACAGGGTACAAAACTTACTTTCAACTTCTCTGTCCCCATATGTATTCCCCTTCTAATTTTTGAGACAAAACATTTCTCACATGAGAGAAATCTCCCACCAAAACTCCTTCAGTTAGCTGAGGTTCAAGAAAGAGAACTGCACATTCTTTAGAGGCTGTCAGGGGGTGGAGAGGACGGTGCAGCAGAGAAGGTATTTATCTGCTCGTTGTTTTTCCCAGTCATATTAGTTACTTTGCTCATCCCTGCCTTCAAATAGTTATGAGAATCTATTTAAGGAGAGGACTGATTTACTTTGGCTCACTGTATCAAAGGTCTCAAATCATAATGGTGAATAAGAAATGCCAAAGCAGATCAGTTCACATTATGGCAGCCAGGAAATAGAGAAAGGGGATACAGGAGGGTGTTAGAGAAGATAGATCCCAAGGACACACCCCTAGTGACCTACTTTATCCAACTAGGCTCCATCTCCTACATTTCCTGACCACTCAATAATGCTATCATATAATGACTCCAACAAGAGATTAATCAACCCACTCATTAGGTCAGAATTCCCATGATCTAACAGTCTCTGATTTTCACAGAAACACTAAGAGGTGTGCGTTATTAATCTAGTTGCCTTTTATTCCAATCAAGTTGAAATTTAAAATTGGCCATCACACAGGTATCAATATTACTATATTAGGGTACATCAGTCTGAGTATGAGTAGAAAATTGGTGGTGATCTTAATCTTGGTAACTGAAGGAAGTTCAATAAAAGAACGGCTTATACATTTCTTGGAAAAGGGGCCAGGTTAACAAAACCATGGAGATCTCATGCCAGAGACCTGATGATGTAAAGAAAGGGAAAGGTTACTGTTTCTATAAGGAAAATAGATCTATGTGTAAGGGTGGGGATAAGGGTAGAGTTGCAAACACAAGGTTTTCCAAATACTCTCTCCATATGCCTGCTGTGTTTCACATTGGCCAGTCAACCTGAAGCCAGAGCAAAAGGCTGTTGGAGAACTTAGTTGATGTAGAAACTATGTCCATAAATTTGAGCAGAGAAAAGTGCAAAGTGAATGTAGAGAGAAAAATGGGAGAGTCTGGAGAATTTTGTAAGTTGGGTATTTAAAGCATTACTCAAACACCCTAGGCACCACGTGTTAAATGAATCTTTCCTTTGAATTAAGCGTGAGAACTCCAGTTCTTTAAAGGAAGTGGCTGAGAGGCCCCTTGCTAGGAAACATTCCCTAGAGTCCTAGTCTCTTTTCTAGGTCTGTGTTGTCCTAATTTGCCTCTTGGAGGTGTGGTCTAGAATAAGAGAGTCCATAGTAGTTCTGAGTTCCCTATTTTCATAACAGCACTATCCTAGTAGAACACACTATGGATTAAATTCTCAACTCAGTTCCCCATTTTGCTTGGTAATGGGAAAATCCTGGCCTCCCTTTCTTAGAGAAACTCTTATGTAGATCTCATGTAGCCCAATGTGGTGTGGTTTGTGCAATCTCAGAACATCATAGTGAAAATTAGATCAGGTCAATAAAAGCAGAAGGTACAGCAAGGAGGAGACAAAACAGATGGTGACCAAGCCACACCCAAAGAGGCAGAAGCAAAATGCCACATAATACTTCATACAAAGATGAAGATAGCTTCTCCAGGGGACAGATGAAACAATGGGCCCCAAATACGTGTTGCTTTGGATATTAGCAGGTGGGGCCATCACATTTATTTTGGACCTGCTAAACACATGAGCTGAACTGTAAAAGTGACAGGGACCTACTGGCCACCGGTAGCTGAAGGTATAAAAGCAAAATGTATACCTAAAATATAGAATGAATCACTATACAGCAATGAGAATGAACAAACTATAACCACATCTAATAACAGACAAATTTCACAAACATCACAGAGAACAAAGGAAGCCAGTACAAAAGAACATATGACTTAAGATTCTATTTATATAAAGTTCAAAAGCAGGCAAGACTAACCAATAGTCTTAGATGTCAGGATTGTGGCAGCCCGGGGGAGCCAGGGAAGAGAAGGGAGCCCTTGGGAGGCTCGTGGAGCATAGCTATTTTGCTTACTTGATCTGGGAGATGGATTCACGAATGTGTTCACTTTGTGAAAATGTGCTCCCTCTCCCTGTAAGTTATATGTACAGGATGTGTATAACTACAGAGACCACAAAAGAAACCAGGAAAGGAATCAAAGAGAAATGGCACATGGAAAGGTCAAATATGCTTCCTAAAAACAACCAAGTTTCTGTCCTTGTTTGTTTATTTTCGGAACAAAAGAACACAGGGAAAGACAGTATTTGAGAACAGAAGGGCAGCTACTAGGGATGTGGCCACCAGAAGCACTTGCCTGGCATGTGCAAGGCTCCAGTGGTTTGATCTTCAGCACTGTACAAATAATAAACACATAAATAAGCGGCTTCACATCATTTTCTTGGGGCTCCTCTGTCAAATGGGTAGCAGCTCAAGGAGAAACACTGCTTTTCTTCTAGTTCCTCCCCGTCATTTGTCTTCTTGGTGCTCTTAAATTGGGTCTTTCTTTTCAATCATTTTATCCCAGGGCTCAGTTATTTTCTTTCCTAGTACCAACCAAACTTCCACCTCCTCCCTCAAAAAACAATCTCTACACTAACTTTGTTTTAATACTTTTTAGGTATCATTCTGATCAACTGCCTCTCAAAACTCCTATCAAATGGGAATAATTAGCACCCCCTTCTATTGTAAACTGATGTGGACCAGAAAATAACTTGCTCATGCTTGTGTAGGAACAGAAAGCCCTGCTTAACTTCAGTCACACACCACACACACACACACACACACACACACACACACACACACACACAATTGAAAGTAGGAAAGGATGTCAAAGCTTGAAATACAGGGTAGAGGTGACCTTCTGTGGTGTCATCTGGACTGCCATTTACATTATGTAATGTATCCACAGCAGAACGGAGTCTATGGAAGGATAAGTAGAGTTTGAGGTTCCCTCTGAAGGAAGGGACATTATCACATCTTTTTGTAATTCACACAAAAGCCTAGATGCTGGTAGATGCCTCCATGCCAAACTTGCCTCTGTCTCTGCTCCTTTTACTATCCACAGAAAGTTGCTGCCTGTTTTTAACAACCCTGCTTAGGTATTCCCTTCTTTAGGAAGCCTTTTCAAAGCTGTTGCCAGATGACTTCCTCTTCCACATTAATGCTGTACCTTACACTGCCTTCTTTTGTTGAATTTATTTACATCCTTAGAGCTTTCTTTCGCCTTTATTATGATCTGTAGTTAAACAGTGATTGAACCGTGAGCTGAGCTATGCAAAGGGTGAGTTAAATTAGCGTGGCAGCTTCCTCAAGTCCATTACTATTCATCGCCAACAGGAAGACCATTTTATCCACTTTACAACTCTTATGCTACCATCCTGGTCCAGAGCATAAGCCTCTCCTCTTTTCAAATGTTACTTTCAGAGAGAATTAACTTCCTTGATCACCTGTAGTGCATTACTATCCTCAGAGCAGAGCAATCTCCATCTCGGGGAGTTCAGCTGTGTTCTCTTGCAAAAGGATTATCCTGCCTAGGCTTCTTGGCTTGGCTGTTTACAGCCACTCATGTAGAGATGGAAGGTCATGACCAACTCAGCTGGGTATTCAGCTGCTCTCTACCCGTTATATACAACTCTGCTTCAATCGCATGTGGCTGCAGGGAACAGCAGAGACTAAGGGAGGAGGGGCTTTATCTCTGTTGGGTGAAGGTTTTCCAGGTACTTCTAATTGGGATGGGACGCCCACACACCTATAAGTCACTCCTCACATATCTTTTGAAAGGAGGTCCAAACATTGGTTCCCCATAGAGAACTTCAGTAACATTATGCCTCAATTTGCCATTGGGAACTTAGAAGAAGGGATAGATTTTACCTATCTCTCCCCACTGGGATGCAATTTTAGCACCATCATCTCAGTGGTCCTCCCACCCATCAGTAATTTCCCCATATATGTATGTATGTATATATATATATATATATATATATATATATATATATATATATATATGTACCGCAATCCAATATTTTATGGGCTCTCCTGTTTGTGATAGTTCCCATCAGAATATCAGTTCCTGAAAGCAGATACTAGATTTTGTTTTGTAACTTTATATACTCGGCCCTTAGCCAGGCATCTGATACATAATAGGCCCTCACTAAATGTCCTCTCCATGAATAAATGAGCCATAGAATAGACAGAGCGATGGACAAATGGATTAACGATAGAAGGAAGGAATGAATAGTCTAGGTTTGAAGCTTGATAGCTGTGGGCATGGCTGTTTCATCCTGTTATCTATGGAACAGAATTAGATTCCTGAAAGGACATAATCTTTGCCCAGTTTCCATGTGATGACTCCAAGTCCAGGGACAACAGCATCATCATCTGCTTTCAAGTGATAACATGATCAGTGTTCTTTTCTCCTAGAGGGACAAGAAAAATACGATGGAAGGACACAGTGGCTATTGTCTCTGTCTGACTAAGTCACATCCAATACTCAGTTAGTGCCCAGAAGAACAGCTCTAGTAGAACAAGAGGAAATGGCAGAGTTTGAGATGTCCAAAGAGTATGTATGTACATTTATATACTTATATAAATACTATTTACATAATTTTTTGAGATATTCAAAGAGTAGATATATGTACATTTATATTTTATATAAATAGTATACAAATACTTTTTATGTAAGAGTATTTGTATACTATTTATATATTTATATAATACATACCACCTACAAATGCATATATAAAAAGACATAAATATGTGTTTGCTTGCATGCATATATAACTATGATTGCTAACATATATTTATGAGTGCAGATGATAAAATCTTGCTTTACTAATTTTTGTTTTAACATTTTATTTAATTTTAAGATAACTGAAAGAGCCTTCCCTGCCTGGTAGATTATCTTGCTATATAGCCCAGGCCTTTCTTGAATTTATAGTCTTCCTTCTTTAGTCTCTAGAATCCTGGGATTGCAACCATACCCTACCATGTCCATGCCCTAGCTCACAGTTTTATTAACCTCCCAGAAAGACTGGTACCTCCAAGTTATCAGCTGTTTTAAAGGCAGCACCATCATTACCTGGGAATCTGATAGAATGCTTACTTATGGCCTCTGTGAAATTAGAGTTCCAAGTTGGGGTTCACATCTAGTGTCTCACAAGATTCCAAGCAATCCTGCTACAGACTTATACCCAATTGCCCCAGGAGAAGGGGAAGGTGGCCAGGGACCAGTTAAGGCATTGTTCTTCCAGGAGGCACTATAGTAAAGTTATGGGGCTGTTATAATATGAAGGGCTCTCACTTGTTGGAGTTCTTTATCTTGAGAAAATATAATCAAACAAATGACAAATAAACATAAGCCATTAAGCCCAGCCAGGGTAGGACACTCAGAACTGTTAGTCACTGCTTAAGGATCCCTGAATGATGAGGACCCACAAGGTCCTCATCACAACCTGCAAAGATGGAGGGTGAACTCACTTATGCTTTTTCTGAGTGTCAACATAATCTGGCCTTTGGGGCATGTTTAGGTAGCATGTACTCCACACAAGGCAACAAAATGCCGCCAATCTCCTCTGCTCCATGCATTGCATCTTTCTTTGCAAAGACCCAAGGTCCTGAAGAAGGATAGGCATGCCTTCACGTGGCTACCGGAAAGGGTAGCTATTTTTAGCCCAGAGGTAACAAATCACATGAGACCCATGAAGGTTCTGGGGTCTCAGACAAGCTACGAAGGAAAAGCAATCCACCAGGACATGACAAAATGGAAATAAAGATGGTTGGAGACTGAGGAAAGACATGAAGATTGTCTTTTGGTGCCTCAAGCTCCATAGACAAGGACAAATTATGCCAAGAACCAGTCCCAGAAAATGTTCTTGCCAAACTAATCGCACAGGCCCCAACTAAAATACTGGTGCTCACTGCAGTCTCAGTCTCCTTCAGCAGATTTATAACTCATCCTGTGAAAATGCCCTTTGCTGGTTCCAGCTCAGACTTTCCTACTTACTCCCTAAGTCTGCAGATACAAAGACTGGCCTTTTAGATAGAGCCAGATCCATTTTTTACTAATGTCCTAGGTTTTCAATAACTAAGAGCCAAACTTGCAGCTTCAAATGTTCACTCTCCCCAGTGGTCCACAGAAAAGTCCCACGGTAAACAAAAGTTCTGCAACACAGCATGTCATACACACTTATGAATGGCCTCTTTCAGACTCCCAGCGTTTGAAAGCAGACCTGAGAAGTTCAGAAGCTAGAGCTGGTTGCAAGTGAATTCATTTGCACTCTGACCAAAAGAACTCTAGTGGTTTGTTTCCCAGTACGTTGTATGGCCCTAACCCTGCACATCCTTTGCTGGCCTCCTCACTCCCTACACTTCACTTTCTCTCACATCAGGTCATGACCTCAGGCTTCAAGTTCGTCTCACAGAGGGTTCTTTTCTCAGGAGTTCAGTCCCCCCTCAAGTGGAATTTCTCCTATTCCAGGTCTTCAACAAAGATCCTAAGGCGCATGTTTGATCTCTTCACGCTCCATTTTCATCAGTCCTTCACACTCTCCATCACTTAGAAAAATACAAACAGCACGGTTCAGTTTTAAGGTTAAGAACTGACAGTCTCCATAAACATTTTTATAATAAAAGCTGACTTATCCATTGCCAGAACTTGGTGTCTGTGGAAGGCGGGTGAGACAGAATGAAGCAGGCACTGGGAAATGGGAGCCTTCAATGTCAGAACAAGGGAGTAAGTGAAAGACACTCCCTGGGTTTTGCTGGCGAAGAATGACTGAGTTGATCCACCTCTGAGTAACTGAGTATTATTGGAAGTGTAAGGAAATCCCAGAAGCGCAGACATAAATTCCTCACTTATGGAAAAATATAAAGCAGTCAACAGTCATAAGTTAAACATTGCCAGGGCATGACTATAAAATACAGACTAGAAGAGGTTATTAAATTCACTCTTGGGATGTTTTAATTCAGGAGACAGAGTGAGAAGAGAGCAATGGGACAGAGAAGACCCAAAACTTATGTGACACTTAACCACCTCAAATGATTATGAGCTGAAATCATCTAATTAGCTGGGATTTGTGTTGACGGTGTGTGGACAGATGAGCTACAGGACTCTTTTTCACTTATCCACTTAATTGCTGCGAGCTAATGACTCAAGGGCTGGGGATTCAATGGGGAGCAAGGCAAACATAGACCCTTTCCTAACTGATATTACAAGCAGCAGCACCCTAAAGAGTGGTGCAGATCTTACAGTCTAGGCAAACCCAAAGCTATTGAAATCGGGGTGTCTTTGGTAGGATGCAGGCACCAGGACATTCAAGACTAGTAGAATTTGTCTTGGGATTGTTAGCTGGCTTCCTTAACTGCTTGATCCATGAGCCAAAGCCTTGCCGTGAACTCTTCTTCCCACATACAGCTCCTGTCTTGCTTTGCTTTCTACACCTCCATGTGCCCACAAAGTGCGCATCTTGTCTCCAGAACAAGTGGGAAGTTCCCTGCAAGATCATTAAATGCTAAGGTCTATGAAAAGGCATTCCTAACCCAAAGTATTTGGTAACATTTTTGAAGGGTATTAAGGATCACTTTCTACTCTACTCTAAATTGGTACACAACACCCTGGGCCTTATCTGATAGTGGTTTAAAACACTTACCACCCAGGCCATCCCAGAAGCTCATAGACCCCTGGCCACTTTCTCTACATCATGGTCCTTTCCTGGCATGGATCCTGTGAGCAGAGGCTCAGTAGATTTAAGTCTCCATATTTCTTTGTTAAGGAAAAAAGAAAACAAACTTTCCAGCCTTACCCTCAGTCTCCTGCAGGTTTGGTATCCCATTCTCCAGGGAACTAAAGGAGAAATCTATTATAGACTTTCTTGGGTCTACTCTTGGATTTTCATTCATTTATAAAGGACACATTTTTCCAGGAGGCCCCTGGAATTTTTGAAGAGGAGAATAAAAGAAAGAGACGAAGAAAGGAACCAACTTTGAAGTTTCAATGAATGCGCCAGAAAAAGATACCCACCCCCAAACTGATGATTCCTGAGAACAGTTTCACGAGAACTAATTCTCTTTATTTCCCACTGTGTTTTCTTCAGGGTGAAATGGTCCCCACTCCAACCACTGAGCCTGCTACTTGGCCAACCCAATAGCATTCCACTGCAGAGATTAAAACCAACTTTATGATTGTGGTACAAATAATAAAGAGCCCGGCAGGGTTTCCTTCCAAAATGAAAGCTCATTTATTTTCCGAGGTGTATAATTTGGTTGTAAATGTTTCCTTTGGGCCAAAACATCCCAAATTAGGTTTTTGCCTGGAACACATCACTACTTTGTGGGAAAGGAATGGACCCCGTGTGGTCCCACTGTGTCTCTCTATTCAGGGCATAATGGGGCTCAAGATGATCTTCTGTTGCTTCATTTCTGGCAACAGTAGTCATTGGGATGGATCAGGAGGTTCTGGACTGCCTTTAGCCACAATAGCACCCGGATTCATCTGGGAAACAGGCAGGCTCACCACCTGCATTGACACCTGTTTCTGTATCTCTCAGGGTTAGGGAGAGTAGATTGCATTGCTTTCTGTGACACTTGGATTTTTTTTCCAGGTGTTTGTGTCCTTATTTTATCTTTTCAAAAATCATCCTAAAAAAGTCCACCCAGCAATGACTAATATTTGTATTAAAACAAAGCCAGATTCTTTCCAGGGCTCCTGGGCTGACCACATGTATTTGGAGCCAGAATTCAGCCCAAGTAGTTTAACCAATCTCACTTATATAGAAATAGCCATTTCTCCTACATAAGCTTAAGAAACACCCCTATCTGCTATTTTCCTGTTGACCAACTGCCTCTTGCCATATACTTTTACCTTGTTTTCCATTTGCATCTTTAGGTTAATTCAAAGTCACTGCTAAGTTTTGCAGATAAAAGATATTAATTTTACCGTTTCTCTCTGTTCTAAGTAGCAGAAAGACTCATCTAATGGCATCAAGGAAATGAGTCAAAAATCATCATTTGGGTGTGGGGTGGGTGGATGAATATACATGTATAAAACTGTCAGATTGAGACCTATTATGAGGCCCAATTAATATATATTGATATTATATATTAACATATATATGGAACAGTAGATAGATAGATAGATAGATAGATAGATAGATAGATAGATAGAATAATTGATCATGTGTCACTATTTCAGATTGTTATCCTAATACTAAGACTGGGGTGAAAAAGTGGGAAAGAGGTGGGAAATTAAATCAGCACATTCCAGCAAGGGCACACAAGAAGACAGTAGAAATTGGTGTTATGGGAACTGGCTCAAGAGGTGAAGTTCATGATCCATCAGCTGTCAAAATTCTATCAAATTTTCCAGTTGATCACATTCCCTTGGAAATAGTTCTCCCTAGCCGCACAGTTTATGCTCAGTGTTTTGGAATAATCGCTTGTTGTTGGATATCCTAGTTCATGCAGAAATAATAAGACATGCCATGAAAGGAGAGGCAAGAGAAGAAATGCTAGGGAATGAAGGATTTTGATAATTCATGTACAAAGAAATACCCTAATGTAAAACAGACTACCCCAGCCTTAGTCTCCAAGAAACCCGCTGGCTCAAGTTAATGCCTTCAGCACTTCTGGCTGCTGCCATGGCCCAGAGCCCACCTGGAACTTGGAAAATCAGCTTCCAAGAGCATTTGGAAACCACAATACTGACACACTATGAACAAGTCATAAAGGAAGTCTGATTTTCCTGTGTAGGAGACTCACAAAAGCCAGGGATTCCAACCACTCTTGCGGCATGAATGTCACGTTTGCCCTGCGGTTAGGGGATGTGATTCAAGGACACACACATCATACTGAGATAAAAGAGAAACTAAGATCTGACTTCTCTTTGAAAAGCATAATTTCCTACTTCACTACCTTGTGTCAATACATCTGAGCCTGCCGACTGTAAGTCACTTCCTGTCCTGGTCAAGTTTCATCTCCTTTATGAAGTTTTCAATATCGCTCATAGTTCCCAGGTGCAAAGGACTTGGCTGAAAGTCGTTTTAGATGCAGAATATTGCCATAGAGGTCTAGACAATGGCTTTGGAATGACAATGATCTTTCCTATGTCAGTTCTCTTTGTGACACAGATCACACACATACACCCTTCTTTGCTCACAGACAGACCTATAGTTCTAACGAAAGCATCTAGGTGTCCTGAGTCACGAGAGTCCTCCTAACTGTGCAGGCTATGACCACTTGGTAACATCACTACATGCCAGAAGTGAGTCTCCAACAGCAGCAAACACACTGACATTTAAGAAGATGGCATTTCCTGACACTGCTGTTTTGGTTAACTTGAAAAGGTTAATTCACAAATGAACAGGCAGACCTCAACCTTCCTCTTACCTGTGAAGCTCTTTTTACTTTAAAAATTTTTGTCTTATTCCCTTTTTTATTCACTAAGAATATTTTTTTAAAAATGACAGTATGAGGACTGTTGAATGACTCTGAATTACTCTGTTTAAAAAAATCAAAGCTAGGGTGCTGGGAGAGATGACTTAGTGGTTAAGAGCACTTATTGCTCTTGTAAAAGGACCTAGGTTCTATTTCCAGCACCCACATAATGCCTCTCCAGACTTAGGAGACCCAACATCCTTTTCTGGCTTCCATGGACAGGCATCTATGCACACACATATGCACATGTATACACACACACACACACACACTACACAGATAGTACACACAGAGGCATGTTAACAAAAACCTCATGCACACAAAATAAAAAAAAATGAATCTTCAAAAATGATCAAAGCCACGCATGGTGGTGTAGACTTTTAATACTAGCAACTCAGGAAGATAAGGCAGGAATATCATAATTTCAAGAACTTATCTCAAAATTAAAATAAAATTAAGGCTAAAGCTGTAACTTAGGGTTAATGTGCATTCCTACCATGTGTGAAGCTGCAGCTTAATCTCTGGTACAGCTAAACAAACAAATATCAGGTCAAATCAGATGGTTTTGCACTTAAAAATAGAGCAAGATGAAACAAATGAATGGGGACTCCCAAATCAGGGTCCTTGGTCTCTTCCAGATAAGCAGGTAAACTCCATCTCCGTTTTCTCTTTTATAGCATGAAGAGAATAAACTGAGTGAGTCTTCCAAACTGTGAGAAAGGCATGTTGGGAAGCCCTCCCTGCCATTCTAGACTTCGTCAAACCCTTGCATACCACAGGCCACTACAGAGATGGAAGTGCTGAAGCTCAAGAACCCTATTGGGCTCACCATGCAGAGTTGGGAATAGCAGTATCTATACATAGGCAGTTACATGGGAATAATAGTATATTAACTGTTTAGTGGACAGGCAGTGCAAGAGGGCTCAGAAATGAGCCCATTGAAATCCCAGCATCGCACAAAAATTTCTCCTGTGATGTGTTGAGCATTTTCACAGCTGGAAAGGGGAAGGGAGGTGTTAAGCTAAAGAAACAGCATGAGCACAGGGGGAAAGAACATGCAGACTGACTTGGCTGCAGGTAGCCTGTTGAAATGAAGGGAGGGAAATAAGGTTATTCCAAGATATAGACATACTTAATACTTGTGTTGAGCCAAGAAATAGGGAATCATCGAATGTTCTTTAGTAAGGAAGAACAATGATTTAGAGTAAGAAATCAGAGTACTGTAGTGTGAACAGAGGTGAGAGGACAGAAATCAGAAATAAAATCAAGAAATCTGGAAAAGTAAGGATCCAGCAGATCACCACGCCAGAGAGCAGGTGAACTGGCATTGTCTGGGTGAGCAGGAATGAGCATACATCCAGGCACGTGGTGGTCTGGGAAATATTATATTACAGGCAGGTTTTGAAATGCCTTCAGTGTCCCCCTCTCCTACAATGCATACACTTGTATGATATGTTTCCTCTGGATTTGGGATGGAGCAAGAGATCTGCTTTTAACAAACAGAATGTTGGTAAAGTAATAGGTGTGTCATGAAGACAAGATTACAGAGAGAGAGAGAGAGAGAGAGAGAGAGAGAGACAGAGAGAGAGATGGATTTTGTCTCGCATTCATTTTCTGGCTCTATTCATGTCCTTGCTCTGCAAATAAAACAACTCTCTTCTTGTGAGCCACACTATACGGAAGCCACTTGATAAAGGAATTGAGAGCTCCCTCCAGCCAAAACCCCATGGGAAACTGAATTCTGTCAATGCCCCTATGAAACAGGTCTGAAGCTTGTCCAAGAAGATTATAGTCCTGCCTGATACCTTAATTGTAGCTTGCGAGGGCTGACTTCCCGACACACAGAAATGCTGGGAGAATAAAGGTGGATCCTCTTAATCTTCTAAATTCTGGGGCAATTTGTTGTACAGCAGAAGGTGTCTGTAATCCGGATAGGATACTTAATGTGCAAGGTGACGGGGAGAGTAGGGAACAAATGCTCTTCGAGATTCCAATCTTAGGATCACAGGCCAAAGTTGCACACTCTTTCCTAGGCCAGTGGTTCTCGACCTTCCTGATGCTGTGAACTTTGGATTCAGTTCCTCGTGTTGTGGGGACCCCCCCAGCCATAAAATTATTCTTGTTGCTACTTCATAACTGTTACTTTGCTACTGTTATGAATCAAAGTATAAGTACTTTTCTAGGTAGAGGCTTGCCTAGGGGTCACAACCCACAGGTTGAGAACTGCTCTTCTAGGCTTTATTGATTCCAGGGACTTTTCATATAAACAGGTTTCCTTATCTCACAATTTCCTGGAACTGACTAAGGAAATATCATTTTGTTTTCCATTTCCAATGGTCAGGGAGACAGTCCAGTGGAAAACTGTCCACATATATACAAGACAAAGCAAAGGCTTTTGAATCCGACACAGGAGAAGCACACCCCTCTCCTTCAGACACATCTTCCTCAAGGGTGATTTTTTTTGCATCAATAATACATTTCTTTAGGACTGAGGAAAGATAAATGTGTTCTTTATACAAAACAGGGTGCATTAGCAGTACCGAAATGCCTTAATGATAGCTAACAAAACACTCAGCAGGAAGATTTGAGGGGAAAACACCAAAACAAAGCCACATTATTTCCTCATTTATGCTTGAGTTATGAAATTGAACAGCAAACTTAATACCATATCTTTGAATTCGAATAACCCTCATGCTACATCTCTTTAGCATGTTTTTATGTTCAGTGTGCTGCTTGTAATTAAGTTCTTTTCAACGATCTTACTATGAGAAGCGGAACAAAACAAGGCACAGTTTCAGAACTGCATCACCGTGCAACCTGTAGGACCCTGGGACATACACTGTCCAAGCAAATAACCATCAGGCATTTTCATGATGACATCATACAGAACAGTAACACTGTAGCTTGACACCCATGGAGAAGTATGCTCACCATAGTGGCCAAGAGTTCCTTTGCCTGCAACAGCAAATCGATGCCTCCTCTTCTTGTCGGGTTTTAATTTAGCTTGTGAAAGTGCAAATAGGCCTTTGCATTTATCTATGATTGAGGCAAAATTTCTGTCTGCCTGTGTGTATTTTGCCTGTCTTGAGGGAGAGAGAATGTTGTAGTTTGAATCTAAAATGTCGCTTACAGGATCATGCATTTCAATGCTTGGTCTAAGCAGGTGGTGCTGTTTTGAGAGGTTCCAGAACTTTCAGGACTTGGGGAGCCCAAACAAGGGGTCATTGAGATCTACTTCAGGTTCTGCTACTAACTCTCTGCTTCCTGGTTCGATACAATGTGAGAAAGTTGTCTCAATTAACAGACAGAGCTGCTGCTGTACCTACAGACAGCTGGCCCAGCCTCCAAGCTATCTATCATGCACAGTCATTAAAACCATGGGCCAAAAGAAACCATTCGGTCCTTAAGTTGCTTCTGCCAGGTTTCTGTCTGCAGTGATGTGTGAGAGCAGACTCAGGCCCATTGCTTACATGTCCTTCTAGCTGGCAGATGAGTCAACGGCTGCCAAAGAGAGGGAAGTTGAGGATGAGCACTCCCTTGTCCACCTGACCACCTCCCTCCTCAGCATCTTTACTTAGACATCCCATTGGCTTCTGGTACTGTAAGAGTTCAATATAAATCTATCCTCTGAAGCTCAGTCATCTGCACACCCTTCTATGTGTCTCCTAGAACTGTGTCTTGGGCTCATTCGCTGCTCTCCACTCTGGTCTGTATCCCAGACCAGAGTTTATAAAACTTTCTAAGTCTCTGCTCTTCCTTTCCATTCTCTGCAGAGTAGCCAAAGCCATCATTCTAAATCTCTTCAGTGGCTTCATCTCTATCAGTCTCAGAACAGTGAGGATTTTAACAGGCTCTACAAAGTCCCTGCCTTTTGCTACAAGCTTATCTATTACACTTTATTTCCTTGCAAACTATTCCTCAGTCTCTTTTTCTTGTCTT
Source organism: Dicrostonyx torquatus (assembly GCA_028555095.1). Taxonomy (NCBI): domain Eukaryota; kingdom Metazoa; phylum Chordata; class Mammalia; order Rodentia; family Cricetidae; genus Dicrostonyx; species Dicrostonyx torquatus. The sequence continues at coordinate 7,100,518 of JAQHUG010000009.1, read as the reverse complement.
AACCAAGCAAAAATCCTTCCCTCTCAAAGCTCTGGGGCTTCTGAATTTACCTGCCTGAGCTACAAATCCCCTGAGTTCTATGTGGAACTGGCCCTTTCTTATCCCTCAGCTCAGGATTTTCCTGCCACTTTCCCCAAAAGCATTTCTCTTTTAGTAGCTACTCCATAGTTATTCCCTATATATTTTTCTTTCATTTCCCTGGGTTCTGGACTCTTCATCAAGTATACTAGTTGGGGTTATTGACACTGAGACAGGATACCACAAACCATCTACGCATTTCTTTTTTTCTTTTCTTTCTTTTTTTTTTGGTTTTTCGAGACAGGGTTTCTCTGTGGCTTTGGAGCCTGTCCTGGAACTAGCTCTTGTAGACCAGGTTGGTCTCAAACTCACAGAGATCCGCCAGCCTCTGCTTCCCAAGTGCTGGGATTGAAGGCGTGCGCCACCACCGCCCGGCTACGCATTTCTTAATCCAATCAAGTTGACAGTCAAGATTAACCACCATTTTTGGGAAGATTTGGGAAAAATATCTTTTTAGACTTCAGATTCTTCACTAATGAAAGGCAAACATGGGGATTTCTTCACAATGACACAAATCCATAGATTTGGTGAGTATCTGCAACCTGTCTTCTAAACAGTGTGCCTCACACTGGTGATAGTAGGTCCAGATGAAGGCCTGGCTCAACCCAGGGAGCAGAATGGCTACCATCCCTGCCATAAGTTCATAAGAGTATCTGTGATGTGCCCACAAACTCTCTAAGGCATATCACTTAAACAGACCCTTCTAGGGCCACACCCACTGTAATTCTCCCACCAGCAACCACCTCACGGTGAAATACCCAAAGAAAAGTTTGCTTTAGATCTCATGTGTGTGGGATTCAGGTGGCTTCCTGATGTCCCTCCAGTCTGAATGCCTAGGGTTTTGTGAGTACCGAGTTTTTCTTCTAAAGGGAACCCGTGTAGCCAACAGACGGTCTTCCCATCTGGGTAGACCCCACTATACTGGCAGGTTGCCACGGCATTTCTATTTACACCACAATTTAAATGGCATGAAAACGCCAACCCAAAGGAACAACAGACACATACAGAAGCCTTTAAAGCAAAGTAAATTGAGTTAATGGTTTGAGCAATCTTGGAGCAGCCATTCAGAGACCCAGAGAAAAGATGCAGCCTCATAATTAGAGGGTAGCTCTTTGAAACTGTGACCCCATCCTCTTTGTCTTCCTTCTGCTTACATCAGGAAGGTGGAAATACCATTTTTTCTTGGCTCCATAGAACACAGTCCCATCTCTGTTGGGGACTGTATCATTGTGTAATCTAATCAGCTATGTCTGGTCCAACCCAATTCCCTTCTTTTCTTCCTGTATCACCATTTATGAGCAAAATCAGAGCTAGGGAATTGATGTTAAGGTTTGGATTATCCCAGGCGCTAGAACTATTGGATGAGTTTCAACGCATTGAGGTCATGGGGAAGAGTATAAAGCAGAAAATCCACTCTCCATAGGTACCTTATGCAGTCTGACTCACTCCTCCCACCCACTGTTTGGAGTATAGTCCTTTCTAAAGGCTTTTTTTTGTGTGTGCTCACTCTGCATATTTATTTCATAGATGTTTTTTGAACTAAGTTCTTTGATTTCATCAAAATCTCAGCAGGGCACTCTCATGTGCCCTGCTTCAAGTGCATTTTCTTGAATGGACCAAAGACGAGAGAGGAAAGGCAAGGATCTACTCAGCAGGCTGCTTCCAACCACATGAACCAATTGTAGCACATGGAACTTCTCCAGGAGTGATGAGTTCAGAAGTAGATGGTTTACTTGGTCATTTATTTTTTGTGTCATATCCTCTTGTAGCCCAGGCTGTCTTCAGACTCAACTCATTATGTAGCCACGACTGCCCTTGAACTATTGCTCCTCCAGCCTCCACATCTCACGTGCAACAACACACTCAGTGGCTTGATTACTATACAGAATGCATTATGTGCTGTGGGCTGAAAACTTCTGCAGTGAAAGGAGAATTCTGATTTATTTCATTTTGAGCAGGCTGGTGATTATGATTATAAATGCCTCTTTTCTCACAATCTAGTTAAGCCAGGTACATCCTTTATAAGTAGTTTTTCTTTTTCCTCTCACAGACAATTAGTAACAATCTTTACTTTATAGTAGGTATAAAACAATATATTCCTTTCTAAACCTGTCCCATTATCTGACAATGCTAATAATGCCAAGATTTTTTTCAAACCATTTATGAGTAGTGATGTCAGATGGCTATCAAAGGATATCATCTAGTAGATACAGGAGTTTAGTTTGCTCTGCTGAAGGCCAGCTCCTAAGAAGCTACTGTGTAACCAGATAGAAACGTGCCATTTGGCCCAATTTCAGTATAGCAACCCTCTGGAGTGGATAATCCTGTTTTATTCCTGAGATCTTATAGAGCCTAAGGAAGGGATTGGGGCATAAATGTAATAAGCCAACTAGTTCAAAAGAGCCCCTATGTCAAATAAAAGGCTCTTGGGCCAATGGCTGGAGTTCAGCAGGTTTGGGAGTATGTAACCACAGTGATGTTTATAAATGGAATGTCCATCTCACAATATTCTCAAAGGTATTTTTTTATTATCTAAAGTTATTGCTTCTCTTTATTGTGCACAATGTCCTATAAAGAAGATATATGTCCACAACTGAGTTTTCAAAGAGGACTATGGGGCCAGATTCATTTAGAGGGAATGAAGTCAAGCAGTAAATTTGCTGGTCACTCTTTTCATAAGAACAGTATCTTAGTCAGCAGTTGGTCTTTGATGTTCTAACAATAGCCCTGGGCCTTGAAGGCAGAGGAGCACACTCATCACACACAAACTCGTCTACATTCATTGAAATGTGGAGACCAGCTTGCAGGGCAGCATGGAGCAGGGAATGCAGAGACTGGGCCAGTCCCTACACCTTTTCCCCTGCTTGCAGCTTTCTTGACTATATTTTTAACTGAGTATGATATTCACATGGTATTGTACAAATATAGTTGAGTAAAATTCATGAACAGAGGCCATTTGTGTCACCAGCATTCAGGTCAACAGGGAGAACATAATCAATGTCCAGAGTGAGAAGCCATCCTAGGTACTTTCCTGACAAGGGTGACCTTGGTCCTCCTTCCATCTGTGTCCTCCCTTCCACCTTCATTTCCTCATTTGTCATGGCTCTGATCTTCATATATAGATAGGACTATGTAACTGATAGTGTTCTATATCTTGCTGCGTTCACAGAGCAATATACTAATAAGCCTGCACCTAGCTATTATTTTTTTATTCTAAGTATGTGCTCTGTTGCCTTCTTATTCATTCTACCATTCATGGCATTTGGACTGACTTGAGGTTGGGGTGAGTTTAAAAACGTTATGTCTATTCTTTTCCCAGTCTCTAAGTGCATTGACTATGGATACCTCACCAGGGTAGAATTGACGGGGCAGTGGTATGTAGAGATTTTATTTTCAGTTAGTCATTTTGGAAAAACCATTTCCCACAGTGTCTATATCAATCTACACTCCCAGTAGACCACTGAGTTGCTCAACATTACTACCAATCCTTAGTACCTACAAGGATTATTTTCTTCATTTTATCATTCCAGTGGAATAGGGTAGTGGTTTTACATTTTGAGTGATAATATATCCCTTTATAAGTTGTTTGTTTTTGAGGGAGATGGAGGGTTCAGTGGGGGGATGTCGTTCTATGGTAGAGTGCTTGTCTAGTATGCTCTTGGCTTTAGAGTCAATGTCCAGCAGTGTAAAAGAGAAGTCATTTTTTCCTACCACTTTAGTCAGTAAGTCTGTGATGACTACTAAATGAATGAGTTATGGAGGAAACTTGAGTGAGATTGGTTCCAAGTTCATAGTTGAGTCACAAAGAAAGAACAGCTAATGTGTTGTGGAATTCAACAGGTTGTGCTAAATAAATGAGAGATGGTCCATTGAGAAGTAAACAGAACAAAGATTAACTTCTTTATGGGTACAAGGAAGTCACAGACAGAAAACACAGCAGAAAAGAATCTGAAATCAGAGTGGCCCACAAGCTGGTTTTTGATATGAACAAGGTAATGCTGGAACTATGTAACAGGAAACAAGACAACACCATTGCGCCAGGAGTACATTCAAAAATCTTGGTCACTTGTTCTCGAAAAGACCATGAGAAGGTGAACTTGTGGCACTGAAGAAGAAGAAACCTGATTCATCACAAGACTAAATCCTTCTAAGTAGTAACAGTAATGAAGAAGTAGAATGTAAACTCACATAGCTGATGGAAAGTCTGCCCCCTTGCTATGTTGGGAAAGGGAAGGTAGGAGAAGGTGCTCCTTCATCAGGGTAAGTCTATTCAGGCTTACATTGCTAGAGCTGTGTGGGTGATGAATCACATATTTGTGGGCGCATTTCCATTCCCATCATGTAGTACGCTATGTGTAAGCACAGAAAGGGCAGCTATTATGAGGGAAGGTGGAAAGAGGTAGACATGTATGTGTACCTTGATTCAGAAATGACACTCACTGGGGTGGAATCCTGTGCTGACAGAGTAGCCTATGAGAAGAAATATCTATTCCAGCTCTGCTCCGGTTATCACATGTCTAATTTCTCAGGGAAAGGACCCTTTGGGTCTTATCCTCTTCCATCTCACTCTGGCTCCAAAGCTACCCTGAACAGCATTACTATACATTTGGAAGATGTCCGGGCTCACTGTAACTTATATTCCTTGTGTCCACATGGCAGATGGGACATTTCCTTGTTTCTTCCCTTTTTATCCCACAAGAGACAACAAAAGCATCAGCACTGGCATGAAGCTAATGGTGAGCCTTTCCAATTGAAGACAGCTACACAGACCAGCCTGGACCATATCAGTTCTACAAAGTGTTTCCCTCCGCATGAAGTGCTCACAAATCTTGGGGTAATAACAATGCCCATCCTCAGTTTCTTCTACTATAAAATAGAGACAGTTTTCATGGGAAACTAGGGGAATATAGGAGGAAACACACAATAAATACCAAGCAGTAATGTCTGCCACAGTGTACGAGCTTTGTGTTAGTTTTTGTATCACCATTATTACCACCATTGGTTTTGAAAGTGAATTTCACAGATTAAAAGAGTATTACGTCCCCACCAGGTTCTCTGTTCCCCGATGAGAAAATGAAGTTCAGAGACTTGATGTGATTTGTCCAGGGCCATTTTACTGAATGGAATTCAGGGGCAAATGCTTTTGCTTAGGGCATACTCTAAGAAACAGAACCGGAATTAGCCACTCTTTGGCAATTCTGTGGACCCTGTGACTTTATTTGGTGGATTGGATATTAATTTAGCTTAATCAAGGGGCTAAATTGTGTTCCACACACATGCCTCTTTTTTGCCTTTCTGTACATTCTTATCACCAGGAGATAAAGGGTTAGCAGGAATCCAACTGGACACAGAGAAGTGGAAGACTCATGGAGCAAATGTAACCCCAAGCCAGGATTTGTTGGGGTACGTGCTCAGGTCTGAACTCTAGCTGACCCACTGGCCAATGAAGGTACAGATGCATGGTAATTGTTATAGGTTACTAAATTTTATGTGTAATTAATCCTGTGTAATGATATTTCATTTGTAGTTTAATAAATAAAGCTTGCCTGAAGACCAGAATGCAAAACAGCGACACAAGTCAGCCATACAGGCCAGGCAGTGGTGGCACACACCTGTGAATCCCAGCAGTCACACTAGTTAGCCATAGAGGCTGGATGGTGGTGGTGAAAGTCTTTAATCCCAGCACTAGAGAGGAATGTAAGGCAAGATGAGACAGGAACTCACTCTCTTTCAGTCTGAAGATTTCATAGAGGGAAGAGCTCTCTAGTGGCTTGACTGATTTGCTTTTCTGGTCTTCAGGTTGAACCCCAATATATAGGTTTTTATTAGTCATGCTACAATCCTGTAACATTATAAGGGGTAGCTTAATAATATAGAACCAATATTAATCGCTTTTTGGGTGTTCAGAAGCACACCTCTGGACCAGTGAGTGCTTCTTGAATTGTGATCTGCCTGTGGTTAAGTTTGGACCTTGTCAAAATGCAGGTTCTGATTCAGTGATTCTGGGATGTACACAGCATTCTGGGTACAAGGGCTGCAAAGTCATCCTGGGTTTCTCCTGTGGGCTTTTGGGCCATGACTGTTATGGGAGTCTGGCACACTCCAGGCTGATTTAACAGGCATCTTGACCAGATGAACCCATGTTAATATTTCCTTAGTCTGTCTTTTGTGATCATCTGTCTTTAAATTCTTATTATTTCTGCTTCTTGGAATTTAAAGTTTCATAGTAATCAATCTGGTTGACATTCATTCTGCATTCACAACCCATACTGGACTTTAAGTCCCAACTCAGTTGAGATAGAATGCCCTCCCCTAGTTTTCTCAATTGTTAGACAGGAAGTGGGGAGGTTGATGAGGACGACACATTGGACAGTAGCAAGCACACAGGAAGTGTTTGGCCACATTTCTGATCTGTTTTCTGGTCCAGCACCCACCTTTTGTTCCCTACCCTCACTCTACAGGGACTACCCATCACTATCATTATATTACCTAGGTAACTAAGCCATATGGGATTTTGTACTTTGGTTGTCCTAAAAGGAAAGGAAACCTCTTTCCAAGGATGCAGGGTTTCTTTCTTTCTTTTTTTTTCTCTCCCTCAGATTCTTAAAACACATCAGAGGTCAAATACTGATATTTTAATTGAGGAAAATACCTTTCTGGAATTCACCATCCAAACTCTGTGAAGTTTTTCAAAGGTGTTACAGGGTTGCTGTGGATCCCAAGCACATTATGCAAGTGCATTAAAAATATTGCCATGATTTTCTAATAATTTGACATGCAATATCCATATGAGCCAACCATTTTTCTCCAAATATATTCCCAACAGAAATGAAAGCATATATTTATAGAAATGTTCACTTTATTTCCATTTTAAAGTTCCCAAATAGGAAACAACTTAAATGTTTTTCAGTGGGCCAATGAATTAGCATACTGTACACAGAGCCAAACAATGGAATACTAATTGACAGTAAAAAGGAACAAGTATAATTGTCAAATTCATTACATGAGTAAAGAAGCCATATCATGTACTCACAAAGAATCCAGGAAATACAAAATGATCCATAGTGATAGATGGCCAGTCAGTGGCTGCCTTGAACTTTCTAGATATAACAAAGGGACACAAAAAATGTCTAGAAATTAATTACCTTCATTATAGTGATGTTCTCACAGGTGTCTGTGTTGTCAAAGTAGTCATGTTAAATAAATATACTTCATCACTTATCAGTTATGTCTCAAAAGGCTGTAATTTAGAAAGGAATAAAAATTACTATTTCCCTTCTTTTCATCATCATCTCCATAGGTAGTTTTAAGCTCAAGTATGGAGTGTGTGTTTTATTCTCATTGTCATGAGTATTTTGTTTGGATGCTGTAGAAGATAAAGCAGGGGTGAGCATGGCATTATTTCCATATTCCTACATCCCTCATGTACATTCTAGTCATACTTTGTTGTTTGAAAATAGATATGTAGTGTCCAGCAGGAAGTGGCCTGGCCTGTTGCCTTCTATACATGCATTCTTTTTTTCCAGGTCACTGCTATTGAATACCTGGAGACTGGATTGCTCTAGGTTGTAAGCCCAGCAGCTCAGGAACCCAGACTTGAAGTCATAAGTTCAGTTTCAGGGTCCCTGTTTCAGTGTGTCTTTCAGGAAGAACAGGAAGGTTGCTCTCTCATAGAGGGATGCTAGCCACATATAGCATTTTATACAAGATGGTTCGCTTTACTAAGATGGGCAAAGGTCAATGCCAATAGGAGGAAGGAGTCGCTAACCCTCTGTTTTCACTCCTGCTAAGTTTACAGAAATAACTTTCCACTGGCATTGACTGGTCTATGTTTGGGAGTTGATGTTTTTTTATCAAGGTATCCTGCCGTGCCTTCTCAGGCATTAGATGACTACTCTACAGAACTCTGAGTAGTTCCTGCTGTCACTCATCCTCTCAATTAAAATAGTAAAGGACTGCAGGGGTTAATTTTTCAAGGAGAAATGGGCCAGTCATATCCCTAAGCACCAGAAATGACAAAGTTTTTTTTTAAACCTAATTCTGATCTCTGTTAATGAAATTTTCTGTGGGAAGGAATGAGACATTGGTTACTGTTACTGCCCATAACACAGCTCTTTCTGAGGCTCACAAACTTTATGATTGTTACTTACAAAAAGCAGAGGTGTCTCATGGAAGCTCTGCTCTGTCTTTCTAGTGATGGTCTACTCTGAAGCTCTCTAGACAGGAAGTCACCCCAGTGACTAATATTTAGGTGTACCGTATGCCATTTAGTTTTGTTGCTTCCAAATGCAAACCTGAGATGTCTCCCAGGCAAGACTCCCAGAATTCCTAGTAGAAAAGGAGAAGGCAGAAAGGAAAGGGAAGGGAAGGGGCATAAGAGCATATTGTTAGGAAGGTAGCTAGCATGGACAGTAGTGCTCAGCACAAAGAAGAGTTTAATTGGCACAGTGCTTGATCTTGCTTCTTGACTAGTATGCACAGAAAAGAGTAAGTTGTTTTCTTTACTTTTTATTTTATGCACCTGAATGTTTTTATGTGTGTGCATGTATGTGCACCATGTGGGTGCCCTGGTACCCATGGAGACCAGAAGAGGGTGTCAGATTCATTAGAACTGGAGATACAAATGACTGTGAGCTGCCATGTGGGTTCTGGGAACCAAACCCAGGTCCTCTGCAAGAGCAGTAAGTGCTCTTAACTGCTGAGACATATTTCCACCCCATAAGACAATACAATGAAATATGTATTTCATGTCTACAGCTTTGTTTGAACGTCATACATAAGACTTTAAAAGATGCAAAATGAGACTATCCCCGCCCCAACAACATACTCCTTTGTCATTTCTTTGAACTCATGGCATGTAATATAAGATTAACCAGATACTCTGCCTTACCCCTAAATAATCTGTTTTGGGGCAAAGGAGTAGGGGGAGTGTGATGGTTTTTCTTGGTTGTCAGCTTGATGACATCTGGGATAAACTACAAACCCAATCTGATGGGGCACACCTCTGAGCAATTTTTAATTACTTGGATCACTTGAGGTAGGAATATATATATATGTATGTATGTATGTGTGTGTGTATGTGCGCATTATATACATATATATGTGCATTTTATTCTATCCATTTTGTACCTCTAAAGCAGTAGTTCTCAACCTTCCTAATGCTGTGACCCTTTAATATAGTTCCTCATGTTGTGGTGACCCCAACCATAAATTTATTTTCATTGCTACTGTAATTTTGTTACTGCTATGGTTTGTATTCTAAGTATCTGTGTTTTCCAATAGTCTTAGGTGACTCCTGTGAAAGGGTTATCTGACCCTCTCCCCCCCCACCATCAAAGGGGTCTCAAGTCACATGTTGAGAACTTCTGTTCTAGAGTATCCTGACAGAGTCTTTACTGTCATTAAAGAAATGGACTTTGTCACCACCAATCCAGGTTACAAAATGCTGAACCAGGGGTTGGTTGCAAGAGAAGAGTGATCTTAGAAGTTGAGAGGAAAAGCAGAACCAAAGAAAGCACTAAAATATAATAAAACAAGCTCAAAGGAAATATGTTAAAGAAACAGATAGCTGAAATAGGAGCAGAGAGAGGATTGTTAAACAATGATCTTCAAACCCAATGATCTTCAAACCCATTCTTAGAAAGAAAGCAGGTACCTAATGATGTGGGAAGTCTTCTGTATATATGTTGCTTTTATTAGTTAATGAATAAAGAAAATGCTTTGGCCTGTGGTAGGGGAGAGTAGAGCTAGGTGGGAAACCTAAACTGAATGCTAGGAGAAAGAAGGCAGAGTCAGGGAGAAGCCACGTAGCCACCACAGGAGACAGATGCCTTCACTGGTGCCCCCTGAATCTTTGCCGGTAGGCACGACCTTGTGGTGATGCACAGATTGATGGAAGTGGGTTAGTTCAGGATTTAAGAGCTAGGAAGAAAGTACGACTAAGCCAAATAATACAATTATTTGCCAAACAGTATTGCAAATAATATAGTTTCTGTGTGATTATTTTGGTTGGAATGAACAAACAGCCTCCGGCTACAACTTACCTATGGACACTGGGGAGATAAAAAAAATGAACATGGAATTACATTATAGTTAAAGGGACCTAAAGGCATATCAAAGTAAGAATGTGTCAAAAATGAGGATTCAAGAATATTTGAATGACACAGAAGAAGATGTTTGGTGTTCATTTAGAGGCTTCACACCCCAGATGTAACCTAATTTAATTAAAGGCAATTCTCAGGACATTCTTCTATTCCAAAGATCAATATACTTTTTGATCATGGCTAGAAGGAAATGATTAAGAGCTGCATAAATAGTAGAGCTTTTGTTCTAAAAAGTAAAAGAAATTAAAGTATAGTGTTTCAGCTCAACCTAACCAACAAAGCAACTGTATTCACCTTTTTTCCTCTTTAGACTATAATGAAATGCCATAAGAAATAGGAAAATCACCTGGGAAAGGAACAGGCTTCTAATAGACATAATACAATGACAACAAAGCAAAAGTGAAATATTTCAGGGTTGAGAATATTGAAGAACAGGCTTCAGAAAACTTTGTCCTTTGAGAAAAAGTTTCTTTAATAGTGTCAAGAACAGTTTAATTTTAATTACTGGCTATCTACTCACAAAAAATGAAAACATTTGTTTATGAAAGGAGCTGTGGTGGTAACATGATCTTACCTATACTATAAAAGGATTTGGAAACTCTCCAAATATCCACTGATGGAGAGTGGATAAACAAAATTGTGGAATGACTATATGAAGGAATATCAAGCAGTACTAAAGAAGGCGATCTACTGAGACACTTTTTCAAAGAATCTCAAAGATAGTACATTAAGTAAAAGATAACAAATACATAGAGAAATGTCCACAGTACAGTTCTATGTGTGTGAGCACCGTGACAGGCAAAGCTAATCTGTAGTATTGGGCATCAGGAGATGAACTGTTTACTAAGGCACAGTCATTTGGAAGTCTTCCAGAGTGACAGGGAATGCTATTTTTGATGGCAACTTTGTAGTCACATATACCTACCAAAAATGCACTTGAATTCTTGGAATTTGTCCACTTTATTGGATGTAGTCATACTTTTTTTTTTTGCCAGGCAGCTCTTTATTCAACCAATAAGAGTGATACAAAATACAGGAGAACACTCCCACATCATTTCCCTTATTTCTGTTTAAACAAAAAAGAAAGGCTTTCATTTTAACATAGTAAAATTACATATAACAAAACAGTTATCAAGTAAGAATTACAGTTACCATATTTATATCTTTTATCATAACTAAGGAAAACTAAAACTACAACTATCCATTCTTCAACTCCATCAAAGACTCCAGAAGGATATAATATTACCTAAGTAAATAAGAAATAAGCAACTTCTAAAACTCTACAAGTGACAGAGACATCTCGCTGCCTGGACAGTCACCCAAAGTTCCTCTTTACCGTTGGGACATCCATCTTCAGCCTACAGGCCCATAGTAGTAGTCATACTTTTTAAAAAAGACTTTTTGAGTTTAGAGAGAAAGGAAAGGGGAGAGTGAAAACTACAGAAAGAATGAGAAAGGAAAGAAAACACAGAGAAAGGAAGTGGAGAGGTGGGAGAGGATGAAGTAAGATGAGAAGGGGCTGTAGACTTTGGGGAGAGCCCAAGGACCAGAGTGAAAGCTTCATTCAGTCCTGGGGCTCAGAGTGCCTGAATGTGAGTGACATCTCCACCTGGCAGACACTGTGGCAGCTCAGGTATGAGCAGCTGCTGGATAAATCACCTAAGAAGACGCAGTCAAGCATGTTTTCAAAACAAAGGTAAGAGCATGGGAGGTTAAGGAGATACAGAAGACAGACCTTGAAGTCTTGATGTTAGCTTCACACTTGGATGAGAGCCCCAGAAGAACAGGACATGGATACTGGACATAAACCAAGAAATTTTCTGAGCAGAGCAAAGGCTTGGGGCTTCTCATGGGAAGGGTATAAACACCATATGCTGACAAGGACTCAGAGCCAATCCCGGAATCTAAGCACAACCTGATGAAATTTATGAATGTTAAAGAGAAAAACCTTCAACTTTGTTTTGCAGTGGGCCAGGGATTCATTACAGCGCTAGAGTCTTTGCCTAGCATATTTCAAAAGTCAAATGCTAAGAAATGCTATTAAAATTCCCTGTGAAACATGACATAGTGTAATAAAGTAAATAATATCTTCAAAATTCTGAGAGTAAACAATATAACTCAGCCAGCTGCCAAATTGGCATTGCATATAAGAACCAAATAAAGGTGTCTGAAAATGTAAGCTCTTGGAAACTTTTGTAGTTGATAAGTTGTTTATAAAAACACTTTTAAAAGAAAGTATTCAGCAACATATAAATGAAAATATGAGGTGTATAGGGCAGCAGATAAAGACATTTCACCATTAATGCAAAATAACTCTTGAGAACATAATAAAACTGGTAACCACTGATCATCAGACATAATAAAAAGGCAAAAGGGGAAAGAAAAAAGAAGAAAAATTCCAATACTAAATAAAAGTTCAAAAAACATAATTAAAAAAGTCTAGAGACAACCTACAGACAAGACAGAAAAAGAGTCAGAATCCTGTTTCATAGGGGAATGGAAGTCACAAGTACTAATTGATTTTCAGCATTGATATGAATGTGTGAGCAAAATCATGTTTTTAAGAGTTTTAAAGTAATAGAACTAGGACACATTGCTTCCATAATTTGAGAGAAAGAAAGCAAAATAAAAAATGTAAAGGCCAAGTCTTGAGCTCCAATCCTTTCTATCATCTTCTTTAATAAGAGACAATTCTGAGGACATCCTTCTATCCAAAAGACCAATATAATTTTGAGATCATGGCTAGAAGTAAATTACCAAAGTGCTTTGCTGGGCCTCGAAATGACACTAGGTTAGACACTAGCTTTAGAGAGGTTAGGTCTCTTGCTAGAGTCACACAGATAAACTGATGGTGGGTGCAAAGAAGCAACAAGAAATCTAAAAACAGCAAACACCCTAGAAAATATATCTTCAAATTTACTAGTAATAAAGTAATTATAAATGGTTAATTTCTTGATCTCAAAGATAAAGAAAATTGAGGCATAGCTCGCTAATATTAGATAATCAAAAATTTTAAAACAGAAAAAATTTGAAACTAAAGGTTGACAACTATACACAAATCAATGCCCCCCCAAAAAACCAAAATGGATTTAGAGAAACAATTAAAAAACAAAACATTTTAATATACATGCAATAAAAGAGATTAATGAGAAACTTCACCTCAATAAAACTACAACACCTCAAAGACACTATGGGTTCTAGAAATGTAAATTTAAAAATTACAGAATTATAGTAACGAGAAGAGAAAAAGGAACAATGTCAGGGTAAGACCACAGTGATTTTGCTTCAGGAATCATCAGATAAATCAAGGTGTGGAGGCTTATATAATACAACTAACACTCTTATTATAGTTCTTATTATATAAGACATTAGATACTATATACACACGTATATACTACCAAGAACATAGAAAAGTTGTAAATGCCTAATTATGCATTAACCTTATACTATTAAAGTTAAAAGTCAGTTGAGAATGTATGATATTCTCAGAAACATAATTTACTACAACCAACTAACAAATATTCCATAATTTAAATAGGCCATAAACAGTGGAATCACCCAGAATATGAGTCAGAGATTCCAATCAAGGAAATAGCAAGCCAAAGAGGATGTTAAGAGTGTTCTTGCATTATTTTTCTTAACAATTTTTATTATTTAAAGTGCTAGTGAAAAAAATAAAGGAAAATTTAATCCTTGCCATGAGTGTGTAAAGATACTACCAAAGTGCAATGTCAGTATCCATAAACACAGTAAAGTCCAGGTATTGTAGGCAGGTATTGCTAAGTGTTGTTTTTCTAGATTCCAGAACAAAATTGATGATCATAATAAAAACTAATACCTAGTCTCAAAAGCATTCAAACCTAGAAAATAATCTATAGAACAAAGATGTTAAAAACAGAATTTTATTTTTTGCCTTTTTGTTTCCTAAAGAGAGAGAGAAAGATGTCATAGAGTTGGATGAGTTTGGGGGTGGTGGTGGGGAGAATATGGGAAGGGAAATCATAGTCAGAGAATATATTACATGAAAAAACAATTTTCAATTTAAAAAAAATCAATGTTGATAAAAAAAATAAACATAAAATCTTTCCCAAGGAACAAACACCTTTGTCCTAATGGGAGAAGTAACAGCAGTAAGACAAGTAAAATATTTTTTAAAATATTTTTATGGTTTATTTAACTTTATTTTATGTGCATTGGTGGGAAGGTGTCAGATCCCCTGCAACTGGATCTTCAGACAGTTGTGAGCTGCCATGTGGGTGCTGGGAATTGAACCTGGGTCCTCTGAAAGAGCAGTCAGTGCACTAAACCACTGAGCCAACTCTCCAGCCCCATAAAATAATTTTTATTAAAATTTTAGTAATTTAAAGAAAAAAAACTGTAAAGTTCAGTGGAATATATTTAATATAAATTTTCAAGAATTGTTTTTAACATCAATTGATCGATGTGTGTGTGTATGTGTGTGTGTGTGTGTGTGAGTGAGAGAGAGAGAGTATGTGTGAGAGAGACTGTGTGAAAGTGTGTCTGTGAGTGTGTATGTGTGCATGTATGTGTGTGTGTATGTGTGTGTGAACTCACACACCACAGTGTACTTTTGGAGGGTACAGGGAGTTCGTTTTTACTCTAAAATGTGAGTGCTTAAGGTAAACCAATACCCACAGAGATCCTCAGGCTTGGTGGCAAAAGCTTTTACCTTCTGAGTTATGTCACTGACACATATACTTTAAACAAAACAGTATATTAATATATTAATCCTACTAAAACATACTATATAACTACATTACACAAAACACAGTAATATATGTACATGGATAAGTGTGATGAAACAGACTTATATATGTGAAAAGCTTAGTATATAACAAGTTTGATAAAATAACTGGTTGTTCCCTAGAGCAAAAAAAGACAGTTACATATTTAAAACCCAGAAATAACTTCAAATTAGACTGCTCTTCTAGAATAGGTTAACTACAAACATATTTGAACAGAATGTATTTTAAAGATTTTTACAATCTTTAACAAAAGGTCCTTAGGGAAAAGATTGGGAATTGAATACATTTAAGACAGCCAGCTACTACATGGCCAAAAGTTGCATAAACAAAGCAAGTTGGCCAAGACATTTACGAAGCCCATAAAACAAAAGATCAATATCGTGTTTGCAAGAATCCCTTCAGATTCACACAGGCTGTTGTAATGTAACTTGGAGGCTCCTCCTTACTAGACCCAGAATCTATATCCAGTACGTGAGAAGCAGAGCTGATCCCAAGATGTGAAAGTGTATTAAAGGGTCTTATACCTGCTTTTATTTGCTTACTGCTCTGGGCCTATCATGTGGAGATAAAGGTGAGAGGGGATGGATGAGGAGAAAACAGGTAGGCGATAATGAGCAACAACCATCAGACTTATGAATGAGGTCATTAACACTACCTCATCCACATTATACCAACAGAGGGCTTAAATACTGGAAGAATTCAAGAGGCAATGAACAGAAGAACCCGCCCAACTGAGCCCCGGGCTAGATGCTGCCCTACAAAGTCATGAGCAAATAAAACTATGGCTGCATGTAAGCCACTAAATTGTGGCAGGGTTTGTTGTGCAGCAGTAGGGAAGTGGGACAATAATCCATTACTTATAAAGGGTTCAGTGATGAGAGCAACTGCTTGACTGGAAAGTGGGCAGGCAAGTTGGGAAGCAAGAAACATAAATACCTATTAACTGAATCAAAGCTGGAGGAATCTTGTTGACAGACGGGAACAAGAGCTTGGACGCTACAGTCAGCCCGTCTGGGTCCAAGTCTTGGGCCCGCCCTTCTCCCTCCCTAGCTGTGTAGCTTTGACCAAGTTACTTCAAGCTGTTCGGTTCTCCATATCCTCCTCTGTGGGATGGACAGCAGCCCTTCTTCGTCTGTCACTTCACTTCCTTCGTTTTAGTTACTAACAACCAAATAATACTAAATAGACTAGTTCAGAAATGACTAATCTGTAAGTTTTAAATGGCGCACAGTGATGAAACTTATTGAAAGTTTTTGTTCTTTATGATAGTGTGTGTAGAAGAGAAATGGTGTTTTCAGGGTTTGACACTATCTGGGGTTTTGGGCGTTCACCAAGGTCTCGGAATGAATCCACCATTGACTGTCAATCCCCTGGAGTCCCTGTGAGGAATTTCACTTAATGGAATAGTGGATTTTGTTCTAGTGCTGTGTGGCCTGGGTAAAGCAGGGAGTACATGAAGCTACACTGTTTTATTGAAGGCAACAGGCGAATGAAGAAGCAGCATGCTTGTTCATCAAGACGACAGATCCAGGACAAACTCTTTTCACTGACGTTCAGAGTTCAGTTTTTGTCTGTTACTGTAAAAGTACCCAGAAGCATTTTATTAACCTGCTCCAATCTCACTGCTTCAATGAGGTCAGGTTTCATTACCAAAATTCACAATTTTAAATTTGAGTGAGATTTATTAGAAGCTACATGAGAATTCAGTTTAAAAAGGAGATTAGATTTTGGTTATAATTGTTATGGTCTGTGGAGCCTATATTTTAAAATGTTCTGTCTTCCAGGGTGCCTTTATTATATAATTTTTCTCATATAATTTAATTAAAGGTGTATGAACAATCAGAGTGTCTGACCAGTACAAGATAAAGTTATGCCAGCAAAATATAAGATGTCAGTCAAAAGTCTAAATATTTGGCAGTTCCATGACTTTTTATACAGCTAGTGCTGACAGCTGAGACTTCTTACTGAATGTTTTATGATCCACTAACCAACAGAGAGATATTATGTGCTAAAAACACTCTATTTTTACTTTATGGCAGCATACCAGTAGCGATGGAACAGCCACAAAGAAAAAAAGCAAAACAAAACAACCCAAGATTCAATTTCCAAGAATTCCCTGGAACTATCAAAGAAATCTTGTTAATGATTCTTAAGTGTGTTTACATATGGATATAAGTACAGATGCCTACATATACATGTATGTATTGGTAGTTGACACAGCAAGACTATAAATGTGCATCTGGAAATGTAACTTGTTTAAAAGTTGTCCCTCTTTTGTAGTCAGTTTTGTGAGTTTACCAAGAACTTGGAATACTAATAGATAATTTGAAATACACTATGTAAATATAAGGCATATATCTTTACACTATAAACTAAGAAAAACAAATTAAGGGACTTTTAGCTCTTTAGCTTTAGAGTTACCTAACCTCAGTTTCTCCACTTGACAGTGGGATGACGACCATACCTAGTTCTTGAGGTTCTTTCCTTTGAGCTTAGAGAAGTTAATATATGCGAAGTGCTAGGTGCATTGTCTGTCATATGTAAAAGACACTCAGTAGCTCTTCAGCTCTTGTATTTTGAGCACTTTTATTGGATATCCATGATCCATCCAAGTCACCAAATCTTAAATAAAGGTGTGTCTCATTTTCAATAATTTCAAAATACAGTGTAGTTGAGGCAAGCTCACAAGTACCTGCTTCATAATGTATGGGATCCACTGAGTTTCTAATCACTAAGAAGAACTTTGGCAGCATAGAGTCAAATGATTTAGATGGGGTTTAAGATTGAATTAAAAATGTGTAGAAAATAGATAGGATCCAGCAGTCACAGTTTGTCTTCAAATACACCTGCTGCTAGCAAACGCATTCTTTTGCATCCAGCGGGCAGCAGATGAATGTCTTTTGCAGGTTTGGTTGGCTCTGTCCATTTGAATCATACTGCCTTGAGCCCAAGAAATAACTCTGGTCAGGAAGAATATAAAACTTTTATAAGGAGAAATTACAAAAAGTATAAAGTTACAAACTAAGCTGTTAAAGTCATCACTGGGGCTTGGTTAAGTGACAGCTTTGGATGCTCACCATAACTGAACACTGTAGCCAGATAATCTGAAGCTACTGGATTAGCAGCTACTTAGGACCCCAGATATTCCTAGGATTAGAATTCTTTCTAAATCACCAATGTTTTCTGCCTTTGAGGGGCTATTCTTCAGCAGAAGCCCTCTGAGATTCTTATCCAATTCCACCAGCTGCTTCTTTCATTAACTTACTGTTGGGGTGGAAAAGGCCAATCAGAGATTATTCTAATGATAGCAAGCACCTCATAAAGAAATCTGCCAAATTTACTTTTCCATAGAACATCATTTTTACAGCCTTTTATGGGTTTACTAGGAAAGAGAGCATTACATATAAAATACGATTTCCAGAAGTCTTAAAGATATTAAGAATTATTTCTTCAAATGTTTGGCATGAGGAAATATCTGTCACTGTACAGGTTTACTCAAAGGATAATGTGAGAGGCTCCTACAAAATCAGTGTTTTTTGAAGGGTCCAAGAACATTTAAGTTTGAGGTATGTATTTTCGCAGGCATGGCTTGCATTCTTAAGGGTCACCTTGCTTTAGTCTGTCTAATAATGCACTTCGTATAACTAACCAACAAGTGGGAATGTATAAATTCTAACAAGTTTCTTAATCTCTCTGTACCTCAACTTCATAATCAGTAAGGCAGAGAGATTAACAGTCTTGTTATGAGGGTTGTGGTGAGATTAAATGAGTTAAATCTTGCAATACTCTTAAAACAGCATCGTAGTAAATACCTTCTATAGAGCTGTTTAAATATCTGTTCCTCTCAACAAAAAAAAATAAAAAGGCATAAAGATGTAAAAATATCGATATTGCAGAGTGAATAGTTTTAGTAGGCCTGACTTGATTTCTTTGGAGACTGGAGACTCCCAGCTGTGCCCAGAAGAAAATCCAAGCTCACTTCTATTAGTTCTCCAGGTTCGCACCTGTCACCCTTCGCGCTACGAGAAGGACTTTCCAAAGCCATAGCAGAAAAAACTCATGCAGGCAACCTTTATTAAGCACATTTCAAGGCCCGATATATGCCCCCAGACCTCGGCTCTTTCCCTGTTTTGGAGCTGAATGAATCAATGGAATCTATTACTAAAGGAACCTATAGAAGGAAATGGTCACTGGGAAGAAGTCTCTGCTATAAGTTTAAAAGTCTCAACTCCAGACCAAATCTCCATAGGTGCCTTGACTATGACTTTTGCATGGTACAAAGGGGACACAGAAGGTGAAGGAATCGTGCACACAAGGTTGGGGTATCTGGCTATACTCCAGAAATTATGTCTTGACACTGCTTGCACAACCATCAGAGTTCTTTCTCCTAAATACAGTTTGGAGATTTATCTTATAAGGCCTCTTGGTATCGTGTCGCCTCACCTCTAGCCTTCCTTGCCTCCAGACATGCTATTCAATCTCTGAAAGCACCCAGAAGCAAAAGCATCCTCCAGCAGGCCGCCTCACATCCCAAACCTAACACTCTTCCTGGTGCCTTGCCTGTGACAGATCTCAGGAGTGCTTTAGGTAGTAGACCTTGCACCCGGCCTGGTCGCTACACATGGTTACCTCCCCTTACCCCCCATCATCTAGCCCAGGCACTTCTGACTTAGCTGAGTCGCCAAGGCACAAGAGCTCTTTGGTGGAATGGAGGACCCGCCTCCTGGCCCCCAGCTTCCCGCAATCACGCACGCCCCCTCCGGCGGCGCACTCACCTGCAGCTGAGACCCGCTGACGTTGCCCGCGGCCGCTTCTGGCCGGTCGGCGGCTCCGGATCCGCGCAGAACCGTGATGTGCAGCGTGAGCAGCAGTAGCCCCAGCAGCAGGAGCAGTTCGGCGGCCAAGCGCACCATCCTCTTGAGTCGCGCGGCTTTAGGACCCCGTGCGGCGGGCGGAGGCGGCGGCGGCGGCGGCGCCGGGGGAGGAGGAGTCGGAGCCCCAGAGCCCGGCTGCGCTGCTCCCGCCTCGGCCCCCGTCGGGGCCACGCTCCCCGGGCCCGCAGGGCTGGCTCTGGGCTCGGCCGGACGCGTGGGGCCCGGGGAACAGGAGCAGCCGCCACCGCCGCCCCCACACCACAGCGGAGCCACCGCGGGGCCGGGGACGTCCAAGCTGGTGGCGGAGCAATCCCAGGAGCTGTCCGGAGGTGGTGGCGGTGGGGACGCGGGGCTGTCCGAGACCCAGACCAGGCCAGGGTCCACCCTGCGGGCAGGGAGCTGTGGGGGCGGCGGCGGGGCGGGCGCAGCCGAGCCCCCGAGCGCACATGGGCGCCCCAGATGTGGCCGAGGTGCCGCAGCTGGAGCGGGAGCCGCCGCCAGAGGAGCGCGGGGAAGAAGTGGAGGAGGAGAAGGAGGAGGGCTTCAATGGCAGCCCGGAGTTACCTCCACTCTTGGCTCCCCCGCCCCCGCTGCCCTGAGCCACTCACCCTCAGGGCCACCACCTTTCTCGCTCCGAGCTCCTCCGGGCCGCCAGCCTCGTAGCCCCGCACGCCCAGTCCCCGGATGGGTTGGCTCCGGGTCACCGAGGTTGTCACCGTTTGAGGATAACTGGGGGCGCCCCGCCGGCGCCTGTGTCCGCCTTCTCGGCTGTGCTAAGTGTGCGCTTCCGAGGTCGCTGTGGCCGAGGGCTAGGTCTCTGCTTGCACTAGTGCTTGGGGTTGCGGGCGAGTGGCGAGCGCCTGGGCCACCAGAGAAAAGTTTATGGGCAAAGTAGAGCTGGAGTTGTTGGAGTGGAAAACTGAGGGGCCCGACAAACCAGGTGTCTACAACGCCACTGTGCGCCCAGGCTTTGAGCAGGCGAGCTTGGGGGAGTGGCACAGTTTCTGTTCGTCCACAAGAGTCTTGACACCAGTTGATGGGCTCTGGGCTGGCTGAGAAGTGGGTACCGCAGATCGCTGGCCCGCAGCGCCCTGGAGAGCCGGAAAGGTGGATGACTTGGATTCAGTCCGCGCGCATCTACTTAAGCGGGCAGGTGTCGCGTGGGAGGCTGCAAGGGACGCGGTGTGCGTGGTGGAGGCGCTCGGACGTCAGCGGGGCGTTGGGTAATTCAGCTTGGCAGGCTCGAGTCTGGGGGGCTCATCCCGGGGGCGCCGCGCCTGGAGGGGACTTGGGGGCTGCCGAAACGCAGCCGCTGCTACTGTGCCACCGCCTCATGACCGCGCTGCAGCCTCGGGCTCCAGCGAACGACTCATGCCTTGCAAGGGCTGCCGCTGACGAACGGAACGGCTAGGCAGATGGACCGGGAGAGCGCGGGATCCTTGTTTCCGACTCTAGAGTGAACAGGGACAGACCCGGCGTGGCGCCTTTCCGAAGTGGCTCCAAGTGGCAGGCGCTCTGTTAAGCTGGAGACTTTTATACTGTTCCCTCCGCCTCCTTTCTCCCCAGCGCCAGCCCAGCCCTTCCCTCCTGGTGAGCCCAGCCCTAGTCAAGCGTGAGCACACGTTCCCACAGCCCTTGTCAAGTCTCACCCGGCCCCCAGGACCATAGGATAAATCCTTAAGATTCTTCTTGGGTGAATGAAACTAAATAAATGAAACTTTCCTACCGGGACGCTGCTCTTCTCTTATTTACCACTTTCTATGACCACTAGAAATGGATAGGAGATTCTTAGTTTAACTACCTTTAGAGCTTAAATGTTTACTTTAGGAACCTCAAGACAAATTCTTTCGCCACTCCAAACGTTCCTTGGGTCGCCACAGCAGTTTTGCAGAATTTAACTAGCTGTGGTTCAGGATGCCGTTTGCATCTGTTTGTATCCGGTTATCTGCCTCTTTGAAAATGCTGGAAATATCCTTAAAATTCTAGCCAAACCCAGCAGCTCATTAATAAACTGTTTATAAAGGGCACGAAGTGCAGCTATTTATAAAGTGCACGATGGCATCTTTTCCTTTTCTTTTATGAGTGAGGTTCCCCCATCGCTGGTGGAGTGCTTGCTGTCGACTGTAAGGCTGCCTGGCATCCCATTGCTATATCCAGGCTCTAAAATACCAATAATTGTCAACCGGAGCTCTGAGGGAAGAAATTGAAACAATAAACCTTGGTTCAGATGGGAGATCAAAGGGGATCCTAGCAGCTTTGGAATCCCATACGGATTCCCCTGTGTGTTTTCTAATTAGAATCACTTAAGGAAAGCAGGCAGCAGATCAGCACACAGGTGGACTATATAAATTAAGATGGCAAACTAGAGTCCTGTAGCCATAGGTAGTGTAAGGATGGCTGCATTCCTGGACTTTCCAGGTGGTGCTGTGGACAAATTACTCCTGTTGCCAAAGGCAGGCTGGTCTAGATTAGGACTGAAGGGATGTTGTATTCCGTCATTTTCTTTCTCACCCAGTCTCCACATGTGAATCTCAAGTGCATTTCCTCTCACCCAAAAGTTACATATTTTTTTTCTCCTAAGAAAAAAATGACTGAAGGGAGAAAAAAAAAACCTGGAAAGAAACTCTTGTAAGGAATGTGAATTTTTATAAAATTATAAATGGAGATTTAAAGATTAAAATTTTTAAAATGTGACTTGATTTTGGATCAGGAGTCTTTATTAGATGTTGGACAAAGGTGTGAATGAATGCTACAGTCCCTTCTTCAGTTTGGATGATCCAAATTCTAGACGAATTTGTACTCTGGTAAGCATACACGGGTTGCATTCTCCAAACAAAGCTACCAGCTACACCCTGCTTTGGAGGGCTTGGGGAACATTGGCTTTCTTTTGTGTTCTATGAAAAGGGAACCCTGTGTATAATGCATCAACAAACTGTATTTCAAGGACATTTCTGCAATGCAATCACTGTCCAGTAGCTGACAAAAGTTTGAAAACAATCTTAATCCTTCAAAAATATCCAAGATCCTGCATTCATGTCTTATCACTAGCCATCTACTCCAGGAGAATGTGTCTGTTAGCCTGTCTGTATTCCCAGCAGACTTGGATTGGGCTATCTTTCTGGAAGACCATTTCAGAACCCGCTCAGCCCTAGAATCGTGTTTCCTCCTTCCTAAATTCACAGCTAGAAGACATTTTCCAGCCACATTTAGATCTAAGCATGAGTGTAGAGCCCTGTCAGTTCTAAGACTCCTGAGTGATTACCGACATGTACTCTGTCTTCCCTTTCACCATGGCAGGTCTAAGAGATAGGACACCTTAGGTAAATTGTTGTTCACAAGAGAGCCATTGAACTAGAAATATCTGCACTTGACTTTGTTCAAGTGAGTAATAACCTTTTACTCAAATACACATGATCTTATGGTGTTCACAACTATCATTACCTCTCAAGACATTTACAGTCTTCACAGCGACACCTTCCTGATTATCACTAATATTTTTAGGATTGAATATAGGTCTTACAGAGTAATGTTCATGTTTTTTATTAGTGTATTACTTATACAAGGCAAGGGACTTTATTAAGACATTTATATATACACAATATACTTTAGTTATATTTAATCCTTTTGTTACCCTTTTTTACCCTTTGTCCTTCTTCCTAATGTTCTCCTTTGTCTTAGTTGGGCTTCTGTTGCTGTGATAAGCCCCATACTCAAAGCAACTTGGGGAAGAAAGAATTTATTTCATCCTGTGGCTCACATAATGAAGGGGAGGCAGGGCAGGAACTCAAGGCAGAACTGAGGCCAAGGCCATGGAGGAGTGCTGCTTACTGGCTTGCTCTGGCTTGCTTAGCTAACTATATCACAGGTTCACCTTCTCAGGGATGGTACTACCTGCCATGGTCTGGGCCCCACTTTACCAATTAGCAATTAAGAAAAATAGAGACATATACCCACAGGCTCATCCACTGTAGGCGTTTTCTCAAGTGAAGTTCCCTCTTCTCAGATGATCCTGGCTTGTGTCAAGTTGACACAAAATTGACCGGCACAACTGAGCCTTCCTTGTCAACTTGACACACAAACACATTATTATTAAGCACTAACCTTTCTCTTTTGTATCTCATGTATTTAAAGAAGCTATTGAGGTAAACACACTTGATGATCTGTATTAACCCCTTGTAAGGAGCAAGGAGTTTAGTGACTATGCATAAAGCTTTTGATAATTTGTGAGGGGTGAGGAGCATAATGATGCCAGCTGGGTGCTTCCAGCATCCTGTGATAAAGTGACAAAGGCAAAGGATGAGTTTGTGATAAAATTGACTGGCTTCAGATGCACACACACAGCCTAACAGTTTCTAAGTGTGCCCTGAAAGAGGATCTTCGGCCCAGCGGCCATAAGACTCAAGTTGTCGAAAATCAAACCCAAGCCCTCAATATAAGGTTGGTTGAATTACAATGAAAATTCAAGGCTCAGGCTCAAAGGGTGTGAGCAGTTAAAAGTAAGGGCACTGATTGACAACGAGTGGACTTTTGTAACTTCTGATGAATAATTTTGCTTGTCAATCTGACTACATCTGGAGTAACTGAAATGCAAACAGCTGCGAGGAATTTTCTTAATCTGATTATTTGAGGAAGACCTCATTCCTGGTATCAATATCTATTCTAGCTAGGTTTTCTATTGCTGTGATAAACCATATGACCAAAGACATCTTAAGTAGGGTAGGACTTATACCACCTTATAGCTCAGTCTATTGTGGAAAAAAGGCAAGACACGAACTCAATGCAGCAGTTGAAGTAGAGGCCATGGAGGAGTGTTGCTTACTGGGTTACTGTCCATGGCTTATGAAGCCTACTTTCTTATGTAACACAGGACCACCTGCTCAATAGTAGCACTACACACAGTGGGTTGCGCCTATCCCACATTACACATTAATCCCATCTCACACCAATCACTTATCAAGAAAATATCCCAAAGTTTTCCTTGTAGGCTAGTCTAATGAAGGCAACTGAAATTCCCTCTTTCCAGACCCTAGTTCATGTCAACTTTACAAAAAACTAACCTGCATTTTCTTCCATATCTCTAAAGGGACTCCCTTTCCTATAGTGGAATAGATACCTTTCTAGGATTGGCTTGTTTCACTTAGCACGAGAATCTCTGGAATACTGGAAGAAAGAAAAAGAAATCAAGCCACAGTGCCTGTAGTTATCACTGATGACACTATGGTTTCTTTATGGTCTTTTATGGTAGAAAGTTAAATTTTTTATATTAAATTTTATTAAAGGCTAGTATGGTATATACATTATATATATATATATATGCAAAACAAAGAGAAAAGTGAATAATAAATCCTCAACAAACTTCAGCAAAAGTCACAGCAGTTTTGTCACCTAAACAGTAGTCCTCTTGTCTGGGCTTTGTTTTCTGTAGTTGTAGTAATCTCAGGCCAGCTATAGTCTGAAAATATTAATAAAACATTACATTAGAAGTAAAAAATTTGAGGACTTTCAAATTGTGGATGATTCTGAGCAGAATGATAAAATCTCTGAATGTTCTTCTCCATCCTAGCTGGGACAGATCATATTTTCATCCAATATACCGACTCAGTATGTTCTGCTTGCCATCAGTAACATAGCAGGTTCTTGGATTGCTTGTTTTTGTTTTTTTTTTTAATCCCCTCACCCCCGAAGCAGAGTTTCTCTATGTACTCCTGGCTGTCCTGAAACTCACGTTATAGACCAGGCTGGCCTCGAACTCACAGAGATCCTTCTGCCTCAGCCTCCCAAGGCTGCTATGTTTAAAGGCATGCTCCACCACTGCCCCATAGTAGATACTTGGTTAACAGATCCACTCTCGTGGTATCCCAGTGTTTGTGTTTGTTTGTACTAGAAGCAGCCTCACACTATGTCAGAGGACCTTTGTCTCTTACCTGACTTCATCTCACTGGGTAGGGACAGTATCATCTGGCTCATCTCAGAAAGGGTGAGTAAGGTAAAATTAAATGTTTTGAGAGACTATGTTCATGGGATGTTTTTACAGTATATTGTTATAATTCTCCAACTTTAATTTATAAATTTGAACTTTTACACAGGAATGTGTGTAAAGAGATAAACAGGAATGTGTGTAAAGAGATAAACATAGGATGTATTATCTGGCAGCGTCTGCAGTTTTGGTGCCTACTGGGGGACAAGGAGGTACTACTGAATTCTCACAAGCCTCCTAAGATGATTTTCAAGCAAACTTAATGATACTATAGCAATTCATGTTTGCATGCTTAGCACATATGTTAGAAAGATAAGTGTTCAACTGAGCAAAAAATATCAATGTGCACATTATATACAGGCTTTAAAGCAGGTCAGAGAAGTCAAAACCAGTCTTCCTCTGTGGTAGAGGCTGTTACGTGTTTCCCTTCTTCATTAGCACATATTGACATCATTCCTCAATGTTCTTTGCACTTAGGTACAGGCAGTCATGTGATCTTGGTCTGACCAATAGAAGATGGTTAGGGGCTATCTCAGTACCCTTTACAGATGTATCTTTAAAGCTCTTCTAGGTAGGGTCCTCTTTTTCTTTGTCAGTTAGTTACATGTTCCTGCCCAGGTGACCTTAGAACACTATTAACCTGGGTCTTTGGTACAGATGCGTTACCTAAGCCCATGGTGGCTGAAGGATACCCTGGAATTATGGTGTGATATAAAGTAAACTCTTTTTAATGTGTTAAGTCATTAACATTTTGGAGTTTGTTATTGATGCTTGGGTGACCTTGGCTAAGTAGCAGGAAGCAAGGTTCTCAAAGAGGAAGATGACTTGCTTTCTCTTTAGAGGACTCAATAGCGATCATTTTGGTCATTTTCCCCCATAAGGTTCTTGTCATATATGCAGCCTCACTGTCTTAGTGATAAAGCAGTCATATGAAGAGCTCAAACAAAATGTGTTCAGTAAAATGCAGATAGTGGGCCTTGTGGCTTCCTTTGACTGCTGCTGTTGTGAGAGACTGGTGTGTCTCACCACCTTGGCTTAGGTGTCCTGAAGGCATTATATCACAGAGGCGCTCAGTGGACTCTACCTGCTAGTGGTACTCTACCTCTCAGAGTCTCAGTCTCCTTGTCTGTCAACTGGGGCTAAGGATGTCTCCTGTAGGACCACTGTGACGTTCAGATGTCAGCTCCACGTGTAAGACAAGGTTAATATACCAGTGACTCTGTTAGATGAAGTACTCCCTGCTCTACCTACAGGGGCAGAGCCTGGTTTGCCTCCTTTGGTTCTGAATACACATGGTAGAGGATATTTAAATAGCTAATCAAAGAACACAACTTACTCAAAACTTCTGGAAATCATAGTTCAAATAAGCCTTAGGAGTACACTCAAAGCCCTCAAGGAAACACAAACAAAACAACTGAAATGTTGTTCCACTGCATTTCTCCTTTGAACTGAGAAGGGGGCAGAGCGCTCTGAAGTGAGAAAATCACGCCATCTGCGGCACTCCCAGGGGCCCCAGCCCTGTAGGCAGCTGCTGGGTTTGTTGGACACCTGGGCCTCTAGGGCCTCTGCTTCCCTGCACTCCATCACACACACAGTGTGTGAACATTCAGGAGACACCCGTGGCTCTCTCGACTTCACCCACAAAGGCCACGATATACAGGACTCCAGGAGAGCATGGAGTACTTTTGTCAGAGGAAGTCAGGACTCTGGAAAACCAGAGCAGAGCAGTGACAACTAGAACTGGGTTACTGCAAGGTTTGAAATGATTCTTCCTTAGTGGGAGGCCCCCTTTGCCACATTTCTGGTGTAAAGTTAGAATATACTACGTTCTGTTCCTCCATTGGCTTCTTCACATCACTAGCCCTTAAACCTCTTACCTGAACCATGGAGTGCTTTTCATTGCTTTATTTTGTTATAACTGTTTCAGCACAAATTCTGGAAAGCAAAATAAACCAGTGACATGTTATAGCTGGAGGGGGAAGGCACTTCATAATTAGGAGTTAGGTTATACATCATACATGTCATTCTCAGACTTCTGCAAAAGATGGGGTCCAAAAGAAAGCATACCACAGAGTTACAGTTTAATTTCAGAGTAGAGATGTCCATTTACAAATGAGGCCTACAGGATAGATAGATACTCTCAACACTGTACAGGGGCTTCGAGCCAGTACCTCAACAAGACCCTGACAGCTATATTCTTCCTACTTTTCACAGTAAATTTCTCTCCACGGCTCTTACAGAGAAAAGAGTGTGTGCTCTTGGTGTGTAGCTTGGAATTCTCACGGCTCAGATCCAGAAAATAAGTGCTCTCCCTTCCGAAATCAGGCCCCGAAATCTTACTAGTATCTGATTTCCATCAGCATGCTTTTGATTTGTCTACTGAAAAGTTAGTACACATTGAATTGTAGTGCACACTCTTTTGAGTCTGGCTTCCTTTCCTATCTTCTATTCTCACCACAGTTTTTGGTTCTTTGGAGAATTTCAAACTTCTGAAGAAATTGCATCCTGCCTATAGTGACCCCCCCCCCTGACATAGTATCAAGGCTTTTTATGAAGCAACTTGGCAACCCTTCCTGTACAAGGTGGGAACATCATCCTTAAACTCACACTGACATAGGAATTTACTCTGACTAGTAGAGCGAAGAGTGAGTTCCACAGTTAGGCTTCAGTAATTCTCTGTCTCTGTCTTTCTGTCTCTGTCTCTGCCTGTTTCTGTTTGTCTCTCTGTCTCTCTCTCTGTGTCTCTGTCTGTCTCTCTGTCTCTCTCTCTCTGTGTGTGTGTGTGTGTTTTGCTTCTTCCATGTTAATAATCCATGGTTAGATTAACCAGGGACTTAGCCTCCTCTGAACTCCTGTTACTGAGCAAACACAAGCCATCTCCAGAAACAGAGCCACTGTGTCTGATCAGAAACACAGAAGGAAGCCTAGCCAAGCCAGAAGACCACCCAGATGAGCCTAGTCTAAATAGAATAACAAGCTAAATAAATAATTGCTGTATTTGGGGTAGTTCAACCTATAGAGCTTTTCAGGGTGCCTTACTTCAGGTGCTTCAGTGTGTACCTCCGAAGGACACAGACACTCTACTTCATCACAATACAATTCTCATACTAAAGGCATTCTGCTTCAGTACCATATCATTTAATTTATAGCACAACCTTACATTCCAACAGTTCATACAATATCTGCCACAGTTTTCCATTTAGAAGTCAGGTGAAAAGTACAGATCACATGACATTGTCATCAATCTATTTCTGTACAACATTTAGTCCTGAACAGTTCCTGCTCTCCCTGCTCCCCTTCTTGTGACATTGATGTTAAGCCTGGGTAGTTAATTTTGCGGCATGACCTTCATTTTACACTCACATGGTTGCTTCTCCAGCACCAATTTCAGATTGGGCACTTTGGGGAGGAAGTCTACTACCCCGGTAATTCTGTGTTCTCCTGAAGACATCACTTGGGGTCCGTGATGTTGGTTTGACCAGTTGTAGTGGGAATAGTACCTAAGTTATAGAGGACCAAAGTCATTTTGTGAGGTTGAACTGGAAGAGTTGCTGATGAAGAATATGTTTTTTTGAAAGTGAAAAGAGAGGAATTGTGAATTCATCTGCTTTTCTGGGAATGCACTTCATTTTCTTCCAAGATGCTTGTCAGCCTTGTCCAGGCTCCTTCAGGGCAGTGGGTTGGATCATAGGAAAGGCAGAGTGTCCTCGGCATGAACTCTATGAATCAGTTATTTTGTTGGTTCTAATCAAAGGTTATTATCAATACTACTAATAAATTGGCCTTAAATTCTTTGTTTATTTTTGGAAGCAAGTGAGACTGTATATATTAGACAAAAGAGAAAGTTGTTACTAATCACAGTTATCTTCAGAGATTTTAAAAAGCAATTCATATTTATGGTGTGGTTTTTTTTTTTAAGCAAGAGTTCTAAATACACCTTATGGAAGTTAAGAACTCAGTCAAATAGGAAAAAATAAATGAAACAGTAGCCCAAGTTGGAAAGTTAACTCTTCTCTAACAGCAAAGTCAGTTGAAATAATCTTCTCAATGACTGCAGGCAAGGTCAGATCTAAAACAAAGCTAACACCGCTTCATCTACGCTTAGAGGTGGATTTAACCCAGTAGTTCCTCAGCACCACGACACCACATCTGAGACATTTCCACTCAAAATAGCATTGCAACTTACTGGCTCTAACATCTTTACTAATAAACACACGATCTCATCATCCAGGCTGTGGTGAGGATTTCACAATGATGGAGGGTGTGGTGCCTCATTTGTGAGCCAGATGTGTCTGAGCTAAAATCGGAAGATTCCCCTCATAAACTAACTCTCAGCAGGATGATGAATGTGAGATGAGGGGTAGCCTTGTGGAGGGATACTCACATCAGTGTTGTCAGTAAACCTTTGAAATGTGGGGAGGTTGACATTCGTAAAGGTCAAGACTTTCTCCTTTATTTACCTTGATCTTACTTGGTTCTTGAAAGCGTAGTTCAGTGAATAATTGCTGGCTTTTATGTGTAATTAGTTTTAAAAAGTAGGTCTTTCCAATATATATTTTATTTGGAGAGAGTCAAGAAAATAAAGTAATACTTTCAAGGTGTGTCTCAGTTCACAAAAATTGAAGGATAAGCTAGTTTCACAATTTGTGTGTGTGCATGTGTGTTTATGTCTGTGTGGTGTATGTTTGTGTGTATGTATGTGTTCGTATGTGTACATGGGTGCTTGTGTGTGATGTGTGTTTATGTGTGTGTATGAAGCATATGGCAGTGATATAAAGCATAGTAATTTTAGAAAACAATTTATTTGTAGTACTCAGAGAAGAGATACTCATAACAACCCCCAAACTCCAAGACTTAATTAAGCTTATTTCTTGGTATTTTTTGTAAAAAATTATATGGAAAGATGTGTAAGCCAGAACTCAGAGGCAGTGCCTAGGTTGAAAGACAGTTAGGAGATAGAGACATTTTACATACCTAGAAAAGAAAGAAAATGTGTGTTGAATATATGGTACCTAAAACATATATATTTATGTGTATAGATGAATATGCAGAGAGCCGATACACATTTAGAAGTTTTTATAGTCTAAAGACATAACTGAGTTACTATTGTACATGGTTATTAAAATCTTGTAAAAGGAGTCTTTTAAAAGTGTCATTATATTCTTTTATATGGTAATCATAGATTATTTAGTTTAATTGCTGTTTGGACACTAATGTTGTATAAAATTGACTTCATTAAAATACTATTAAGATGAATATGCCCAACTAAACAAGTGCTTATAAGAACAAAAGGACACATGTAAGAATATCCATAGCAGCTTTTTTCATAATAGTGCACAGCTGGGAGCAATCCGGATGTATATATCAATTTTAGAATGGATAAACACTTCAATATAGCTACACAGTGTAATACCAATTGTCATTGTAAATGAATGAGCAGTTGGTTGCTACATGGGACAATATGTGTTATTTTCACGGACTTAGTGTTTAATGGAAAAATCATACATCAGAATACATTTGGTATATTCTGTTTATGTGAAATTCAAGAAAAGGTATAGCAAATTGGGAAATGAGAGGTAAGAATAGGTCTTTATGGGAGCTGTAACTGGTTTGGGCCACCAAGAAACTTTCTGAACTTTTTGTTCAGAGTACTTAACAAGTTTCATGTCCTGTTCTGAGTGCTGATGCATCTATATGTGAAAATCAGTTGAGTTGTCCTCTAGATCTGTGCATTGCATATACATAAAGTTTGGCTTTAATTTGTAGAAATGATGGTAAAAAATACTCTTGAAATGCATGGCTGGAGATGGAGTTTGGTTCTTCTTTCTTAACTCCTTGTGATAGAATAAGCTCACACATTTAAAAATGCTAATTTGAACTAAATGACATATTTTTTGAAAATGTATCATCTCTGTCTCAATAATCTGATAACGTAGATGAGGGATATTGCCTGATGCTGTTAGCATCTGATGCTCTTGGTGATGACTGATATGTCAGAGGGTAATTGTAGTAGGAGGCAGAGCCTAGCTAGCTTAACCCCCGAAATAACCACACAAATCGTATTAATTAAATTACTGCCTGGCCCATTATATCTAGCCTCTTCTTAGCCAACTCTCACATCTTGGTCTAACCCATTTCTGTTAATCTGTATATCACCATGAGGTCATGGCTTACTGGGAAAGATTCAGTGTGTCTGACCAGGCAGTTCCATGGTGGCTCTCTCTCTCTCTGCCTTCTTCCTCCCAGCATTCTGTTCTGTCTTTCCCGCCTACCTAAGTTTCTGCCCAATCAAAAGGCCAAGGCAGTTTTTTTTTTATTTAACCAATGAAAGCAACAACAGATACAGAAGGACCTCCTATACCAATTAATCAACCTGATGCTGTTAGTGTCTGATGCTGTTGGTGGTGACTGATTTGTCAAAGGATGACCATGATTAGAACACTCACTCCTTTGGGCAACAAAATAACTTATTTAGCATTGAGAGTATAAAATCTAAAGTCAAACATGGGCATAACTGAAGACGTTCCAAGAACCATGGGCTTGAAAATGATTCTCAGTAAGATTCTTTATCTTGTAAAATTTCTTAGGATGATTCAGTTATCAGATAATGAATGAATAAGTGTGGAGCTTAGGTAGAGCTCAGAGGTAGAATGCTGGCTTAGCATCTTAGAAGTCCTGGATTTGATTCTCAGGAGCATTTGGAAGAATTAAAAAAATTAAGTAATTCCAATATGTTCTCAGAGATTTTTTGGTAGTTTATGGATAATTATAAAATGTATCCTATAGCAAATATTCTATATTACTGTCTTGGAGTTTTATTGTTATAAAGAGATACCATGACCAGGCAACTATTATAATAAAAAACATTTAACTGGGAACTTGCTTAGAGTTTCAGAGGGTTAGTCATTATCATCATGGAGGGGAGCATGCCAGCAGGCAGACAAGCACAGTGCAGAGGAATACCTGAGACTTACATCTCTATGTGCAGGCAAAAGGCAGAGAGAGAGAGAGAGAGTCAAACACTGCGCCCAAGTGGGCTTTTGAAACCTCAAATTCCACCACACCTCCTCCAACAAGGCCACATCTTCAAATCCTTTTCAAAAGGTTAGCGAACTTATAATACCAAGCTTCTAAACACGTAAGCCTGTGGGGGTCACTCTCAAACCACCACAATGACATAGGCTCTGCTTTGTTAATGTTACTAAGCAAAACCAGTAAAATATGGGGCTGGAGAGATGGCTCAGCTGTTCAGAAAACTGGTTGCTCTCTCAGAGGGCCAGGATTGATTCCCAGCATCCACTCAGCTGCTCACAAGCCTCTAAAAAATGCACTCCTAGGGAATTCACTGCCCTCTTCTGGCCTCTGAAGGCATTGCATATATGTGGTGATCAGATAAAACATCTGTACATCTGAATTTTTAAAAAATAAAAAAAAAATGTCTGGGACATTTAAAAACCACAACAAAATCTTGCCAGTTTACCTTAAAATTTTTATTTTATTTTTTAAAAAAATTTGTTTATTTATTTATTTATTTTTCATCCTGGCCACAATTTCCCCTCCCTCCTCTCCTCCCAGTTCTTCTCCCAATCCCCCCTCTGCTCTCACTCCCCCAATCCACTCCATATTTGTTCAGGAAAGGACAGGTCTCCCATGAGTATCAACAAAACATGGCATATCAAATTTCTATAAGATTAAATACCTCCCTATGTATTAAGACTGGGCAAGGCCAAAACCCAGTATCAGGAGTAGGGTCTCAAAAGCCAGAAAAAGAGTCAGAGATAGCCCCTGTTCCCACTGAAACTAAGCTACACAGCTGTGACATATATGCTATGCAGATGGCTTAGGTAGGTGCATGCAGGCTTCTTGGTTGTTGGTTCATTCTCTGTGAGTCCTTATGAGCCTAGGTTAGTTGATTCTGTGAGTTTCTTGTGATGCCCTTGACTGCTCTGGCTCCTACAATCCTTTCTCCCCCTTTACTGCAGAGTTTCTCAAGATCCCCTAATGTTTGACTGTGGGTCTGCATCTCTTTCCATCAGTTACTGGATGAAGCCTCTCTGATGACAGTTGGGCAAGGCGCCAGTCTATGTATATAACAGAGTAACATTAGACATTATTACATTAGCATGTTTTTCCTCCAATCATGTTTGATTCTATTCTAGGTCTCTGGGTCATCCAGCCTGTGGGTCCTGGTGTGCCAGGCAATGTAAGGGGTGGGCATTGGTTTTAGGCTAGACCAGTCATTGGCTGGCCACTCCCTCAATCTCTAGGCTGCCCTTATCCCAGTACATCCCATAGAAAGGACAAACTATAAGTCAAAGATGATGTAGCTGGGTTGAAAACCAAGCATTTGAAAACACCCCCCTTACCATACACACACATGCACACCCCTTCAGGTGAGTTTTGGCTAGACTTCTTGGCTGGTCCAAGGTAGACTATGGGTTTCGAGTCTGTCCATTTTTGTGCCTGCATCTCAGGGCACACATAGACGCAATAATAACTTCCTAATCTAGGGCTTCATGCTGGAGGGTGGAAGTTCTAAGAGGTCTCTCTACTCACATAAGCACTTAAAGCTTCAGCTTATATCACATTCTTATAAAACTGCTGACCAAAGAACCATGAGAAAGTCCAACATCAGCACATTGGGCAGGCAGAAGACTGGATTCAAGGGATTCTCTCTGTAACAGGAATGGCTATTTTTACATGACAAGCCTGTGGTGGTTTACATGAGAAATGTCTCCTTAGGCTCAGGAATTTGAACACTTGGGCCCCAATTGGGCTCCCTGTTTGAGAAGGTTTAGGAGGTGTGATCTTGTTGGAGGAAGTGCATCACTGGAGATGGGCTTTGAGAGTTAACAGCTGTACCCTACTTCCGATTCACTTTCTCTGAATCAGGCTTCAGGTTTAGGATGTGATTTCTCAGCTTCCTGCTCCTGCTGTTATGCCTGCGACTCACTGCCATGCGCTCCTGATATGATGGACTCTCATCTTCCTAGAACCATAAGCCAAAATTAATGTTTCTTCCCATAAGTTGCCTTGGCCATGGTATTTTATCACAGCAACAGAAAATTGATTAATACAAAGCAATCCCAAAACTTAATATCTTAAAACACCATGTTCCACAAGTTTATGAGAGACTTCAGTAATTTTGCTAATCTCAACTGGTCTCGCTCATAATCAGGGGGCAGGTAGGCTAGGTCTTGTTGGGCCTCAGACAATCTCAACTGGATCTACACAACTCTGTTAGCAGGGGTGGCTCATTTCTATCGGGTTAGCTTAGACTTTTCTTTGAGCGATGTTCAATAGGAAGACACAGAACTCTTGAATTTAGGCTCAGATCATGCTGAATTCTGGGATCTACAGCAGTCACAAAAAGTAGGTCAGATTCACGGTAAGAGCAAATAGCACCTGGTTTGTGGTGGGAAGAGTTGTGAAGGTTTGTTATAGGGGTGCAGAAAGAGAGGAGGAGGAGTGGTAAATGATTTCATAGTCTACCATACAGGAGAACTGATGGGGTAAGTGTCAGTCAAGGGCAGAAGACTGATGTCCCAGTTCCATTGATCAAGCAGAGAGTAAATTCACCTCTACTTGCTTCCCTGGGATTTAGCTCCCAGAGCACAAACAGACTTCTCAGCTCATAATTATATGACTCAATTCCTTATAACCAATTCCTGCCTATGTCTATGCCACCAGTGTTGATATCTATAGCTATAACTTCTAACCATGTACACATCCTATTGGCTGTCTCTCTAGATAACCTTCACACATCATGTGACTTATTTTGGGTAGAATCAATGGCATGTCAGTGCTGGGCATTGACCTTAAGAAAGATTGTGTGATTCTTGAAACTTTGTCGAGGGGCATCTATGGTCTCAAAAGGGATGAAAGACGTGTGGAACTGACTTCAGCAACAAGTCTTTAGAAACTATGAAAACCAAGGCAGCCCCTGTTCGGCAGGAGACAACAAAGCTATCCTGATGAAGCCCAGTGCCTTTGGGCCCAGTGATAGCTTCTGCCGTCTCCCTTCACTTACTGCTGTTCTTCCTGTCAGGTTCCAGGGAAGGTGGCTCTGGGTTAATGAATGAACCTAACCACTTCTCAGACAAGTTATCTTAGGTCTATTCTGATTTAAGGCCTCTAACCTACCAACTACCTCTCTCAATTCCATAGTGGAATTAATTTTCCTTGAAAGAAAACACCACCCTACAAGGATAAAGATAATTTTCTTGCACCCCCAGCACACAAAGCAAATACT
This sequence comes from Dicrostonyx torquatus, assembly GCA_028555095.1. Lineage (NCBI taxonomy): Eukaryota > Metazoa > Chordata > Mammalia > Rodentia > Cricetidae > Dicrostonyx > Dicrostonyx torquatus. The sequence continues at coordinate 7,064,468 of JAQHUG010000009.1, read as the reverse complement.
TTCTCACACAATGCACTGTTAAAGTTGTTAAAGGTGGTCCCCAGCAATATCTGTGCCCAAGTGTTTTTTTTTTATTTCACAAATGACTATAATGGACACTTGAAAAAGGTCAACAGGGGATCCTAGAAATAGCAACGGAAAACTGTAAACTGTATATGTGAAATAATTGAATCCAAATAGCTCATACAGGCCGAACAGTTCAGACCTCTGAGATGTCTCTGTCACCTGTCTCCCTTTCAAGGTGGGGGATTCTATTGTGAAAGCAGTTGGGTGATTTTAGACTTGGAATTAAAGCACCTGAGAGAAAGCCTGGGTGATCCAAATGCAATCAGCACCCAAAGACTGAGTAAATCTGTCTTTGAACTTAATCGAGTAATATTATGTGAGCTATATTCATGAGGCGTCTTAGAAGTGTTGGAGCATTGTTAAGTCTTGTGAAAAGAGGCTTTGTGAAGCTGTGTTTGGTGAGATCTGCTGTAACAACTGCTGGCACACTTTTGAGCCTGTGGAGCCTTCATTTATTGTAGTTTCAAACTGAATTTAAGGAACTGGGTCAAAAATTGTTCGAAAAGGTGACTTTTTTTTGAGCGATGTTCAATAGGAAGGCACAGAACTCTTGAATTTAGGCTCAGATCATGCTGAATTCTGGGATCTACCGCAGTCACAAAAAGTAGGTCAGATTCACGGTAAGAGCAAATAGCACCTGGTTTGTGGTGGAAAGAGTTGTTCTTGTCATTTTTGACTCTGAACCACCCAACTCCCATTCCTCCTCCAAAGTTTAAAAAGATGGTTTGACAGTACAAATTTCCTTCTTTGTTTTCCATTTAGCAGAGGTTGTGGTTTTTATAGGCATATAAATTATTTTTATAACTTAATTCCCTGCAAGTTGTGGCATGAAGGGAGATGGACATTGGTCATAAAAATGTATGCTAAATTGCTCCTACCTAAAACTGACACTATTTTCAATGGTAACTGAGTCAAATAATTGCTTTGTCATAATTGCAGCCATTTTATTGATAAAGATACATCTGATTAAAGTAGATGATTATTCTAAGTGCTACGAGATAGCTGAAAAATGTAAATTCTTCTAGTATCTGCACAAGATCCCAAAGTTTTGTCTTTGAACAGTAAGATGGCTGTTTGTATTCCAGATCCAGACATAAGTATCTTTATGATGGCAGAGATTTCACTACATTTTAATTTACCCATAAGCTTTAAAGAGAGGGTTCAAACTGGCATTATCAACATCCTAACAACCTCTGTACCATAGTTTTTCCTTCAAACTGGGGGTGATCATGGTTTCTTCTGGGTGTTTTATGCATTAACTGAGTTAGACTCTAATCTGAAACCAAGACAGTAACATCCCACACATCGGTCCATCTTATCGCATCTAGTTACTGTGTGTATAATTTGACTAGTAACTATGAGTGAAAATTTGGTAAGATAGACCTTTTCTAGAGTTCAAATAAGCCTAATATTTTCATTTGCTGAGCGGGACCAACAAAACTTAGTCAACACAAAATTCTCTGTAACAGTAAAATAGCAGTGGCACCCTGACTTTTGAGAGCCAACTGTTAAATTTCCTGAATGTCCCCAAGCTTCTTTTTAATTCTGTCCATTGTTCAGAATTGAATACAAAAAATGTACAATTACATATATTATATTAAAAGCAAAGGTCATGCTCATATTACGTCATTACTTTACATTTTGTGATTACCTGTGCTCTTGAACATAGTGTTAGCTGTTGTGTTTGCACACACTGTTGCAACGCTCCACATAGCTTCCTAACACTGTGTTTAGGGCTACATTGTTGAAAGTCTACAACAAGCCACAGGGGATTCAGACAATTGTACCTCAGCAGTCAGTCATGTCACCAGCCATGGCTCGAAGCCCGTTCTCTTGTGTACCTTATAGAACCATTTACCAGATATGTGTTGACACACTCTGCCTGGATTAGACCTTCAGGTGGACTATGGCCAGGAAGAGAGGATGTCCTCAAAAGTTTACTAACAACCTACAGTTTTGTATTGCTCCACCCCACATTTTCTTCATGCTTTGTTCTTCATGTTTAAGTATATCATTTCAGAGCATGTTAAAAACATCTTGGTGAGATATTTCTGAGCACCCACAGTGAAAGATCTGGTTCTAATTCTTCTCATTATCTTTTCTTTCTTTTTTTTAAATTACTGATTTATTTATTTTACATACTGTCTGCAGTTTTCCCTTTTTCCTCTCATCTCAGTACCACCCCACCTCCCCTCTGCTTCCCTCCTCATCCATGCCTCCATTTCTATTCAGAAAAGGGCAGGCCTACCATGGGTATAGACAAAGCATGGCATATCAAGTTATAGTAAGACTAAGCACCTCACCTTGTATTAAGGTTGGGTAAGGCAATCTAATATTAGGAATAGGGTCCAAAAAGCCAACAAAGGAGCCAGAAACAGCCCCTGCTCCAATTGTTAGGAGTCCCACAAGAAGACCAAGCTACACAACTCTCACATGTATGCAGAAGGCCTAGGTCAATCCCATGCAGGCTCCCTAGTTATCATCTCAGTCTCTGTGAGCCTCTATAAACCCGGGTTAGTTGATTCTGCTAGTTTTCTTGTGATGTCCTTGATCCCTCTGACACCACCTCCCTCTCTTCTGTAGAATTCCCTTAGCTTGGTCTAAATGTTTGACTGTGGGTCTCTGCCAGGTCAAGGCTATGTATCTGCCTTTGCTAGGAGTCTTAGCTGCGGTCATCCTTGTAGATCCCTGGAATTTCCCTTCCCAGGTTTCTACCTGGGCCCAAAATGACTCCCTCTCCAGTCAGCTGGCTCTTTCAATACTCTCCCACCTACTCCTCCCCACCTCATCCCTCATGTTTCCATGCCTACCTGCCCCTTGTTCCACACACAAACTCTTCTATTTCCCCTTCCCAGGGAGAGCCAAATGTCCCCCTTGACCCCTTCTTGTTACCTAGCCTCTCTGGGTCTGTGGATTGTAGCATGGTTATCCTTTACAGCTGATATCCACTTATGAGTGAGTACATGTTTGTCTTTCTGGGTCTGGGTTACATCACTCAATGTGATTTTTTTCTAGTTCTATCCATTTATTTGCCTTCAAATTTTATGATATGCTTGTTTTGAACAGCTGAGTAATACTCTATTGTGTAAATGCATCACATTTTCTTTATCCATTCTTCAAATGAGAAGCATCGGTTGCTTCTAGGTTCTGGCTATAATGATTAAGGCTGCTATGAACGTAGTTGAGCAAGTGTCCTTGAGTCTCCTTTGGGTATATGCCCAAGAGTGGTATAGCTGGGACTTGAGGTAGATCTATTCTCATTTTTCTGATTAACCACTGCCATATTGATTTCCAAAGTGTTTGTATAAATTTGCACTCCCACCAGCAATGGAGGAGTGTTCTCTTTGCCCTACATCCTCTCCAGCATAAGTTGTCATCAGTGTTTTTGATCTTCGCCATTCTGACAGGTGTAAGGTGGAATCTCAGATATGTTTTGATTTGCATTTCCCTGATGTCTAAGCATGTTGAATGACTGTTTACGTGTTTATTAAGCATTTGAGGTTCTTCTGTTGAGAATTATCTGTTTAGATCTGTACCCCATTTTTTAAAAAATTGGATTGTTTGGTTTGTTGATGTCTAGCTTCTTGAGTTCTTTACATATTTTGGAAGTCAGCCTCTGTCAGCTGTAGAGATGGTAAAGATCTTTTCTTATTGTGTAGGCTGCCAATTTGTCCTATTTAGAGTGTCTTTCATCTTACAGAAGCTTTTCAGTTTCAATAGGTCCCATTTATTAATTGTCAATCGTAGTGCCTGCGCTACTAGGTATTCTATTCAGGAAGTTGCTTCCTGGGCCAATGTGTTCAAGGCTATTCCCCACTATCTCTTCCTCACTGTCTTTCTTTACACTCAAACATTTGCACATTTAGCTTCTAGTAGCATCAACAGCATTTGGTGAATTTTTATACTAATTGGACTTCTTTTAAAATTGATTGACAATATTTAAAGATTGTGTTAACAATTATGACATGTAAAAGTGGCGGTTCTACACCCCACACAGGTCATTCATTATCAAGCCCTGCTCATTCTTTGCTTCCAGGCAGAATTGGAATTCATCTTCTTCTGGTCCCCTGGGCCATCCTCTCAAGCCATCTCTGACCATGGTTGCCTCAGTACTCTGGATCTCCCTGCTTCCTCCTCTCTTGCTTGTGTAGTGTGTGAGGAATGATTTGCAATAATGAGTCTCCAAGGCTCACTGAGGATCTTCCTGGTGTGTGAGAGTAGGCCCCATTTCATCTGGCTCCATTCTCGCCAGCTTGTAAAATTCTAGGCTCAGCCTGTTCTGTGTGGCTCCTCCCCGCACCTCACTGGGGTAGTCTGAAGGCTCTTACCCCTGTGAGTGCAAGTATAAACCAGGTAGTTTTTCTGAATTCCACTGAACTCTATATTCTGGACTACTTGCTGCATACACTATAGATAACTCTGCCCTCAGTAAATTAATTTGTTTATGGTAAAAAAAAAACTGGAAAGTATTACTCAAATGTTTTTAAATATCCAAATGCTGATCTTCATGTAGGGGGTGGGGGGAGAGAGAGAGAGAAAAAAAGAGAGAGAGAGAGAGCACCATGACTGACTGATTAAATGTTTTCCCAGCTTTGTGTCTTGAGATTAAGTGTAATCCTGTCTTGCTTCTCAATCATATTCTTTCATTGCTCAAACAGTACAAATTTGTGTACTCTGGTACTTTCTTTTTTTAAAAAATTGAGTGCTTCCTCTTTAAGGGAAGACTGAGAAATACTAAAAATACTTATACAGTATAATAAATATTGCAAAATGAAGTTCCCCTTGTGCATTTTGTGGGAAGAGCCAAGGCCAAACTGCTCAAAGGACTGGCAGTCTCCATGCTTGGACCAAAGGGCAGGTGAGCCAGATTCCAGCCTGATAATAGCAGCACACTATGTCTGCAACTCTGTCTTTGAATTCCAAATAAGGTCAAAACTCCTAGAACTGAGCTCTGAAGACCTTCTCCCCTCTATAAATATGATACACCAGCTTTGAAGGGGCAGGAGGAAGGAAACTATAGCACATGGGTACTGGACAAAGTTAGACAGAAGTGTTAGATAGAGGAAAACCCATCACAAAAGAAAATAACGTAGGAAATGGGCACACAAGGCACCCACCAGGGCCACCAGCATAGCCAGGAACATGCTTCTGTGAAGACTCTGACTTACCACCACTGTGCTGATTCAGGAGCTGCAGGTGAACAACAGCAGGTGAGAGGGATACATAACCAAGTTTGAGAAATCTTGCCTCAAAAAGAAATTGGGATGATAAGGTTGCTGTTGCCTGCAAGGGGAGCTCTATTTTATTGGGCGTGTCCCAGTGTTTACTTACTATTAAATATAATTAGTGAAATTTATTTCTAGTCTGGTTACAACGTAACCATACCCTCATTTCCTCTGTCTCTGGTACTGGCCCCCTGAGCCACTGAAGGCTACTGGAGTTGTCCTTCAGGTTGGGTTTTGTTTATAGCTGTGCTGGCTGGCTGAATGAGCCTGGGAAACCACTTAACTTTTGATCAGTGCTCACTTCTGTTTAGTCTTCTTTACAAAAGGCATAATGGTACTGGGCTACCCAGAGCTTAAATTAATTAATGTTTATAGTACACTTCAAGCCTTGGGGATAATAGCCTCTTTGAAAATGGATGTAATTATCATTATGGCTAATGAAGCCTCAGCCTAGCTCCTCCCCCTCACTGGGCTATGGGGCAAGGAGCTGCCCTGGGTAACAAAATCCAAATTAGGACAAATTCACTAATTTACTTTCCTTCTTCGATCACTTGATTGATGTCTTTCAGCTTTCTTTTATTTCTTTAAATTTTTTAAGTTCTGTGAAGTAGATTTAGATGGATTAAAAATGATTGTTTCAAAGGAGCCCCAACAAGTTATGAATGGTGCTTTTCTCCGGCTTCAAATATGGCTTCCTTCGCAGGGCAGTGGGAGAAAGACAGCCTCAGAGAGTATCTCGTAAAAGTGAGGCTGGAAGATGGACAGTGACAGTTCGTGAGTTACTGAGGTTTATTAATTATTCTTGAGACTGACCAATTCCAGGAAGAAACTTAGGGTTAATTGCAGTAGATGGGACATTCTCCATGATGTTAGTGGTTTAAAAGCACCACTTACCATGACAGGGTGTGGAGGTAGACCCCAAGTGTGAGGCCAGCCTGGCTGTATAGTGAGACCCTGACACAAAAAGCCAAACTTAGGTTTCAGTTAAGTGATACAAGACCCTGGGATTTGCTCCCTGGCACTACCAAAAGGTAAGAACATAATTTAAATAAAAAATTTTTAACTTAGGAAACTAAACTCATATTAATGTGTTCCGTGAGGAATCTTGCTAATGCATTTACTTGGAGTCGTTTTTAAGAAGAAAGCTTTAGTTGAAATGAACTTCTAGGGACACATCCACCTCTTTATGGAGCTTCATTATTGTGACTTAGGTAAAGTTGGATAACTCTAAGTGCAATAGTGCAAAAAGGATGACATCAAAATAGCTAGTCTTCAGTGTAGGACACCTTTGTTGGGCTAGAATCCCTATAGCAGTAACTTGACTTTTAATTCCCAGACTTTTGGACTCAGTCATAGGAGCTGCTAGTATAGGCTTTACCTGTTTTGCATCTGTTGTATCCCTGACTCCAATTCCTAAGGCTTACAATTCAGTTCTTCACTGGAAATCTTGTTTTTTTTTTCATGTCAAGCAAATAATTTTCATGTGTGTGTGTGTGCATGTCTTTTGATTTTATTTTTATTGTATTTCTAATTAAAATATATTTGTATCACTTCTGCTTTTCCCTTTATTTCCCCAGCCCTTTCTATGCTCCCCTCTCCAGTCCTTCCATGTCTCCCACCTCTCATATTGATAAACTCTCTTTCTTTGATTATTATTGTTATATATATATATGTGTGTGTGTGTGTGTTACTTATATATTACATATATGCTTAAATAGATAAGTACTACATATTGAGTCCATTTTTGTTGTTTGTATATGATTAAAGCTAACTGGTAGGTTTTGGTTAACCAATAAAGGATTTATTATTGGTAGAGATTAATTCTCCCTTACTCTGGAATCATTAATTGCCTGTTGTCTTTGTCTAGAGGTGGGACCCCATGAGATTTCTCCCTCATTGAATAATCATGTCTATTGATATTATCATTTTTCAGGTCGTGGTTTATGCACCGATTCTAGGAGAGAGTCTCATGGTGGACTTCCTAATATTCTGTTGGCTCTCATAATCTTTCCACCCCCCCATGATGTTCCCTGTAGGAAGTCTTTCTTTGTCCTGTCTGCCAGCTCCCAAATAACCACACCGAGATGTCCCATTAATTATAAAAGCTTGACTGATAGACTTGTTTCAAACTAGTTTTTTTTAAAATAAAACATGATCTTTATTCAATTAAAATTCATAAAACAATATCATGAGGTAAATATACATCTCAAAAGCCTGTAGTTAAACTTAATTTATTCAAAAGCACATTATTTTTTTCAGTTGCCTAAATTTATATGTCAGAGACATTTTGCTTAAATTAAAATCATGACCCCACTAAATACTGCCTGTTAAGAAATGTACTTTAGATATAATGACATACTAGTTCTTATAACTTAACCCATAACTTTTAATCTATGTTCTTTTATGTGGCTCCATTACCTTTATTCTGTCTTGCCCATGTAGCTTTCCCTGTGTCTCTTGATATCTTCTCCCTTCTTCTTTCCAGAATTCTTTCTGCTCTGAAAATCCTGCCTACCTATTGGCCATTTAGCTTGCTATTAAACCAATCACAATGACATATCTTCACATAGCATAAAGGAATATTCCACAATAATTCCCTGAGTCATAAAGACAGGAGCTGTGCTGCAGATGTATCTAAAAACAGGTATGGCTCTCCAACTGGGGAGGGAGTAAAGGAGGGAAGGAAGGAGGGAGGGATGGATGGATGGAGTGAAGTCAATATAGAAGAAAGAGGGAGGATGGACAAATAACACCAAGGTTGTTTGAGAAAGCCTTAGGGAGTCATATCATTTTATATTTGCCTAAAATTATGTACAATACATCTATCTTTATCTATATATCTTAAAGAAGTTATGTTACTAGTGAGGTTGACAAGAACTATACACTAACAAAATCCCATTTCCAGGCATGAGAAGCCTCCTTTTGAGCAGTTGGTCGGGGCAGCCTGGGTGTCCCAAACAATATAGGATATTGTTCTTGCCCTCGGTTGCCTCTCAGAAGTTAAAGATAAGTCCCTGTTGCTGAAGACAATGAATACTTATGGCAAGAGAGACAGAAGACTCTGTGATTCAAGCTGGATCTCACCTGAAATCCTCTGACCTTCAGTCTGGCTTCCACAGTACCAGAGGGTACTATGCAAGCCTGACCCCGTTCTAAACCTTATCCTGGCCAAAACAGAATTTGAACCTTAAAAATTTAGAAATGAATTGAAAATCACATGATCTTCCAATTCTTTGAAGATAGAAATCTTGATTTTTAGAGAACAAACAGGGAAAGTAGATTTCATCATAAGGCTCTTCGTGTTTTTGCACAGGACACAGCTGATTCAGGGCAAAGTATAAGTCCATTTTGAGCTGAACTGAGACAAAGACAGAGTCTTTGTCTTCAGTCTGGGAATTCTAATAGTAACAGTGGCGACTGGAGTGTGAACTTCCACATTCGTCTTCGTAAGGTTGTCAACTTTGAAGCTCAATTCTATCACTTATACAACACAAAGCTGGTCATTCGGGGCTGTTATGGGATACGGAGGCCAGCAATTAGTGGTGCCTGTTCTGAAGTCGCACCTCTCCTTTCTTATGGTTTTAATCATTATTTGCTAGACAAAGATAGTCTCTGATCCCAGTTAGTCACCTTACTGTTTGATTCTGAATCATCAGCTTCCTCTGGACTGACAATCTCTGTGGAGTTGCCTCTGTGTTGGGTGGATGGATAGCTTCTTACCAGATGAAGCCAAGAGTCTTACATCTTATATTGTAATATTGTAAAGAAAATAATAAAATGTAACTCATCAATGGGCAGTGAACACATAGTACTTATTTTGTGTGACTATCCCTGTCCCTCCAGGAGCAAGATGGTAGCTCATTAATCCACTGAGCATCCCAAAGAGGTAGCATCACCAGTCCTTGGCCACTCGTTTCTTCATTGTGTCTACTATTTATTTGTGAACTATGCTTTCTGCACTACCATGAACCAGATGCTAAAGAAGAATACATTTGTTGGACAAGCTCCTTAAAACTAAACAAGAAAACAACTGATGATTTATTTTCATCATTCCAGAAACACATCAAGTGCTTTCATGACAGAAAGCACTGAAAGGGGGGTTTGGGAATTATTTCAGGTCTGCCCTGAACGGCAGAAATACGATGTTGTCCACAAATAAGGACCGTACATGCATTTAAAAACTCTCTGGTGGTCATATCAATAAAAAAGAGGAGGTAATATATGTTAAACACAGTGTATCCCAAAGTATTTCAATATATAATCATTTCAAAGCTTATTAGAGGGTTGGGTAGATGGCTCAGTGAATGAAGCACTTTCTATCCAAGCATGAAAACTAGGGATCGGATTTCTAGAATCCACACAGAGTTGCCTGGCTTGGAAGATGCTTATAATTCCAGCACTTTGGAGGCAGAGACAGGGATCTCTTGGTGCAATCAAGCTTGATCTAGACTAGCTTGGAATAGTGAGCTCTGGATTCAGTGGGAGACACTGCTTCAATAGATAGGGTGGAGAGCAACAGAATAAGACACCCAGTGCCAACCTTTGGCCTCCCTATACATCCACATATTTGTGTCCTCATGTGCAAACATGTATACATGCATACACCTGAACCCCACTCATACCCTGCTAGTTCTTTTCCTCATTGTCTTCAAAATCCAATCTACATTATATTATGTGCATACATACACAGACATATATGGCACTTCAACCATGCTCACCACCCACATGTGGCAAGTGGCTACTCTAGAGGAAGTCACAATTTTAGGGAGTGGAAGGTCTTTCTACTGTCTAAACAATGAGAACAAGCCAGTTGTATAGACTCCATGTGGAGGGAATAGCAAGAGGGAAGGTCCTGAATCTTAGGATGGGTAAAGGTTTAACCAAAATTGAATTCAATTGTAAAGTGCAACAGCAAACATATAGATACCCACTTTATGACATTTCTATGCATTTTTGGTGGAAATTAAATTATACTTTAAAAATATTCACAAAACATGACAAGTCATCTTTTCTTATTTCAATTAAAGGGCTAGTTCAGCAGAGTTTAAAAGCTTGTTAAAATAGAAATGAACTCAGTGCAAAACAGAACTTTATTTTTTTAATGTCAGTTAAGTAAATGCATCTTGAACATATTTTCTCTTTTGCCTTCAAACACGCAAATTTATCACAGTCTAGCGGGTATTTTGCTGATAAATATACTAATTGTAGGTTCTACTTTCTAATAGCATTATCTATCTTCAGGACAGGGCTTTGAGAAAAATACATCTGGGTAGCATTGCTTGTGTTTTATCTTTCTCTGGAGGCAGGCCAAGTCTGACCCTCAGTCCAGCAACATAATGAATTAATTAGAAACAAAAGTACCCTATGCATAGACAATGAAAACTCACTCAGAAATAACTTAAAAAGAAGCATTGGATATATTCTGGGGTAATTGTCCAGTACACAACTTTCATGCCCAATCAGCATTCAACTCTCTAGTGTAAGAGTAATTTGATACATGTCTTTATTTCAATTCTTCAGAATCCAGCTTTAAGATCAGAATGGAAGTATAGAAGTTGATTTGGGAGTTGATTCCTGGAAGCAAGCATAGGAGTCACACTGGAAGAGAATGATATTAAAAAAAAGAAAGACATGCAAAGATCATAGGCACCTCATCATGCTGTGCCACTCCAGGTCTGTGAAGACACTTTTCATGCTTCAGAATTATCTCAGCTCTGGAGAAGTACATGCTTTCTAAGCTATCTCTCACAACGTTGCTGGCCCTGGGTTAGGGAAAATGACTGTCCTCCTCTAGTGCACGTGAGCAGAATCTCACACAGCTAGTATTGAGAGGAAACCTCCAGGAAAAAGGATGTGTTGCCTACAGCTGGCAGCTGTATGCTGCTTGCGGGAATGAGAAAGACCTGTTGTATCTGCACAGGTCACTGCCAGCAGTCATGTAATGCTCACTCTGGAAATTTACCCAGAAGCTCGCTTCTCTGCTGAATGCTTTACATTTTATCAAGTACTGCCATTTAAATTGTCTTATTTTATCCTTATGAGGCCCTTGAGGGGTGGCTGAGTGGGGCTTACTAGTCGTATGTTATAAAGGAGGAATCCTACTGTGCTCACAGATGGTAAAGCAATGCGGGAAATCCTGCTTGCCTCCCCGACTCCAGGCCGACATACCAGTCCAGCCCTCTCTCCTTCTGTACAGCTGTGCAATTTGTGAGATGGCTCTTAGTTCTCACCATCTAATTCATTGTGCTTTAATTAGCACATGACCAGTGAATTGCATCAGAGTAAAACAGATGAGAGCAAGCAAGGCATCTTATTAATTCCTTTTTAAGTTTTACACATTTATGAGAAAACATTCAGCTCGTATAGTTTTTAGCTCCCTTCATGTGTGCATGAAGCAAGCTGGCCTCATGATGACATCAAAATCACAGGAGGCAGAAAAGACAGATGGATAAAGAAGACAGAACTAACTCCATAAAAGAACAGTAAAACAAATGAGTTAATGAGTGGTCGCTGTTGGCTTTAGCATTTCAGTACTGGGAAAACTGAGAGACGACTGCAGCCTCACTTGAAGAAAAAGCAGGTGCTTGGTTTTAGTTGGATGGAGATTTTAAAAAGTCACACCTGGAGAAGGAATAATGGGGCACAGAGAAGGGACCTTGATAACACCCATTGGTGCTGCATTTATGGCATTTATGTACCTAGGGCAGGGCTTGGCAACTTCTTATTCCAGGCAGAATTTACGCTGGAAACCCATTGCCTCCATGGGTTTCTTTCTTGTGAGGATCTGTCTGCTCAGAGTGACCCTCGTCTCCTGGAATGGAATTCAGAATGGGTATGAGAACACAGTCAAAGCAGAGATGAAAGGTGACTGCGAGGAAGACTCACCACTCTGAACACTGAAAATGACCACCAGTGTCCCCTACAGCATACACTCTAGCACTAGGGAAACCAAATTCAGTCTACAAAAAGACAGGCATCAGTGTCTTCACAGAAGCTATGTGTCCTGTCAAACCTCACAGGAAACTCTCCAGAGAACGTGGTTCTAGGGAGGAGGGACAAACTAGCTAGACGTCCCCCAGAATTCTAATGGTAGCTCTTTGTGGGAGTCACTCTGTATCTGACATCCATGTTTCACTCTACCTGACACCAAACCCTCTCTAGGGTTCTGCATTTTTGTGTCTGAATGCAAAGCCACAAGACTGTAAGCAGTACAAGCTACTTTCCTCAGAGCTCAGCACTCAGCCATTGATTGGGTCAGGAAAGAGCGACAAATCTGAAAGCAGCATTTTGAGTTGTTTTCCAGAAGATGAATTTATGTTATTTTCTAATTTAGATAATCACATACACACTTGCACAAATACACGTGTATGTGTAAACACATGTATGCAAACGCACACACACACATACATTCTCTACTTATGCAGAGAAAATGGGAAACACAACTTTTAGATCTTTCTCTGTGCATTTTTATGCCAGCAAATGTTATATTTTTTCTTTAGGATTTCTTTTATTTTTAATTTCATGTACACATGTGACTATATGTGTGGGTGGGTGGGTATAGGCATATGAGTGAAGATGCCCATGGAGAGTCGCAGATCCACAAAAGCTGGAGTTACAGGCTGTTGTGACGCACCTAACTAAGTGGGTGTTAAGAACTGAACATGAATCTTTGGCAAGAATAGTATCTCTTAGGTCCTTTTATTTTTAATGGACGTGTATGAATGTGCATAGCTGTATGTGTGTGTGTGTGTGTGTGTGTGTGTATGTGTGTGTGTGTGTGCATACACCTGTGCGCACATGAAGATGACAGAGGACAACCCTAGATTTCATCTTCAGGAGCAATGTATACCTCCTTTGATACAGTCTTTCATTGGCCTGGAACTCATCAGTTAGGTAGACTGGATGGTCAGAAAGGCCCAGGGACCCTGTGTATTTTCTAGCTCAGTGTTGAGAGCAGAAGTGCCCACCACCATGTGTAGCACTTCTTTTGTGGGGAGGGGTTCTGGCATCAAACCCAGGTCCTCATGTTGTACAGCAAACACTCTACTGGTAGAGCTATCTTCCCAACTCTATAAATAAATTTTAGATATTTAATGAGTTTGCAAAACTGTTCATACTGTCATTGATAATAATTACATTTTCATAACTATCAAATAACACATAAATACTAAATACTTAAGCTAAATCCAAATACATCTTTAAACATATTAAAACTGAAACAAGTTTCCTATTTGTAGAAACTTATGTTTAGGCGGGACGGTGGTGACACACCTTTAATTCCAACACTCGGGAGGCAGAGGCAGGTGTATCTCTGTGAGTTAAGGCCAGCCTGGTCTACAAGAGCTAGTTCGAGGACAGGCCCCAAAGCTACAGAGGAAACCCTGTCTTGAAAACAAACAAACAAACAAACAAACAAAAAAGAAACTTGTTTATTTAAAACGTTTGGGTTTTTATCAAAAATGCTTTTTAATATATTTCCTTTTTTCTTTAACACTCATATTTTTCTATCTAGCTTTATGAGTTAAATTATGAATGAATTTGCTTCTTTTACTCATTCTTTGTTAAGTTATGCCCAATTGTTGTGGGAGTCCCCTCTGTATGCTGTGAATATATTTTATTACCATTGGCCAATGAATAAAGATGTTTTGGCTAATGGCCTAGCAGAGTAAAGCCAGGCGAAAAAATCTGAACAGAGATACAGAGAGAAAGTAGGTGGAGTCAAGGAGACTCCGTTTAGCTGTCCAAGAAGCAAGATGTAACAAACCATGAGCCTCGTGGTAAAATATAATAAGAGAAATGGGTTAATTTAAGATGTAAGAGCTAACTAGAAATACACCTAAGCTATTGGCCAAGCAGTGTTGTAATTAATAGAGTTTATGCGATTATTTTGGTCTGGGAACCAGAAAACAAAAGAACAATCTCCTACCACACTAACCTTCTGTTTTAGGTTATTTAGATTATGGTAACTATCTCTTTACATTACTAAGTTTTATTTCATGAACCTATTCTGTTTCTTCTTTGTAGCCTTAATCATTTAAGCAGAATTTTTCTATCCTATCTAATGTAAAACGTGTAGATAGTCTCTTAATCCTGTTTCTACTCCTCTTGTCCATGGTGGATTATTTCTACAGTGAGATTTAGTCTCTTCCAATAGCCTTACAGCATAGGACATATTATATGTTAATTCACTGTCACCAAAATTCTGATATAGATCTGTAAATCAAAGTCATAAGGTCATGGTTTCTCAAGATACATAATTTTCTTTCTCCATCTAAAATACAGACAGAAATACTTCATTTCACTGCTGTATTAAGTTTAATAAAATAATTATTGGAGTCTAACGCCTCACTTTTTACTGGCCCAAGTCCTCATTGTTTTTTATTATGTAGGCATTAGAACTCCATGTTCTGGAGACTGGAGGGTGGGGTTTAACCATCTAGTATAGTTTCACACTGCAACCTCTTCATTCCTCATCACTGCTGATTTCCTACCTTTCCTACAGGTCCCTACATTTAAAAGGATGCTTCATTGATCTAGTATTTCTTCTTTGTAATGAGAGTTTCTGACTAACAGAAACTAAGTTTTAAGTAACTGAAACTCTTAAATATTTCTCTTATGATAAGTTATAATAATTGTATAAACTGGTAGCTTTCATTCTTACATACGAATATAATGTAAGCTTGAAAACATATTTTCTTTTCAACTTTCTGAAGTTGTAATAATCACACCACTTTTCCCCTCAAATCCTCCCTTGTGCTGCCTTCTTGCTCTTTTTTCAAATTTATAACCTCTTTTTAAAAGTTTTACATATAATGTTAGTTGTATGTTTGTTCTCAGGGCTGATCATCTATTATTTAACTAGTTGGTGTGATCTTCTCTGGGTAAGGCTGTTTCTCCTATGCTCTGAACTCCTTAGTTGACTGTAGTTCTTTGTCAAGGTTGTGTGTAGTTTTTGACATTTCTGGTAGACATAACCTCACAACAAATGTCTTGTTCCTCTGGCTCTTACAACCTTTCCACTCCTTCTTCTATAATGGTCCCAGAGTCATATGTGCAAAAGTTGCATTGGAGATCCACTCGGGCTGGGCTCCACAACTGTATTTTGATTGGTTGTGATTTTCTGTAATGGTCTCTGGCTGTTGTAAAGAAAAGTTTCCTTGATGAAGAGTTGGATGTATTTTTATTGTACACTGTGCTGGGTTTTTATAAGGATATTTTTAGGCAAGTATGCATGCATACGCCTCCCCTCAAGTATTTCTTTAAAGCAAATGTTCAGAAGTGGGATTGTAAATTTGAGGGGTATACTTTTAATGTAGCTTATACATTGAAATGATAAATACTATAGGATATTGAAAAGTTTATCTTCTTTTCACCATCTTATAATTCAAGAATATAATAATGAACAAGAGAGTTTTAAAATAGTTTCGTAACTAGATTTAACTTCTTCTTTAAGTTTTCTCTGTTTATAGAACTTCTGTTTCATCATGAACTTTGGAAGTATAAATCCAAACTACCTGGACATGCCCATAGGATTATGATGAGCAGAAGCTTCGTGAAAACGCCCTACTACATCCTTACTTCTACACAGCAAGAAATGGCAGGTGTAAATTCTATTGTCACATCAATCACATGCATTCATGCTGAAAGGCTAGATGGTGAAAACAGGAAGGCACTTCCTGGGAACGGGGGCAGGAACACGTTTCTGTGCATGCTGTTATTTTTTAGTGTCCACTTCTCCTAGCCCTTAAACTGTCACCGGAGAGTAGCTTTGAACCAGCTGTGAAACTCTGAAAGGTCATAACCCAGGAGCAGAGGACTGGAGGAATGTGTTCAGGGAAGATGCAGATGGGTAAACAAGTCATAAAGTAGACGATGGATTCTCTTTTCGAGTTTTTCATTGAGAGCTGACTCCAGGCTATTACCCTGTGAAAGTGAAATTTAAAAGAGCCAATCCAAAACAAACCTCTGGCTTGCTTCCCCCATAACTAATGAAACCCAGGAGTGTCCTGAAGTGAGGTGTGACAATTTGAGAGGCAGAGGGAAGAACACAGAGGTGAGAAGCTTATCACCTTTCTTTTCATATCCCAAGGGGCATATGGACCAGACTTAGTATGCTCATGGGTCTGGTGGCCAGGGCAGCAGATGGACACTGATGATGCAGCCGCCTCCTCCTTTCCAGGCAAGCTTTTCTAAAGGTGCCTTAGCTGTGAGCATGCACATATGACAACCACCTTGGACCCTGGGACCAGAAATAGGCATAGCATTTGTGTGGCACTCAATGGATGTATACAAGGGTAATGAGAAGGAAAGATGGGATAAACTTCTGGAGGAACAACTATGGGTAAGAGACTGGGTGTGGCCTCTGTGAACGAAGGATGGAGGGAGCTCACAGGCTTTCATGTCTCATACAAGTAAATGAAATGGATACAGGACCAGTACTGAAAAGATGGCTGGATCTCTAGGTACTGAGATAACAGAGCAATTCTTTTTTTTAGACATCTCTGGACATCCTTTTGGACCACAGAATCGGGGTTGGTCTACTCTCTCAGGGTGTCCAGTGTCAGAGTTAAGTCAGTCATCATGCAGGGCTAATAAGTTGTCTCTTCCATTTTCTCTTTTCCTTTCCCATTGACTGAAATAACTATGCACACTAGGACAAAATCATCAGGGCTGATGGGACCACAGTCTAGAAATGCTGTGAACCTGAACATCTTTTTGTTGTTATTGCTGTTACAACAGTTTGACTAATTTTACTATAAATGATCATTCTGAGGGATCTTTTCATTGCCTGCTAATGGATTCCACTCTGCACTGGCTATGGTACCTTCCTTTGGTTTTGAAGTGTTTATTGGATTATTTGCAAGTGATTTTTTTAAAAGACTCATTTTTTTCAAATGTAGTGATTTTTATTTGTGTTTGAAGGTCATAAACTTTAAATGCTTTATGTTAAAATGTTCCTATTTTGCCTATGCATGACACGACAAGCCAGCAATCTCAGTTATTCAGGAAGTGAAGCAGGAGAAACACAAGCTCAAGGCCATCCTGGCTGTGCATAGTCAATTTTAGGCTAGCCTGGGCAACTTAGTGAGGCCTTGTTTACATGGAAAAATAAATAAAAATTTGGCTGTCCTTGTGGAATCATTGTAGAGCATTTCCTTGGTGTATACACACCACACACACATACACACCACACACACACACATACAAATATGTCTGCACGTGCGCATTTTCCTCTTCATTTGTTAATAGATATTTCTTCTTGAAGAATTTTAGATCAGAACCTCTTTTCCTCTGAGTTCTGAATACATTGCTTCTCTGCCTTCTAGCATCAGATTTTGTAATACAGAATAAGTCAGTGACTACAAACACAAGACTTCGCGCATTTTCAAAAGACCAGCAGGAGATATACATATAAGAAAGGGTTATCCCTACTAAATGACCACCAGACATTAATGAGGGCCACTTTCTCCATAACAGGTCAGTCATGAGTATGGCTGTTCTACATAATGTAAAGGGATAAGAATGTTGGTACGAACTGTCTGAAGGGCACGTTTGTAACTTTCAACAGTAAAATCCATTGCTTCTACCTTGTTATTTGGGATTGTTTTGTTTCTCTATCTGTAAGCATTGAAATCCTTTGTTTGTTCTTGGTGGTGTAAAAGTCCTGAAGACATATTTATGTGAAAACCTTTTAGCCTTCATCTCAGCACTTAACAGCCTGTTTCCTTTTGTTTTGTTCCAGCACCAGGGAAATGGTTCTCTTGTTATTTATTTGATATTTTTTCTGCATTCCATGCCTTCTACTCATCCATTTTAACTTATCTGATGGCTCTTGGCCTTCCTTATTGGCAGCCTGCATCTTTCACATCTCCTTTCTTCCTTTCGTTTGTCCTTTACTTTGTAATCTAAGGGGCATTTAAATATATTTCTTCTTTGCTTTCTATTGATTTATATTGATCAAACATTTAAATGCTAGTTAATGTTTAGTTTATGTGAATGCTGTTTCCTTTTTAGTCAGCTTATTCTTATGGATATATCTTGATAAGATTAACTTACATGATCCACACCTACAATATCTCAAAAGTTCTCTGATTCTGCCAGTGAATGCTTTTCTTTTTCACCTTGACTACTCTTTTGACTGTTGATAGTTTTCCTCTAATATCTGAAAAATCCCTGAACTTTTATATTTATAATGAAGGATTGTATTGGTTAATGCAAGTTAATCATTCATTTTTTCTTTCTGCTTGGCACTTATAGATCAAATGTGTGTAATAATGTTGTAATGAGCACAGGCTGGGTCCCTTGTTCCATCCTGCCCAGCTTCTGGCCACCGGGCTAACTTACATTCGAAATAACCACATGGAATTGTATTAATTTAAACACTGCATGGCCCATAAGCTCTAGCCTCTTCTTGTCTAACTCTCACATATTATTTTAACTCATATCTAGTAATCTGTGTATCACCACGAGGTGGTGGCTTACTGGGAAAGATCCTAACCTACGTCCATCTCAGGCTGGAGAAACATGGCGTCTGCCCCACTTCCCTTCTTCCCAGGATTCTGTTCTGTCTACTACGCCCACCTAAGGGCTGCCCTATCAAAAGGCCAAAGCAGTCTCTTTATTAACCAATGAAAGCAACCCAAATACAGAAGGACCCTCCTATACCATAATAAAAAATCAGTTTAATTTTCAAAAAGTTTTCATCTTACTACATATAGACATACTTCAATGAAATATTTTAATTTTCTGTGTAATGTATGGATGACTGGTATATGTAGGAGTTATAGAATCATTTATATAGGAAATGTCTAATATTTAATTGCTCCTACTTAAAATTGTCTTAAAACCTTTTACAAGTTTTTATTTTGAAGTTTTACTTAAGGACTTTTTTTCTAGCTAAAAATTCTTCAGAGCTATTTGAGTGTGTGTGTGTGTGTGTGTTTTAAATGTCAACATACTACTTTACATATAGTAGAAAAATTCACTGTTGTAGTTGTCTATAATTTGTGACTGTGATTTACCGATGTTTTATGTGTGTGTGACATTTTAAAAAGATGCATAAATTATGTAAAGTTGGTATTGACACTAAAAAATAGTAGCATGACGACTATTGTTATGTAAATAATAGTAGCAATTCTTTATAAAAACATATTATAGCAAAATCATGTATTGCTGTACAAGCAATTATTTTTTTATTCTTAAAAGTAAAAATCTCAGTGACTGATTGACTACTTTAACTTATTGAACATTTTCATTACAGGATGCCAAGATCTTTTCTGTGCCCTCACACTGCCACCCATTCGTTTTCATCTACAGCCCTTTCTTCCCACTTGGGATCCCAGGCAAGGGGCAGGGTAGACTGATCTCACCACAGTCAAGCCACTGCCACTCTGCTCCTTTTGGTCTTCCTGACACATTTTCTCCATGCATGCTTCAAATCTGGAAAAAAACAAACTTTTGGGTCAGAGAAACAAAGAAGCTGCAATTTCCTTGCCTTAGTCCTTGGCCCGTGATGAAGTAGAGAGCACAACGTGGTGATTGGAGCCAGACTTACCCTGGGCCATGGGCATTGCAGCCGACCCAAACCTAATTAAGAAAGATCCTGAATAAACTTGGGTGAGAGCCAAAATCACTAGGCCCTTCAATCAATATTTTTGATATAAAAATTAGCATCTGGCCTGAATAAAAGGCAGTACTGTTTCATGCTGCAGGAAAAAAAATCCTCTTTTCCATCTATTCCAACCTTCTGTTAGGTATTTTACTGATTTATTTCTATGATAAGGTTTTGGTGCAGCTGACTTGCAAATTTTGGCTTTCAGCTCCTCATTTGGACCAAAGGCTGCAAGGAGAATTAGAATCACAAGTTCTACCTTAATCCCAAACTGGCATAGTTATCAGCCTTTTCCAACAAGTAGACTAGTTTGACTTGTTCTCTTATTTTTGATTGAGTTACCTCTGTTATTATGCAAAGATTAGCTAAAATAACACTTAAAGAAAGTTGCTCTAGTAAGAATGAGGACACGTGCCTAAGAAAGCAATACCAGAGTCTCAGAACTCCTCTTCCTGCTCTGTGAGTCAATACGGCATACTGTTGCCTTCCAAGAAACCTCTGTAAACTTATACAACAATCCTCAGGAGACTGTGTGTATAGGAGTGTTTAGCCCAGTCTCTAAAGATAATTGGCTTATTAGCTCTTAGAACATCATATCCCTATTTCAGAATGTATTCTTAGTTTTAAACCATGGAAATCCCAACTAGCTAAAGAGATAGAGACAGAAAGGGTTCATGTTTGATTCATTTCAATGCTGATGTTATTCCAAAGACTTGTATTTTAATGAGGTTGAAAGGAGGAACAAATTAAGACATCACTGCCTTTTCAAAAGACTCCAGGAAATACTTAGTCACAAAGTGAAATGATTTCCAGGGTTCACTTTAATCTAATGAGAGGGAGAGTGAAGGGAAGGATGAGAAAAGCCTGGTCACGAAGACAATGCTTAGAGCATGATGATAGGTGTATTGGCTTCATCACGCTAGCCTAGTCTACTCTGTTTATCTTTTCCATTATAAATTTTAAGTGGGTATCTTAGAAATGAATCTTAAATGATAGGTTACAGGAATCATCTCCAACTGGACAGAATGGTCTTGCTTGTGCTAATGCCTTGTCCTACGCCTCTTCCTGGGAGCTTGATTTAGTTGGTTGTAGGCTAGCTTTGTTCCTTCAGTTTGAGTTAGTGCTAAAGGACAACACAATTGCACAATTCTGCATGAATATATAATGATTACATATTGTACATTAATTGTACCATATTGTCTGGTGTCAGTGGCCTGATGCTAGAGTTCGGAAAGCCAGACATCCTGGCCCATGAGTTGTAGTATTTGCTCATTTCTACTGTGTCAAGTTTCCTGCTGGGGCCAACTTCAAGCCCCCATTGTGATGTCACTTAATGATCTGGAAGGATATGTGCGCAATTGGTTCTCATGAAAATATACACCTCTCTAGCTATAGCTACCACCACCAATTGCCTCTAGCGAAATTCCTAGATGCAAATTTCTACCCATCTTTTCCTCCCAGAATGACTGAAACATCAACATAAAACCATTTATGAGTTTTATTGTGTCAATTTTAGTGATTTGTTTATTAAAGTAATATTTTACAGGCAGAATTAAGTAAAACTGGTCATCTCAAATGTTTCAATGAAACATAAATATATTCACATCCTATATGCTGTTTTTCACAATGTCATAATGTAATATACTACAGCAATTGCCTAAAAACAGTCTCCTCTTGTGTGTGTGTGTGTGTGTGTGTGTGTGTGTGTGTGTGTGTAGGCCAAATGCCAGCGTTGAGTGCTGTTCCTCAGAAGACATCCATTTTATTTTTAGAGAGAGGGTCTCTCATTATGACCTGGAGTAATAAAGCTAGGTGAGCTGGCTAGCAAGTCCCAGGCATTCTGCCTTCCCAGAGCTAGGATTACAGCTTATATCACCATGCTTGGCTTTTTACATAAGTGTTGGGGGTCAAGTTCAGGTAGATCTTCATGCTTGCAAGGGAACTACATTACTGATGTGCTCCCTCCCCAAAGCAGGAAATTCTCTCTCTCTCTCTCTCTCTCACTCTCTCTCTCTCTCTCTCTGATTTACAAAACACTGTGCAGCAGGGTATGGTGTTGGAAGAGAATAGAACATAAATACTCTGTCACTATCTTCAAAATTAGGACTGTCATAAATCAAAGTATGTATTTAAGGTAGTTCAAGTATTCATCGGAACTTAGGTTTTAAAATAAGAGTTAGAATTTTATATATCTGTTACTTGTGAAGAAGATGCAGAGGAGCATTATATAACACTCTACTGCAGAGCTGTCATAGTTAGAAGGTGAACTTTTCTTTTTAAAAGTATGGAGGCCCCAGTCATCTTGCATAAAGGCTGGTAGCCATGCAAGTCTTGGCAATTTCATGAGATTTCTCCCCTAGCATTTTAGAAGTTAAGTGTATATTGTCATCTATTGTTTGTAGATATTGTCAGTGAAGTTTTGATTTTGCTGTCGTAACTTTTTTGTAATTTTATGGAATTATTTGAGGTCTTAACTGGGGTTAATTTAAATTTTCAGTTAGCATAAAAAAGAAAAGTATGGAGAGAAAGGAGGAGAATATTAAAAGAAGGAATCTAATATAAAGCCCAAAAGGGGCATCTTGTGAAGACCTTTTCAATGTTGGGTCTGTTTTTCATAGAGACAGATATTCCTTAGAAAATGGCCCATTGAGGAGGAATGCATGGAGTAACTTCATTTCCGTTTACTAGTATAAACGCCCTTAGACATCAACAAAGAATCAGAAAAGTCCCCTGCTGTGTTACAGGAGGCAACTGGTCTACTGAAAGCTCTAATCATGCTTTACAAATTCTGGCATATGTTGAAATTACCTGGTGAGGCTTCTTAAAATGTAGTGTCCTGGGAACCACTGTGATCAGACTTAGTGGTGCTCTGGTGTGACCCACATTGTTTGTCATGTTAACTGGCTTCCAAATCAGTTCAGAAGGTGATGGTCTCTGTCAACCCGAAACATGTCTAAAGGCAGTAAAGCTAAGTTTCCGTGACACTGTCGTGCCATGATAAGATTCTCATTCCTTCATTGTACAAAATTGTCTTCCTTACAAACATCAGCCTGGAACCTTCAGCTTCTGTTTCCCCAAAAGCTGATTTCTAGAACATCTATCTGTCTGTCATTCAGTCAGATATTCATCTATCTGTTGATTCTCTTCTTCCTTTTCAAAAAAAAAAGTAAAAGTGTCCATGTACACACAAGGTAGTTGGGATGTAAAACACTATAATTCAGAGAGTCCTTGATCCTAACAGACCCAAACTCTGATTAATAAAACTCAGTTACTACTGTATTTAAATCAGTCTTAATTAACCTTATAAAAATCATATTTCTTATAATTTACAACTTTCTATATGATATATACTCATGTTGCTACACAATGGAGTCAGGGTCTCTCCTCACTCAGGATGCATTCCACTGGAATTAGAGTTCTTTTCCTAAGTGTATATTCATTGCAGACTGACAAAAAGCAAGTCTTTTCATTTGTGTATGGAAAGGTAACAAGCTGCTCCAGGACCCTCAGATCGTAATGAAAGGGAAGAACCCCCTTTTCACTCTGTATACTGGGCAGCAAAGTAACTTCTCCATGATTAACTGAACACAAGTTCCTCTAAGCAAATACTAAGCATGAACATTCTTACTCGGGAAGATACCTGTCCCTCTGGTGGTTTAAAATCTTAGTGCAGGTGCGACACTGTAGGTGATGCTAACAGACAGACCTAGAGAAGAAGGGGGATGCTCTCTGTTAGGATGCAGGCGTAGATCTCTCTGTGTCCTCTTTACTGCCCTTTTTCTGTTATGAACTCCAGGTATTCTGTGTTTTGTTTAGATGACCTATAAAAAACAACTTCATCGAATGCACATATTAAAAAGAAAAGACCTAGATACCTTCCTTGCTTTATGCATCTCTGTGATACTTGTTTTCTCTGCAGAAGTGATGCTGCACCAGTTCACTTGGAAGGACTGAGATCTACCTATCAGGCTAGTCTTTGACAAGCAGCTGAGCACATAGTACCTATTTTCCTTCTTTACCACTGCATTCCTTTAGCTTTTCACCAGTTATGAGGCACTTTATAACTGGGGACCATTTTTTAGAAGAATTTATTTTTTATTATATTTTAACTTTGTGTATGTATGTGGGTCTGAGTGTGGATATGCCCATGTGAGTCTTGGTGCCCACAGAAGCCACAGGTATTAGCTGCCCCAGAGCTGGAGTTACAAGTGGTTGTGAACAATACAATCTGAGTGCTGAGAACTAAACTCAGGTTGTCTCTGGAAGAGCAGTAAGTGCTCTCAACTGCTGAGTCATCTTTCCAGTCCCAAGAGATTCACTTAAAAAAAACCCTTATAATCCACCAGGGGGCTATATGTTTTGAAAAAGCTTTGCATGAGTATCATTTTCTTTTCGAACAATCTTTAAGCATCATTGTTGCCCCATCCAGCATTGGTGTTGCAGGTTGAATTTCTGTCTCCGTGCACAGCATGAAAGCTTGGGCCCATCTGTGTCACACAGAGCCAAAGCTCTTTTGAAGTGATTTGTTTACAGTGTCATTTGATGGAGTGGAATGTTCTGTAACTCATTCGAACTGCTACAGAAGCTTGGCTAAAAGGTCAACTCTGCGCTTTGGAGTTTCCAAGTCTGGGCACCATCTGGGAGCTTGTTAAAGATAAGGTTTTCCACTGGCTTTTTCCATACCAACTAGACCCAATTAGCAGAGGACTAATTTTTCAGAGACGCTCATACCGCTTTGTTGTGTGTGAGGGGGATGAACCAGAGTTGCACCAAAGAATGCAATACCACTTCTCACCAAACCTGAGTAGACGTGCCATGGAGGATGTTATTTCCTGGACCTGTATCTACAGATACACAGCCTTGAAAGAGACAGAGAAAAATCACTTTTGAATACTGTGTTTAACCAGTCCATTCTTCAAGTGTAATTTGGAAATGAGTTTTTAAAGGGAACTGAATTTCACTAGGTACTCAGAAGCCGATAGAAAAATGGGAAGTTATTAAGGCCAAACAAGCTAAACTCACTCTTCATGGCACCAGCATCCAGTATCATTTGGGTTGTTTGCGTTTTACAGTTTTAGTCTAGGTTCAAAGCTGACTTGGGCTTGCTTTCCGTCTTCCTCTTTGGAAAACAAGTCATGAACTTCCCAGTCCTCAAAAGCTTAACGGCAAAATTGTATGAGAGCACCAACAAGCAAAAGAAGGTTCACGTCAAAGGCGTCTCTGGTCACTACTGGCCTGCTTTACATTCTCTCCCAAGCATTAATTATGTCTTTTGATATCTATCCTTGGATAAAGTCGAAATGTGGCAAACAGTAGAGCAGCATTGCCTTCTGTCCTTCCTGGAACTTCCCACGACACATAGGAACTGGTCCTGGTACTGTTATGGGTGAACAAGAGACTCAGCTCCTCTCTGTCACTCTTTCTCATGTGCACAGATGGCATACTTGAACACACAGCAAGATTACCCAGTTAAAAATCAAAATCCTTTCATTTAGTTGAAGGAATCTGACTCAAAAACTGGAGAGTAGCAGCTAAAACACAGGCTCCTTGCCATTAAAACATACTCTAAGAAAAGTGTGCATTTATGTGTCTCTGGCGGAGGAGAGGGAGCATGTAAATCTAGATTTATGTATTTTTGATTTTGTAGCAGTGGGTTAGAGACATTAGAGAAATGACGATTTTCCTCACTCGATTAAGCTGCTTTGGAAAATAAAACCGTCCTGAAGAAGAGGTAAAATGCAGTCATGCTACTTGTGAGACAAAGGGGGAAGTCTTCTGGCAGTCTTTTCATCCCACCCAGAGCCAGGAAACTTAGGCTTCTGGCTCAATGCTCATCTCATCAAAGCTTACTTCTTTGTCAAAACTCTTCTCATTGTAGAGTGCAGGGCGACCAGACTTCTTGTATGGGAAATACTTCACATTCAGGAGGTCGCCGAGTTTATCGACAACTTCCAAAACCTGTAATGAGATGTCCTTCCATAAGTTATCTTTAAACTCCGAAGTGACCTACTGTTCAAAGCCCAGGTTAACGGCAAGCGTCCCAAAGACCCATAGTAATGTTTTGCCAGCAAAGTTCCATGTCACTAGGTTGTGGTTTGTAAGTCCTAGAAGAACTTTAATTAGCTAATCAATTTGTCTGTGTGGATACATGTACGTGTACAGTGTATATGCATGTGTGTAAACACATATATGATGGTCAGATGACATCCTTGACTGTCGTTCTTCAAGAGTCTTCCATCTTGTTTGTTGAGAAAGGGCCTCTGGAGCTTGCTGACAAGTGAGTCTCGGGAATTCTCTGTTTCCCCTTGCCTCTCCAGTGTTAGTATTTCAAGCACATGTCACTACTCTAGGCTTTATAAAATGTGGACCCTCATGCTTGCATGTGAGCACGTTACCAACCGACCTAATCTTCCTAAGCATAATAGAGAAATCTTGGATGGTAATTCTTGTTATTTAATGTTTTAACTCAATATTGTGAATATTCTATTTTAGCAGTGTGAGGAGGAGAGGAACTTAGATATCTGACTCACCTAGACCTTTTATTTATTTTAAGACCTGCATAAGACCTCATAAAAGAAAATAATAGGGTTGCAAAATACATTGGAGATTATGTCTTCATAACAGAGTAAACCATCAAAATAGAACATTTGGGGAGCTAATAGCTGCATCTTCAATCCTCTCAAAGCTTTCTCCTAATTCTTATTTTTAAAATGTCATTTCTACATTCCATGGAATAACACAAGTTAGACTTACAAAGAATTAGACCACACATATTTAAGTTTTATACTAAAACCCTTGTTGAAGTATGGAAGAATATTGCATACCTACAGGTATTTCTGGGAAAGGAGTTAGAGGGGAGGGAATTCTTACTGCATTGGGTTTACACTGGAGGTGATTTTAAGGAAGTAGACACAAATTCTGCCTTAGGTACTAGCAGGAAGCCACTGGCTGACTATGCACTTTTCTTTTTTATCTGAGGAGTAAAATAATTAAGGAAAGCTAGAACTGTCACTAAGGAGCCAGACAAAAAAGTTACACTAGCCTGTGTCTTTTCTGTTCCTTATCTGGTCTCTGAATGACGATCCTTCTTTCTCTCTTTTCTTGTAGGTGTTTTGCGTATGTATGTGTGTTTGTGTGTGTATATGGAAACCTGGCATAGACTGGGCCAATACTTGCTGTACTGTTTTCTATTTTAGTTTTTGAAACAGTGTCTCTGACAACCTGAAATTCACTGGTTCCACAAGATTCAGGACTGTACCAATCTCTGCTGCTCTGGTGCTGGGATTATTGTCACCCATGCTACTGTGTCCAGTTTTTTAGGTGAATTCACACTCAGGTTCTGACGTTTGCAGGTGGCTAGCACTTTCCCAACATTACCACCTCCACCTCCCCAACCCTCTGACTGCCTTTGTCTAATATTGTTTATATTCTATTAGTGTTCACGTTGCTAACCTAGTCCCCTGACTAGTCAACAGGTTCCAGTTTCACTTTATGTTATATTAAATAACTGCTCACATGCTTGCATTGAAATGGGTATGTGACCTCATAGATAACTGTTGAGTTGATATATCAGTGTGTCTAGCATGTCAGAGGTTTCAGAGCAATGAAGAAGTTGCAAAAAGGAGCCCAGGGTCTGATTACTACAGACAGAGTTGGTTATACTTGAGGTCTGAATGTTGTTTAGACCACAAAAAATAAAAAAGTCATCTCTGCTACCTATCCCATTCCTGTCACCTTTAGGGGCTAACTCATTGTTTATATCTTCCTTTTGGTTTCTGTAAGGTTTTCTCATCACTGCCTTCTTACTTTCTTGTGTAAACAGGCACAAGCTTTCCTCCACTGTCTTCCCTTTCTTCTTCTCATCCTTTTTCTGTCTTTTCTTCTTTTTTCCCTCTGTTTTTCTCCCTTTCCTCTCCATCCTCTCTGTCTGTCTTCTGCCTGTCTCTTTCTGGCTCTGCCTCTGTCTGTCTCTCCTCTCCTCTGTCTTTGTCTTAGCCCTGGCTTTTTCCTTTGTCTCTTTGTCTCTCTGTCTTTCCCTCCTCCCATTCTGTCACTACCCTCTTCTCCCATCTCTTTCTCCTCTCATACTTCCTCCATCTCTCTATCTGTAGAGTGTGACTCACCCTTAAACGACACTCTTCATCTTCTTATTCATTGTGTTCTCATTTCTGTTCCCTGCATTCCCATAAAACCACCCACTCTAAGGAACATTAAGCTCCCATGAATTAATTCAATAGTTTCTTTTCTTCTCTTACCCTATTTGAACTTTCTTATATTTAGGTAACATTTCTGTCCTTTTCCTGGAAACTGGTGTTTAGTGTAATTAACTGTATAGTATTCTACATCCTTCCTGGCAGTTTTGGCTCTGCCTAAATCCCACCTATTTCCCACCTTCAATTCCATCTCAGGATGTATATGTACCATCTCTGACCACTCTCACTTCTTTCTTAACAATTAGGCCTTCTGTCCTTGACTTTATCTACTCCTCAGTTCCAAAACCTACAGTAGTCCTAGGCTTGCAATATTTTCTGAGTTCTCCAATCAATTTCCACTTTCATCAATGACACATACTCTTAAGGCATAGTGCATTCAGCACTTCACCTTATTTCTCCATTCTCATTGAAGGTGATCTGATGCTTCCGGTCTGCCTTCTCTCATCTACTACTTCATCTTCATCCTTCTGTTCAACAAGAGTAGAGATCTAGAAAATTACCTTTGGCCCTCCCTGCTCAGAAATCCCCTCCATGGAATTACTCGTCAGATCTCGGCAACTCATGCATTCCCAGTGTGCGTACATAGATTCATTTTGGTGGTTGTTTCCACTGCCATTGGAACTCTTGCCAACTTTGACTTTGCTTCAAATGACTTCATTTCATCTACTTTTCTCCAGGGTTTTTCCTTCCTAACCCACTTGTCACACTTATTTTGCTGTGACTGATCATGTTGCTTTAGTGGTTAGAATGACTAAATGATACTCCGTAATTGTTCTTTAAGAAGGTCCAACTGAAAATTCACTTTCTTTGCGACTATTCACCACTATAATAACTCACCCACACTTTTATGCTCCCACAGGGTTTCTTATTTTCTTTTCATGGTTAATTTATTCTGCCTGGAATTATTTGTTTGCTCTTAATTCAGTTTTTCAATATTATCTAGTCTTTTTGTCACAGGTTTTGTATATGATACACACATAGCACTATTTATAAAAATTCATCAATATTAGTCTTTTCTATAAAACCAAAATTCTGACTTTAATCAAATCATCAGTAAATGCAGTAAATGGATTTCTTTCTTTCTTTATAAATTGACAAAATAGGAGTTTAAAAAAATTCTACACTCAGGTTCATATTTGACACATAGGATAGGTTCTTTCCCCAATTTTCTTTTTTTTCTATTTTTTAATTGAATTTATTTCTCTGCTTTCTTCCCTTCCTCTCCCCTCTCCTTCAACCCTCTCCTATGGTCCCCAAGCTTCCAATTTACTCAGGATATCTTGTATTTTTCTACTTCCCATGTAGATTGGATCATATATGTCTCTCTTAGGGTCCTCTTTATTGTCTAGGTTCTCCGGGGTTGTGATTTTCTTTACTATCTTTTGATTCAGGCATGCTGCTGGATATTGTTGACGTATCATAGTCATTTGTTTTTATAAAAACTTTACAGGGAGTTTCCTTTGAGTTTTCTTCTTCTAAGTCACCCTAAAGAACCCTAAGATGGCTCAATAAAAATATTTGCTCAGAATCCAGGGTACCAGAAGTCATAGTTCTGCTAGATGGATACTCACTTTATCTAACATCTCCCGAGTATGTGCTGATGAAAGGCAGAACCGTGCCCGACCTTCTGCCAGGGAAGTGGCTGGAAAACCAACAACCACCACCCCGATGTTTTTCTTAAGCAAATGTCTTCCAAAAGCACTTAAGGAAAGAAAAAAAGAAGGTTAACAGAGAGAAGTTAGAATCATCCTGCTGAAAAAAAAAAGAATATGGTTAGCTGACTTGTTCTTTTTAAAACGATATTAAGGAAAGGATAGTTAAACTTGCTCCCACACAATGGACCAAGAAATGGAAAATTATTTGCTGTCCCTCATAGCTGAGCATGTGCTGTTATGGAAGCTGACATACTGGTAAGACAGTTGTCAGTCTGGAGCCTTTGATATCCAGCAGAAAATGATGATGACTGATGCTGGTTAAAGAAGTCTGCACTGATAGGAACGCCTTGATCTGCAGAGTTGTTGGACTAGAAATCAAACAGCTGGTATGCTACAATGACATGAGAAATAATATTCATTAAATGTAAACATATATATGTTTGAAAAATGAACTGCTTAACTGTGGATCTTTGAAGATGGGATACTTAGTGCCAATAATTTGAAAAGCGTGGTTTGAGGGCTTGTAGAATCCAAGTGAGTGATGGCAAGGGAGGGTCTTCTCATTTGTTTTAAAATTTTTATTTATGAGTGAATACACACAGGTGTGCACAAGTGGAATAACCTCTTGCATGGCCTTGAGGGAAACCCGATAACAGGCAAGCAGGGAGGTAAGAAACCCTCATAGGCAGTTGCAGCCTATAAGATGCCAGTCATAGGACTGACTACAAAGCTCTCTGAGGCAGGGGAACCTTTATAAGTTCTTCCTCCCTTCATCATTCTGCCTTTTCTTTATTCAAAAGTTAATCTCAGTAATTATCCCAGAATATTAAACTCAAAGTCTAGAAATCCCCTGTTCTAAGAGCCCAAATCAGGTTAAAAAAGCCAATATCTCCAAGTGAGGTCCTTTTCTCTTTGGGCTCTGTTGCTCTCTGTAGGAAATCTCAATTGCTGAGTAGTGTATCTACCCACAGGGATGTCAAGGCCTCCCGTCTGTTCCTAGCATTAAGAACTTGCTAGTCTATTATGTTAGGCTGGAAGCTGACAGCAGCATAGAAAGCTTCTAGTCATAATTCAGGAAAAAGTGACTGAACCAGACTGCCCACTTGCTCATCCATCTTGCTATTTAGCTGTCTGCCTTTTGGTTGCCTCGTGCAAGATGCCTGCTATCAAATAAAACAGTGAAGAACTGCAAAACCTACTCAACACACAACCGGTCTGGCCCCCTGGCTTGGGCAAGGCAAGGTTTTGTCCTTTGATTTCTACTGAGAAGGTTACAAGGCGGCAAAACTTTCTAGCTGAGAAAGTTTGAAAACAGGGGCTGTTCTTTCTGCCTTCTTGATCACCCTATGGAAGGCTGCCCACGGCACTGCACAGGATGAGAGCCGAGAATTGTCTGAGAAGCAAGTCAAGTGCTTTTATTGCTAGACTACAAACCACCTGACACATGATCTCAGGCCAGTTTTCAGAGTTCCCAGAAGACCATTTCACTGTCGGCATGTCTCCCTTTGTACCAAAGGAAGTGAGTTTTGCCAAAGAATGTTGAACAAAATATATGACTGTTAGTTCGTTAGGATAATCTGGGACCTCCCTGGAACATATCCGAATTTAAAAATTAGACTACTGCAGTGAATATAGATAACTGTGTTTTATGAGCCTCTGGGCATGTAACCCCCAAGGCATATTAAAGTTGCTAAAGACTAAAAACAAGCATATGAAATAATAATAAATATGATGGTAAGCATTAACATTGCACTGGATGCAGCTATGACATCTTGTGTACCAAAGTCTCCAAATGCAAGACAAGGACACACCATACTCGTAGGGGAAGTATAAACCTGTACCACAGGATAATGTAACATATTCTTTATATGTATGCTTTAAATTTTATAAGTATTTACTTATTTTTTTTATGTGTCTGAGCAGGCATGTGTGTCTTGGCACATGTGTGGAGGTCAGAGAACATCTTTTTAGAGTGAATTTTCTTCTTCTAGTGTTTGTATTCTAGGGGTTGAATTCAGGTTGTAAGGCTTGCCGCGTTATCTTGCCAGCCTTATTTGCATATTTTATGGATGAAATTACATTGTCCTGCAGCACTTTGGATGATTGTACTGTTGTAATACATTTAAACCTACACCAAGATTACTTTTTAAATCTCACATAGGTAGAGATAAGAAGAAATCTCAATTTTAAGAATATCAAAGATCTAGATTTTTAAGAATTTTACTTTGTGTGTGTATGTGTGCATGTAAGTATGTATTTGCGTGTAAATGAATGTGAAGGCAGAGGTGAATGTTGGTTGCCTTCCCCTTATTTTATTGTGATATTTGACAATTTCATAGTAAGCACTATATACTTTTTCCACCTGCACTCCCTACTCCAACTTCTCTTAAGTCCTGCCCACTCCCTCTCGACTTCATTACCTCTTCTTTTTAATTATTACTTTGATGGAGTCTCTCACTGGATGTGGAGCTCCTCAGTTTGGCTAGGCTGACTGGCCAAGGAGCCCCAAGTACCTGCCTGCCAGTGTCCCCAGAAAGTTACGATTACAGATGTGCACCTCATGCCTTTACATGAGTGCTGGGGGGCTGGATCTGGGAGGCACTTTACCAACTCTCTGTGTTTCCTCAGCCCCTGACATCAACATTTTTAAATGCGAAAATGAAAACAAGTGCCTTCATACTAGCTGATACCACTTACTTCATGCTTCAAAAGCTTCTTTATACATAACCTTTCAATGGAAGAGCATCATAGAAGGAAACAAATCTAGGCAGGCAAGCAAATGCTGCATATAACGGTCACCACAACTAGAAGTTGCTATCTTTTCTATGTCACCTACTCCAGCTTTCCTTAGACAACCTAAATAGGCACTTTTATGTCCTAATGGCAGACACATTTTGAATCATCAAAGACAACATTAAAGACTGTTAAGTCCACACTCTCTGTCGCTTTAATGAGGGGTGGACTAAAGCTTGGAAGATTTTTTGCAGGTTTCAGAGCCTCGGTTCATGGGCAGAAGAAAATGGTATTGAAATCCTAGTTTGCTGATTACAACCTGGGCGAACCTAAGAAGATAATCTGACCTTTGTTAGTCTCATAACCCCATTTATAAACCGGGGGCAAGTGTCTCATCTGCCATGAGTATACAAAAATGCCTTATTTAGAATATAACCAACATCAGCAATGTTAGCTTCTTCTGAAGAACAACCTTAAGATTTAGGGAACCAGGATCTAGGCCCCATGATTGTATAACTAATGCAGATTATTATTCAGTACTATTTTAGGAGTTCTGCTTTCATTAACTACAACGCTTACGTTGGAGAGCCAGGCAACCACCCCAACTTCATTTTGTGTTCAGTTGAAACTACTACTACTAATTAGTACATCAAAAGAGAGCAGTGATAATAATGGCTAGGAATAACAGAATGCTTACACCTTATCAAGAGCTATATTAAACTCATGCTTTTCAGGTCTCTGAGACCTCGAGCTGGAAGACAATGGTGAGTTCATACCCCCACTTGGTGGCTGAAGGATACTTATCCCCAACTTCTGCTCAGTGTGCTTTCCTGGAGCACCCTCTCAAATGCCTGAAGCTATGCTGGGTCAGGTGTGACCTACACATGTGTCCCAGGAGCAGCAGCCAGCATTGTTATCAATGACACCCGGGTAGACTTTGGGACGTGTGGAGCATTTACAGCGAATCTGGGAAAAGACAGCATGGTGGCTCAAGCTTTAATACAGCTGTAAATGAGTTGAATGGGCAGGTTGCGGGAGGGGACCGTGGGACTCTGGTATATTCTACATAAGCTCTATCCTGTTGCTGTACTGGTTTGGTTTTTGTCAAATGTATTAGAAACTGGGATTCAGTTTAGTTGCCAGCACATTCTGACAGGGTTTCTTTGGAGAAACCTGTCTGTATTGGACTGAGCAGAACATATGATTGAGGGCTCAGATCAAAGGAGAAAACAAACATGAATGCTTGTTTACAAGGGGAAGAGAGAAGACTTTTTTTTCTCCAAACTCAGTTTGTGGGGACTGGAGAGATGACTCGGTTGGCAAAAGCCATTGTTGCTCCTGCAGAGGATCCTTGTTTAGTTCCCCATACACACAGGGGCCTTTTCAAGCATCTCTAACTGGAGAGTAAGAGGATCTGAAGTCCTCCTCTTGTCTCCATGGGCACATCCATCTCTGTAGACAAAACATCATCCAAATAAAACACAAAATGGATAAAAGTTTAGAAATTCAAGAGAGCTCTGTTAAGCACTATAAATGCAACTAAAGCCATGCAAACAGCAAATTCTGTGTAACTCTTACAAGGAAAAGCATCGTTCCAGACGCTGCAAATGCCTTTTCTTTTCTGTTTCTTTAGTGCTGGAGACTGGGCGCCGGCTTTTGTGTGTGTGCCAGGGAAGCTTTCTGTCACTGAATTAGATCTTCAGCCCTTTGTTTGGTTCATCTCAGGAAGTGGGCACTATCTTATCTTATTTCGTACAAGATGAAACTAGTCTTCAAAGGGTTGCCTGGCTTGGCCAAGGTGCTCCAAGTAAGAAGACGGGCTAATGCTCTGATTCTGAACCTTTTACCACAATATTAAGAATAATGGTTACATGAAGTATATTGTATTAGTAAATTTGAAATGTATTTGAATTTCGGGAATATTAGTGCACTGTTGGGTAACTATATATAATAATGACATTGTATATTATAAAATTTCAAAGAAGGTTTTTGAATATTTTCACTATGAATAAATGATAAATGTTTGTGGAAACAGACATGTTTCCCTGATTTAGTCACTATATAAATAAATAGAGATATGTATATATTTACATGTGTAGATATGTATAACAATTATATAATATCCTATTGATTTGCATAATTTTTATATTTTATGTATTAGTGTAAAAACCGATGTAATCTAAAACATGTTACTTTTTCCTACGAGTAGATTCCTCATTGGATTAGTCACAATTCTAACTTGTTGAGATTCTACTTCTGGCCCCCCTCTTCCTCATGCTTCTTCCTGGTCTCACTCCAGTGTCAGGCATTGGGAACCTCACCAAGTTCACACTGAGTGCCTTCTTTTGAGCTATGACAAAATATTAGGTAGACATGCTCTAAGTTTGAAATCTTACAGAACATTTTATTTACCCAGTCATTTTGAATAAGTGTATGTGTTCTTTTGTGCCCTCAAATATTAGAAGCTAGAGGGTTAAGACTGGTGGATACTTAGAATCTCTATTGTGGCTCCTTGCTTGCCATTACACCGAGCAGAATGGTGCTGTATTCTTTCTCCTCGGACAGGCAGTCCCTTGTTTTTTTTGACCTACGTTTGTGAACAAAGGGCCAACTGATTCTGATGTCGCGGCTTACTAAAGAACTCATTCACGTGTGTGTTTCAGTTGCTTGGTGTTTTGCTTTGGCAGAATGGTACAAGGTTATGTTTAGAAGAATCAGGTTTTTGAGAACTTATGACTACCTTCTACTCTGAATGAGTTCTCAATAGTCTAGGCTCCAACTACTTTTAATGTTATGTTTTGTATTATGAATTATCTATCTCTTCAGACGCATGGTGGCTCAAACAGAAAGTTCCAATCCTGGGGTTATGTGTTGGAGGAATAGTCTTGGGTCAGAAGAAGGTTCAAAACCACCTTTCAGATGAGATAAATCATTTCCCTAAATTTCCAGAACTTGAAAGTGGTGTAGAGGGGTGAGTCTCAGCATCTGTCTTTTTTTTTTTTCCTGGAAGTTACCTGGAAAAAGTTCTGGAGATGCTGGCAGGTAACTCCTGAGAAACTGTGTGTCTGAGGTCAGAACTCAAACACACCTCCAAGCACATAATCTAATTCATGCACAGAAAATCATCATGGTCCCAAATATGCTATCTCAGTCATGACACACTGGGCATTGGCATGATTCTGTGGGTTGTGGGATACTCACGATACTTTAGCAGGCATGTATAGGAGCACAGGGATAATGGGAGAGTGATCATCACCGTAGATGATAAATCCCATTTCTATCAGCCGTTGTCGGAAATATTTTATGTTTCTTGTAAGTTGCTGTATTCTCTGCAGACCTGAAAGGAGACAGGCATGACACCATTTAATCCCCATAAGGAGGAGGGAAGTAAAGGTCAGGTCGATATGGTAAACATTTTCTGTAGGTTTGCCTCTCAGCCAGGAAGGGCTGGAAATAGGATGATCACACACAAGTATTGTGTTGTGCCTGGTGGGAACAAAATGGGAAAAGGGTGTGCTTAAGTGATGCAAGCAAGTCGCAGGACCAGTGGAACAGGTACCTCTTGTGTATATATTCTATGCCAAGTGTTTAAATCACTAACTCAGGAGAAGGGTGTGTAATAAGAAAGGTATGCACACACACACACACAAAATCAGTTGTTGGTAACATTCTTTATCCAAATCAAACCAGCCCATTAAATTCTTAGACTAAGTCTCTAATCAAGGGGAAAATCACCTAACCTCAATTTAAAGAAGTAGCATGACATGCAACAAGGATGGAGCCAGCTGAGACCAGAGCAACTTCATTTGTTAGCGGTAGAGAGGGGGAAAGGAACAGGGAATGTCTGCTTTCTCAGCCAGAAAGGAAAGACAACTTTTGTTTAAACAGGTCAGGCAAAACATGTGTGTCCTTGTCAAAGATACTAATGCTTTAGTTCAGCTCAAAGATTGAAGAAGAGTTCATCTGTATTTCTGTGCTTTGATTGGTTAAATAAAGATTCTGCCTGCCTTGTAAGATAGGTCAGCCCTTAGGTGGGTGGAGTAGACAGAACGGAATTTTTTGGGAAGAGAGAAGGAAGTGGGCCAGTCACCAGGAGGCTCCCGTAGCAGATGGATGCAGGTTAGACCTTTCCGGTAAGTCACCACGTGGTGACTTACAGACTTTTATAATGGGTTAGTTTAGATGTGAGAGGTAGCCAAGAAAGGGCTAGAGATAATGGGCAAGGCAGTATTTGAATTAATACAGTTCTCCTGTGGTTATTTCGGGCATAAGCAAGCAACCAGTGGCTGAGAGGGCCAGCGGCTGGCGGCTGGGGGCTGAGAGCCGGGTGCTGGGAACACAACCTACACCTCTCCTTTATTTACAACAGAAGATCATCTTCTGTTCAAGGCATGTACCTCAGTCCCGTGGTCACATTCATAGGATGACAAAGGGAATTAAAGAGAAGACAAAGTTCTGAAGAAATCTGCTTACATCACTCCTTCCTTCTAGTGGGTATTGGTGAACAAGCAAGCCAGAGTGAGCAGGCATTTGCTCAATGAGAATGAATATGATTCAATATTCTAGGTGTCCTCAATGTTAATTCCGTGTTAGCGTTTGGCAGATTATTGCTATTCAACCAGAATGTGCCTCTGTAGCTGCAGGTGTCTCTAGCTGGCTTCCATTCTGATTGGTCAGGTACTCATTTAAATTGGACTGAGGTTGCACTCTAGAAGTTATCCAACATTTTGAATATTACTTGTAGGTGTTTGTGACTCTCCAGAGAAGAAAAGTGAACACTCCAAGGAACATGCTAGTTGCTGTTATCTTGGTCCTTGGAAAGTGGTTGAGCTGTGGGCATCCTTTGTTCAGCATTTTTCCTCCTGTAGATAATGATGTTTGAGTGAACCTGGTACACTTCCTCTTTGCTGCAATGACTGGGCCAGCTGGAACAATCTATCCTTCTGATTGTTGGTTCAATGATGGAATAGAATTTGTGTGTATCTGTCTTAGTCTCAGATCCACTGAAGAAGTAAAAGGATGGGAAGGTAGATTTTGTCAATACATTGAAGAAACCTGCCAAGAATGTTATTGACTCAGATAAAATCCAAGGCACAACATAGTGAGAGTCTTAAGTAAAACCCTTGCATCTAGCCATGGCTAGGCTAGGACATCATTTGAACTTTCTATTATGTGAACCAATACATGATCTTGTTTCTTGAGTGACAGGATACTACATTGTTCAGATGGATTAAGGATATAACAACCTCAATAAATAACATTACTAAAGTGTTCGTGATATTACTCAGTGAATATAGGCACAAATCTGATGGCCTTAGCTCGATCCCTGGATTCCACAAGGTCTCAGGAAAGAAATAACTTCTGAGCATTGTCCTCTTATCTACACATGCTCGAACACACACACACACACACACACACACACA